>VZTI01000915.1:235517-290818 GCA_013397865.1 Struthidea cinerea
GCTGTTCCGGTGGGAGCGGCGGAGAGCCGCAGCACCCGCGCCCCCGGGGCGGCTGTCGGTCACGGCCGGCTGTTCCCAGCCTCCCCGGCAGGCTCCCCGGCCGGGCGGGCCGGGCGCGTTCCACCCGTGCGTGCGAGTTGGGCGGCGGGCCCGGCCGCCGGCGGAGGGGTCCTGGACTCCGTCCATGGGCTGGTGTGCGAGGGGGGGAGACAAAGCCCCCTGGCTCCCCTGCCCCTCCTTGGCAGAGCCCAATGCCCCGCTGCTTTCATTTGTTTTTGATCTGCCTCATTAAAAGACTATTGATGGCTTTAACTATTGTCCTTGTTTAGGTGCTGATTTACAAGCGCTAATATCTGACTGTGCCGAGATTAATGGGAGCCCGTGAAGTTTACAATTATCCGCAGGTCCTTTGACCACACATGGAGGGGTTTGGGTTGGGGTCATGCACTCTTATGAAAAACTCCAAAGCAGGCTTAAACCTGGGAACATTTTAATAGGATTGAATTTGTAATAGGATTTGGCAGCTTGGCCTAAACTACAGGGTAGGGGGGTTTGCTCTGGGTTATTTTGGCTTGAGTTTTGGGGTTCTTTAACCTGGTGTCATTACTATGGCACAACAAGGTGCAGGTTTCAACACTGTGGGTTTATTTTTTGTGAAAACCAAAGCGCAAATATCTTCCATGTGAAGTATTAAAGCAAGGAGTCCTCTATCTGAACACATAGCATACATAGCGTATATGTGACAAGCTCCGATGTTATGTATTATTTGATGTGTGCCTGCATGCTTTATATGAACTTCAAGCCCCTGAAATTAGTGACAACATATATGGCATCTATTAAAAAAAAAGACAAATGTGTTCCTTCATTGGAGCAAGAGTTCTGTTGAATAACAAAAGATTCCCATGCCAACTCTTGCCTTACTCAAACAAAGAGGCATTAGGAAATAGTAACTGTGCAATAAATTAGATTTATTGAAAATTAGTGCTACAAATAGAGGGGAAGTTACATGGGAAGGTGGGAGAGAACCTAAAAGTGAATCGTATGAGCAATTAGTTCTCACTTAGAAGTTGACAGCAGCGAGTTTCAGTGGTAGCACAGGCTCTATGGCTGTTAATTCATTTTACATCACTTTGTGCTAGGCAATAATGCTGGTATGCTTCTTATGCTACTTAGATTGCTGTGAAACAAGATCTTATGAATCTCCTCATTAATAGGCACCCTCATTTAGTAGTTCTGGGTTTGTGGCTTGCTGGGGCTTTTTGTGGGGTTTTGTTTTATTCAGTAACACAGCAAAACTGGATACACACAATACTTGTCCTCAGGGTCCTGAAAGTACTTTCTTTCAGGACATAAACTGGAAATCCTACAGCACCAAGGGAGGTACAGTGGTTAGAAGATTTCATGAAAAAATAATGGGAAGCTAATACAGATACAGTTTGCTTGGCTTTAAAAGTTCTAGTACAGCCAACTTCAGGGAAATGGGAGCTTATGAGAAAACAGCAGCAGCAAATCCTGCACTAATGTATGTCCCATGAAGTCTCAGAAAATGCCACTGGCCTTGCTGGAGTAGAATCAGGCAAAAGACAAGCAGAGTTTCCCTCCATTGAGAGCCTCAAAGCTCCATTTTTTTAAGTCAAGACTGACGTAGAAAAGTGCTGGTGCCAGGGGTCTGTATGTGTGTATTCTAACTGCTCAGTCCTTTGCATTATTGTAATCCCAGATGCTGTGCGTCTTTCCTGGCCTTATAAAATCAAGGATTTAGAGTATTCTGTGACTAGGTTGTGGGCATCTGACCCCCCTAGCGAGATTTATTCATTTCTATGGCACTCTGTAACTGCTCCTTGGAAATTCTGAGGCAAAACAAGCAAACAAAAATAATGCTTCTAATTAATTTAAGTATAATAATAATTCCAAAGGCCATCCATGGGTCTGTTATTTGCTAACTTTATTCTAGTGTTGATTTTCAACAGCATCTGTTCATATCTGCAGCGAAGGATTTGAAGATGTGTTGGATATAAGGATTCCTGACAAGTGAGTGGGCAATGTATTTTGCAAAGTAGCCATTCTAGTCACCATATAGCTGTAGCCTTATTAGGAGGATTAACAGCCAAAGTAATGATTATTTGAAATGTGCATCATCTTTGTTAGCCTTCAGGAGTAAAATGTGGAAATGAGTGGGACAGTCCTCACCTCCCGAAGAAATGTTGCTATTTGCAGGTCCAAGAAGACAAACCTGCTTCAGCTTAAATTATTCTGTCAGGTTTAAAAATCTCATCAGGACTAATTATATTTTGAGTATTTTCAAGAAAACTTTATAGAATCATAATTTTGAAGCTACTCTGGATCTTGTGGTGAATTCAGTGGCCATGATTCTACAAGAGACATATAGCCCAGTGTATAAGGAAAATTTGAGACTGTTTTAACCAGGGAAAATGTTTTCTGCTCCGCTATTTTCTTTGAACTCAGATTATGCTGTCTCATTAGCAGTTCCTCACTGTCTGACTGAAGTAGGAATCTGGATGAAAATGAACTGACAGCAACTTAGTCTAAACAAGTAGGACATGGTAATTGCTCACAGAGAAAAGTACTTTAAAACAGTTAGTAAAAGCCTGTGGGGTAGGAAAGGAAGAAGTGGAGAGCTAAACAGGTAGGGCTGACTGCTGGTTTGGTGCTGTGCTAGATACAGAGGGAAGGCTTTTTCTAATATCAACTGGTGCTTAAGGTTGAAGCCCTTCAGGTTGCCCAGTGCTCTCCTCTATATTTCTTCCCCCTACATCTATTGATAAGAAGCTCTTACATTTTCAGCAGCAGCACTGGTGCTTCATTCTGGAGCAGACCAGGAGATAATGCACCCAACACTGGGACGGTGAGGCCAGGTGTATACACTTTCATTGCCATTTAAATGTGTAGCTCCACAGACACTTCACATTTGCTAAAGCCAGCACTGCCACCAGAAGAAGCAGTGCTGCCTGCTCCTGGCCCCAAGTAGGCTTTTCCATCCATCCTCCTCATTGCTTTGTCGTGCGCCATCATTCCAGCAGGCACAGGTCAAAACACCTCTGACAGCTGACCTTTGTAACCTACCCCATGGGAAAACATGGAATGGAAGTAGAAATCCCCACCATGGCTCACCACCGTCAATCCCCTGAGCCAGCTGCCTGGGGAGCTGCCCCAGAGAGGCTGAGGATTAGGAACAGGGGGATGAAGGAGATGATTGCTACTTTTGGCGGTAAAGTCAATGCTGTTATCTCTGCATGATATAAAGAGCTGGCACTCCTAAAAGCCTCTGGAGGGTGACACTGGGGTGCCAAGCAGAGCACAGAGTGGTGAGGTAGCAAGAGCGAGCTTTAGGCGACCATGACTGTGCACAAAACTTGTGAGGACCAATGGGACCGACCCAAGGAAAGGGAAAAAAATGCCTTCTGAGACTGATGGATGGGATACGGATGGAAGAAAGTTAATAAGCAATCATATGGATTAACTCTGTGTATCCGTGAGCCCATTCCAAGAAGCACTGCCTCTCTGTGTGCATCCACTGTAGCAAAGCCAGGTTCTGCAGTTGCCACAGGGAGGACTGACTTTCAGAGAGCCAGTGACAATGGTAGCTGCTTTCAGCTGTGCACCTGCCAGACCTTTAAAAACGCCAGGATGGATAAGAACCCAGATTACATGTTTGAGCATAGGCAATCGCCGTGTTTCTGCTGTTATTATTTTGTCTTTCTGGAATGACAGAAATTTAAAAGAAATGCATGCATTTTAAAATCATGACGAACATGATAGACATCTGGTTTGGCATTGCATTTGTTTCAAGAAAAGGTGTTTTAAGATGTAAAAATATTATGCAATTTTTATTCAAATGACTGAAGCTTATTCGGGACATTTTGTTATTTACTTACAATATACAGAATTATTTTGAATTGATTTATAATGAGTGATTTTGACTAATAATGAAGTTTTACAACTCAAACTGGAGGGGGGATCTCCTTCTTACATCTTTTAATGTTTTTAATGTGACAGCAAAACTATAGACAAAAGCCTTACTATGCATGCATGTGAAAAGTGGATAGGATAGAGAGATTACAGTCACTTAATCTGTAACACACTAGTTTAAAATTAGAAAGCTAATTATCTAGTTTGCAAAGATTTGCAAAATCTGACCAAATATCCATGACAGGGTCTAATTTATCATGTATCTCATATGATATCTTTTCCATAATAGCTAAATCAATGAGACCCAAGTGCCAGTCATTGATCTAATGGACAGATGGTGATTTCCATTTGATAAGGATTAAAGTTTTGGCAACGAGGATGACTAGAGGTATCAGTTTTTCTTGTGGTGAAGAGGTTGTTGAGAATTGCCTTCAAATATTTGTACTGTAAATAAAAGTTGTGGTTTTGTATACAGAGAAGCCAGCCCTGCTTCTCACAACCATTGCTTTTTGTGTTTGTCAAGTCACCAAGCCGCAATGAAAACGTTCCACATTCAGCTTTGCTCACAAAGTGTGCACTGGGGTTTAAGGTGTTTGTTGTTTGCATGGAACCAGAATTTGCTTTCTGATGTGCTGTATAGGCAGGTGAGTGCATCTTTGAAAGCTGGCAACATCATGAGTAGGCTTGATAAGTGTTTTTTCTAAATGCACTTTGTTGCTCAGGCTCTAGTCTTTATAAGACACCCCGTCTGACATTAAAGGACCACTGATGACATCCCAGGTGTCTGGATCCATATTACACAGACGGCTGCTGCACACTGAGGAGGTGACTGCGTCACTGAGGTTTTCCAGCCAAGCAAGTAGATGGCTCTTTCTGGCCCCAAATTTCTGTGTGCAGGCCCTACCAGTAATTTTCCGAGTGCAAAAAATAAATCTGAGTGTCCCACTAGACAAAGATTTTTATCTTCACCAACTGCCACTGATTTGCTTGTGTTCTCCAGTTGGATTGCAGCATGGAAGCCCACAAAATGAACTTCCAGTATTCTTTTGGAGGAGTCTTTCACTGAAGTCATTGGTTACAGGCCCTTTAGAGGCAAAAAGTGCTTGTTTCTGACGTCCTTGATGTGGTATGTCCTAACTATCATCAACAAAGGAAATCATGGCAGTTTACTGGTATGACTTCCCACAAGAAAAAATGAGAAATAAAAAAGCAGTACGAGAAAGTGTTTCACATTGTATTTTGTTTCTTTCTGCTCTTACTTTCATGTTTCTGCTGCTTTTACTGCTGTAAGTTCCCTCAATGGCTCTGGTCCCTGTCAGGTCTTAGAGCTGCAACCATGAACCAGGACAATGGGAACAGGTCCTGGACAAACACCTAAGTGAAAGTAATAATAGTTAAAACAATCCCAAAATGTTCCTGCCCCAAGGATACTACACCCTGAGGAATAATGTACTTGCTGTGTTCTCTTCTAATGAGCTGCTAGCTCAAAATTATCATTGTGACTATGTGTTTTTCCACAGAGCTACAGGGCAAGCTTTCTTTTTGACTAGAGAAAGTCTAAAGTGTACCTGTATTCCAAGAATGAAACAGGAGCTAATAATAGATAGACAGTGACAAGGGAGTAGAGTTAAACAATAACCTGATACCTGCTAGGATGGTCAGTCATGTTCTAAGCACTGTTCTGTATGATAATTAATGTTTAAACAGCTCTGGTAAAGTCCTGATTTAAATCCAAAGGAGAACAAGCTCAGCAAATAATCTGTAAGAGCTCTGTATTGCACTGGATTCAGGCAAAGAAAAATCATATATATAAAGGCTGGACCAAGCAGTGAATTACTGTCACTGGAGTCTGCTCTATCAGAGACTGCGTAGCTGTAATGTCTTCTGAGCCTGAAGGAGCACAGCTAGCACTGACAGCAGGGTCACAGGGTGCTGTATTTATTATATAGTGAAATCTGCCTTAAATGAGCACACAAGGAAGCAGTAGAAAAGATTGGTTATCAGGAAAGACCATGAGCTGGACAAAATTATACTTAACTTGGTGAGTATTCTCAAGAAGCCTGTTCAGACTCTGCCAGTCATGCTGGGGGACGTGCAGCATCACTGGTTTGGAGGGACAGTCTAAGTGCTGTGAGAGCAGCCTGACCAGTTCATAGTTATATTTAAATCCTGGCATTCATGTAAGTGGGGACAGAAGATACAGGCAGGGAAAGGAGGACTGTAGCTGGGAGCAGGATGGATTTCCTTTTCATTTCCTATTCATCCTGTTGCTAGCTTTTGTGCTAGAACTCTGGGTTAGGATGAGAAGGAGGTGGAGGAATTTACTTTTCCTCCAAATAATGTACCCCAGAAACATCTAAACAAAAGTCAGTGTCTGATCTGAGTAGTGGAACAGATAGGGTATAGAAAGCCTGGATTACTTGCTGTAAGATGAAAAAGAAAACTTGATGAAGGCATCACTACAATTTCTTGGAGGTGCATTTCTGTGTTGAGAGCTGACCACAGAATGCTGCCCTCTTCTTGCCTTCCCATTTGCTCCTGCTGTTAAGCCCTGTTAACCCAGAGGTGTCTTGTTTCCCTGCCACCCCTCCCACAGTTCCCTGAAAAAGGGACTATATACCCCAAATTTCTCTCGTACCTCATCCTGCCCCTTCCGTCTCTTTTGAGGACCCTCACTATTAGTGTAATTTTTACTGTGTGTGTTTCCAAAATTTGCCTTTTTAAGAAATGTTAGGCTACACAACAGGGTTGGGGTTTTTATTAGTTGGCAGAGGAAGTGAAAAGCGTTTAGTTGTACAACTGTATAGTTGTATTTTTTTCTTACCAAATATGCAAATGAAAACAAGTTGTCCTGTGACTATCACAGCTTATGGAGTTTGATTTCCTATAGATTTGTATCCCGTTTCCTTCCCTCACTCCCACCACAATAGTTCTGTCTCCCTCTGTAAACCCTCTGACATCTGTCAGGCAAGAAATAACACATACCCTGGCTAATCTGGATCCATGCATATGCAGATTGGGCAGCTGGCTACTACCAAGCCACATAACATATCACATCCGAGTTCTTCCTGCCTTCTTTTCAATGGGGTTTTCATGCTGAGTCTCTCTCCACTTCCCAGCTGCAGATTTCAAAAAAATGCATTTAATTGTCTCTAAGACTTCTGCTTCTCTTTCAAATTTTAGTTAAATTGCCCAACAGATTAAAAAGTTTTAAAGGAGACTGACTGGCAGAAAAGTGGAGAGCCAAAAGGACAGAAGCTCCATTTCCTTCGCAAACCAGCCAGAAATATTTCACATAGATCATTCTCTTTAAGGAAATACAGTATTTTGCATTACTCTTCTATGGCACAAACAGAAAATGTGAAAGGCGGAATCCAAAATCAGCTGCAGAAGATGGCATTCATGTCCCTTTACCCCAGGGTACAGACACTTTTCTCTGTACCAGGAACCAAGCTTCAGCCTCTTCAGGGAACAACTGTTGTTTTAGGTAAGGATTTCCCCACGTCGTCATGTTGACACTTTCACTCCAAACTGGCTGAGGTGTCATTCAGTGAGGCGGGAACTGATTCTTGGGTGATGATCCCTGTCACCAGACCAGAGAACCATAAACTGGTATCAGTTTGGTACCACTGGTATCTATTTCAGTCAGACAGCATTGGCAGGTAAGTCGAGTGTAGATCATGCCAGTTGTTTGCGAACAGAAGCACCTGGATCCTCTTTCCATCTTTACCTACTGGGGGAGAAGTAGGATCCTACTGTTTGGAGTAGGATCCTGAGCTAGTGCCTAACTGTTCAAGTTGTTCTGGCTTTTACACTGAAACCCAGAGCATAATTCTTGCTTGTCTTTTAGCCTAATTTTCTGAGACAGCCATGGGACTAGAAGTTTTGGATGGCTTTCTTGCTATGTCTTAATGAAGATTAAAGTGCAATACATTTACATGTGAAGATTCTCAAAAACACATCTAGAGAACACATGAAACCTACATATAGGTTTCCTGCAAGACTCTAATTTTTCCAAATTCAAGCAAATTTTTAACGGGGAGAACAGTAGGCACATCTTTTACTCCCAACAAATTGTCTCAGACAAGCATCAAGTACCTGCCCATAAGCTTACATCATTGAACTGTTTTTAAATCATTAGACCTACTTGACATACAAAAATGTATTTTTCACTAGCATTCTTTTCAGAAATGATCTGCCAGTTTTAACTGAAACCTAGAAAAATTATTTTTACTCTCCAGCGTGGAAATTTATAATCACATACAGTTTAGCAAAGTTACTTCAATGAATCTACTACCATAATAGTGAGGTGTGACACACAGAACAGCCAGCTTTACTTGTATAAAAGGCTGGTGATAAAGCAAAATTCTTTGAGTCTTACAATGTATTTTGCAAAAGCTGAGGCTTATCTGACACTCTTATGCAAAATTCAGCCTGCCATGAGACAGTCCTCAGGTTTCATATTGATTAGAGAAATTATGATTCCATACCCTAAATATCATAACAGAAGGAAAAAATAGCAAAGAGATAATCAGAACCAGCGCTGAGATTTTCCCTTGTTTGTACACCTAAATTTAAAACATTATTTTAAAAACTTAGAGGATCTGAAAAATGCCATTGTTGTACATAAGATTATTAATCTTATACTTTTAATGTGTTTGAGCATGTTTTTTGCAACTTCATTTTCCTATCCGGAAGAAATAAAGGGAAAGGCAAACAAAGTATTGGGGGAGACTTAGGGGGTATTGCAACTTCACTGAAAAACTGGAGAGGCTTTGACATGGAGGCTTCATTATCACTTCCACTCCTTCCCTGTAGGGATTCATTAAAATGTCAGCCGTGTGAAGGTATACCCCTAAATATATAAATAATACATAATAATTCCATTTGCAGATTCCACTCGGGAATACTAGCCCCAAACCATTTTAGTCTTGCTTATACCAGGGAAAATCATAAGCATTATTCTGCTCCGGTGTGATTCCACTGGTAGTACTAATGTTGGTGCTGCAATAAAAAGTGGGCACATGGCTTTTCCTTCAGTATCCTCACACTGAGCTAACATGCTGTGGTTTGGGAGCCCTGTGGACTTTTGTTGCCTTCTGCATCACAGAGTTAAGAGTTGTGGTCTTGAGATAACAGCAGCTCAATCTGATGTAACGGTGGTCGCCAGCTGATTATCCCTGCGTATTTGGACTGGGTGGATGAACCCTCACTTCAGGTCATCCTACAGCCAGGTACAAGAAGGCACTGTTATTAAGAAAGTACAGTTATATGTTTGTGCAGGCCATCTTAGTTACTGTGTTACCCAAAACTTGTGTGCCTAACTTTGCCCAGACTATGAGAACATGGCTAATTATATATGTACCGTATATGTTTATCAGGATCCCTTTATCATGATCTGCTTTATCATGGTTCGGCCAAAGGGGAGAGAGCTCAGTCTGGCTGCAGAGAGATATCACCCAATAGATGTCTGCATCTCTCAGGATAACAGTGCTGGCTGGTATGGAGAAAACATCAACAACCTGGGGACAGCTACTTGGCAGTGTGAAAGGGGTGGGTGGTCTCGGCCTGATGAAAACTCTCTTGCATTAATCAACATCCAAGCTGGCAATCAAGAGAGTTTAGGAGCTGAATCACAGAATGGTTTTGGTTGGAAGGGACCTTAAAAATTGTTTAGTTCCAACCTCTCTGCCGTGGACAGGGACACCTTCCACTAGACCAGGTTACCCAAGCACTGTCAAACCTGGCCTCGACTATTTCTTCCTAATATCTAATCTAAATCTACCTTCTTTCATTTTAAAGCCATTCACCCTTGTCCTGTCACTACATGCCCTTATAAAAAGTCCCTCTCCATTTTCCTTGTAGGCCCCCTTTAAGTACTGGAAGGTGCTACGAAGTCTCCCTAAAACCCTCTGTTCTCCAGGCAGAACAACCCCAACTCTCTCAGCCTGTTTTCATTGGAGAGGTGCTTCATCCTTCTGATAATCTTCATGAGCTGAAGAATTGCTCCAACAGGGTCATGTCCATCTTACATTGGGTGCCCCAGAGCTGGACACAGTACTCCATGTGGGATCTCATGAGAGCGGAGGGGCAGAATCATCTCCCAGGTCCTTCTCCACAAGGCTGCTTTCAGATCATAGAGAGCATAGAGAATATAGAGACTGCATTACCTTCTTGGCCTTCTCAGTGGCTCTCAAAGAATAGGGCTGAAGGCAGAACCCGTAGACAGCACCTTGGGAGACTTTGCCTAACACAGTCTGTATAAAACCCATTCCATGGGATTACAGTCTCTGGGGCTGTCAAGACACTACTTTGTAAAAGCAGTAAGTTGCCTTTTAAAAGAAGCTAAAAGAATCTTAAGGAAGAAAGTACATAATTACTATAAATGCAAGTTTTCCGTTGGGTCATACGTCTTCATTTAACGTAGTGATTTAGTGATTCCTAAAGGAAATTATAATAGTCCTTTGTTCTTAAACAAATAAGTTGTGTTCTTTATCCTCCGAAAAAGCTGATAATATGATAGGTGCAGCTCTAAGGAATAATTATACTAAATGGCCGTGGATACCTCAAAAGACAGACTAAATCTATTATGCAGAATTCCCTACAGAAATCTTAGAAATCTTATATGCATTGATTGCTAGTTAGCATTAGAAAGACTTTTGCAAGTTGACTTTACCAAAGCAGCAACTATTTGCATTAGCAAGCAGGCAACATCAGCCAGCTGATAAGAATACAGTGGAGTAATGCAATTAATATAGCTATGTCTGTTAATTAGTGTTTGCTGACTGTCAAAAGAAGATACTGTTAGGAGACAAACTTATTTTCCTGATTAAAGAGTAGGGCCCATCTTGTTGAATTGAGCTGGACCCACTTTTGATCTAATTAAAGCTAGCAGAGTACTGTGTGCTGGAAACTTATGCCACTCTGACTAACATTTGCATATTCATAAGTGAGATAGATTGATATTTTGCAATTAACATGGACCAATGAGAATAAAGCCTAATTAGTAAACATGCTCCCTTTATTAACTTTCAGGTCAGGCCTTTGTCATAGTATAAAGTAATAATGGAACAGGAAGTCTTTTTTAGAAAAAGAACTTATGTCATGTATAGTTCATTCCTTTCTCACTCAAGCTCCATCTGCTTGTTATTCTACTACTGCTCAGAGACATTTAGTTTATGACTGGGATGGTGCTAAGGAGAAGGAAATGAATGAGAGTGAAGAAGGAATATGAGGTCAAAGTACAAGTGGAAGTGTTGGTAGATACAAGACTCAGCTATAGACAAGTTCATTAAAATGTGCCTTTTTTTCTCATTTGAGTTTGCTGATTTCAAGTCAAATCTTCAGGTTTGGAATGTTCTCCCAGATCCTCACGCGACAAAAATGAGATTATATCAAGAAGATGTAATGTGTATGCCAGAAGCTGGAGTATGGGAAGAGGGGGGCAGGGGGAGGAAGAGGTTAAGGAGCTTTCACAGCTCCACAAAACATATAAACTGTTAGATTTATATATAAATTATATTTTTATATATAAACAATAATTTTAAAGATCAGATTGTAGAATAATGATCTGCTCAGAATCAGCTGGCAAAATATTTAAAAAGCAAAATTGAGGTCTGCATAGAGCATACTACGTGTTTTCCAGAAATAAGTCTCACATTCCTAACTAATGTCCTCATTATGATTAAGTAAAATTAATTCTGTATGTCAGTGTTTACAAATTCACTGATTCTAGCCTTCATTTTTTCTCTATTTAAAATACACAAGGATAAGGCATTTAACTAGATGAAACACATCAGAAAATGGCTCACAAACAAATATTATGCAGTATAAACTCCCATTAACTAATAATGTAGTTGACATTGATTGAAAGTGATTAACTCTAGTGCTCTTTTTCATGTTGTTAGTTAAAATAAATACCAGTCTATAAGGGGGAAAGTTGGCATCTTCTCATTTTGCAAAAGGGATGAACAAAACTGACTTCTTCCTCATATTAAGTTAAGCTAAAGGATTAGTAGATGCATTAGGGAGACACAGGAATCCAGGTAAAGCAATAATAGTCAATGAGGCAGTCTCAATCATTCACCTTTCCTGCTTAAAAGAGGTTAGTTACCTAATGATAAAATTTCATGGTCAATTTGGAATATGTAATTAAATCTGATTGTAAACCTACTGCTATTTCTCTCTTCTTCAGAGGTCAGTACGGCAGTATAATTCCTGACCCCTGTCCATGAGCATTTTCTTACAACTGGCACCAAATATTATTTTGGAGGAGATATCTCTTTTCCCTAGCCTTCAGTCTGCAGCTTGCTTCTGTGTGAGATATAAGTCAGTCACACAGATTCCCATCCCTAAATGTCAGTAGTGACAAGAGCCCAGACCCCCCTCACAGCCGCCTCCCTGCGAGTTTGGTGCTGGCTTTGCTGGTCTTTCACCACTTGCCTGTCTAAAGGGGGCTGGTAAAGAGCATGCCTGAATATGGGGGCCCAGCTTAGTGACATGCTGTCAGTGCTCCCACAAGGTGCAGTCAGGCATTTCTTGGAGTGGTTTCAGTGTCCACAGGGTGCCACATGGGTAGAAATCCTCAGGCTGTGGTGAGAGCTGTATGGGTAGTCCAGCTCCACCAACCCTCTTCCCATTTCCCAGTTTCCTCCTCCCCCTTTCACCTTCTCACTGCCAGATGTGCCTGTCAATAAGACAAATTTAGGACTGCTGTGTTCCCAAAATTCCTGAGAGAGGGCAATAATCTTGTTTGCTTTTCTTGTCTTCATAGCAGGATCCCAGCAGTGATGCCTGGACAGGTGATGCACCAGACCTCCCCAATGCTCCTTTGCAGCACAGGAGTTTCCAAAACAGCTTTCTCCATTTTTCACCATTTCTCCACCAAAGCTTCTCCTTTCTGACCCAGCTGCAGGGATGGAGGAGCCAGGTATGTACTGTACATGTCCTGTCTTCCTTTTGCCTCCTGCCACCACTGTCCCTGCAGTGTCGATGCTGCCTTTAGGAGCTCCTACTCCTGGAATTGTGGTCCTACCCACTCTCTCACTGGCTTTTATCAAAGAAAAAGGAAAGCTTCTGTACTGACAAGGACCAAAAAAATGTCCTGAATATTGTTTGCAATCAGCAGAAATTTATTATGACAGGATCACAAGAGCAGAAAATGAGGATGCTTCAGGAAAAAAAATGCAGTAGCCTATGATGAACTGTAAGTGATAAAGTTAAGGCAAATAGTGATTACTCCATCTGCATAATGGCACTGTTTCAAAGGCTAGAAGGAGGATATCCTACACTCTGGAAAAGCATAGAGTTAGCTACAGATAGGGTAAGATGGAATCTTATGAGGCTGAAAACAAAATTCATGACAACTTCCTGCACCTGGGAACAGTCCTTTAAACAGAAACTGACCTGGAAACTCAGTCTGGACTCCTAAAGAAGGTGGCATGTTCTTAGGAGGAGTGTAATTGGGTGTGTTTATCTCAGACCTTGCATGAAGCTAAGAGGAAGAACATCTGACTTGTGGATGATGATAGGCTCTAGGTATGAACAAGGCACCTGATTGTTCTGCCTTGGCAATATTGAGGCACTTGCGAGAAATGTAGTTGTGAAAAATGACAGAGACTGTGGTTTCTAGTATTTCCAACATTAGGTAATATCTCAAATGAGATTTTCAGACATGTAAGTTTAAGTGTACTTTAAATACCCAAGTCATTTTCTGTGGCTAGCAGTTAGGTTTTAAGGCAATTTATTTAAGTCTTTCATTACGAATCCCTACATCTTCCAGGCACCCATCTGAAAAATCACAGTTTGAAGCCTAAATCATTTACTGTAGCCACTATTCTTTCAAAATGTCTTAGGTGCTCAGATGAATGGCTCAGTGTTAAAACTTGATAAATTCAGATTAGTGAGGAATTATAATTATCTAATATCAAAAGCATTCGACCACTGGAAGAACTTATTAAGAACTGCTTTTAATTCACCATCTCAAGTAGCTTTTGATTTGAGATTAGATTTTCAGAAAAGGAAATGCTCTAGTTCAAACAAGTATTAAATATAAGAAATCAGTATTGTCTGTACTCTTGTTATATCACTGCACCGATTAGCTGCCCACTATAGTCTGCCCTGAAACCTGAAAGTTAATCACTGACTTAACATAACCTTAAATTGGAGGGGGGAAATTGCATTGATCTATAAGCTAAAAAAAGCAAAACAAAAGAAAATTAACAAAAAATATATTTCTATAGGCTTTTAGGTCCCACGATCATCTTCATGAGGTGATTAAGAAAGAAGAATATTCTCCTGTGTAACTGTGGCCTTAATAGCATTGACGTGGCCCAGAACAAGCAAATGAGCAGTGATACAGGTCAGCTGGCTGGCACTGGCAAGTAGAAGAGAGCACAGAGGAGAAGGTACTAAGTGAAAATAAAAGGATAACAAAGACGATCTGTCAGGTCATCTGTCCTGTTTTGAATGCAAAATAACATAGGAGCTGGGGAGGAGACTGTAGCTCTCACTTTCTCCCAATCGTTGAAATGGCTCATTATCGCCAGAGGAGAAAAGTAATTTTGTTCCTCCTCCTCAGAAAAGACCTAAAAAACGTCCTAATGCCCCTTGAGCACTTACCTCTCATTCATTCGGAACAGAAAAAGTCAAATTAAAAAAAATAAAATAGCATCTCTATTTCTAGACTCTCCTGGGCACGATGACAAGGGTGGAATGTAGTCTCTGAGCAAACAAGAAGTATCACACGACAAAAATTGCTGAGTAGGAAACAAGAAGTGGGACTGCACAAGATGTTAACATGTCTGAAAATCATGTCCTTGTAGGCTACAGAGATATTAAAGAGTGCCCAAATAGTCTACTTTCTACAGCAATTATGAAACTACTTTTCTATGTCTTCATAAAGAACAAAACCTCCATGAGATTCATTTTCTTATATGACTTTATCCATCCCCTAAAGGACTGGAGAGACCTATAGTGGAGAATGAAACTTTTTCTTCAGCACCTCCTCCAGTATACTCCTGAGTAAGTATTCAGATACCAACACTGTAACCTACAGTTTTATTTCTTAAAAATCCCAATTTTTTAAGGATCTACTGTGGTGTCATTTTTGTTTGGGCACTCGTACTGCCTCTTTTACAGTGAGAAGGCCCTAGATCTTTGACTTCTTTCACAGTTCTTTCAAATTGTGGATTCTGATCCCACTTACCTCATCAAAAGAAAAATGAAGGGCATTAGGTACATTTCTACTGTGCTACACTATTCATCTTGCATGAAAAGACAAAGCAAAATGGCTGCCTTGCATGCTGCAATTTGCACTCTGAATTATTCAAATGCTTTTTCTTTCTCTTTTCATAGTTTGATGGTGCCTGAATCAACTCAAACAAATCAAAGTGGGTAATAAATTTATATAATTTCCCATCAGTCTTGCAGAAAATCTCATTCAAAATAGCTCATTCAAAATTGCCAGTCCATCACACTATGAAGACTTCCAGGGTGATGGGTCTGATGCCAGTGAGTCACCACACTTCTGTTCTGGGGCTCCTTGCACTTTGGGGCTAGAGTAGCTGTTTTATTGCACAAGGGTGTTTCAGATAAAACTCTGGTCAGCGAGATGTTCTTGTCCAGAATGGCAGTAGTCCCATATATTAGTAGAATGCAGTAGCATATCTTTATCAGTCTTGTGAATGTAACACCTTTTTATATAAGAGATATAACATCCTCATAGCGTGTTGTATGCCAAAACTCTCTATCAGAGCCCAATTACCATGTGAGTTTTGATAGTGATATAAGCATGAATGGAATCTTATAAATGCAGAATGTTTAGTTTGCACTTACCATGCTCTAGAATATTTGAAGTATGTATGTGTGAGGTATAGTATGCATAAGGATCCTACATGTTTTAAAAGCTTGCCAAAAAACAGTTGCAAAAATAAAATATGGACGTGGACATTTCCACGCCCACCAAGTGCCCATCACCTGCTTATGGATCAGAGATTCTTGGGAAGGACAGCCAGCTGCCCTAACCTGCTGGAGACAAATCCAGGTATCATAGAGTTAAAACACTTGCTCATTGGTTTCCTCAGCTCCTATTTTAATTTGCTCGCTTTTTTTGGACAGCTCTGTGAAGGCAGTCTGGTTCGCTGCTTCACCATACTAATGAGACTCATCCATCTGCCTCTGTCACTGCCAGGCTCTCTTTTCTGCTGGAAGTCAGAGATGAACGCTCAGGACAGGTCCTTTCTAGGCTGCAGTACTTAATCATTTCTAAACACGCTAGATGGCCTCAGGCAGTGAAGGCAACAAGCATTTAACCCAGGCTTGGCAGCTCAGGCTTCCACATAGGCTGGCTCTAAGCCCTGATAATGAAAAGTAGCTGTGCTTTTACTCTCCACTTAACCAGATGCTCTTTGCTTCTTAGGGCAAAAGGTTAAATAGATATAAGAACCCATGCTAGTTTTGAAGCCTTTTATTAGCAGTCCTTATAAAAGTGAAGTAGAGCATTCTGCTCCCCTGACTACGTCTCTCTCAGAATCCTGTATTTAGGACTGTGTCCACTAACTAGAGGAATGTAACCTCCTCACCCAAAGCTTGTTCATTTCTTGTTCAAGTAACATTAAATAGGACCTAAAGCCCACTTTGCCACTTAATTATTTAATGTTCTGTTTTCATAGTAAGAATGGATGAAGGAGACATTGCCAGTTTTGTTTAACGGTGGCAACACCTTATATTAACAGTGCAGATAAGGCACTTTTTCCACTGTGGCTGGGACAACTGATTTATTTTTCCACTCCATCTACTGCTCCATATGTCTCTGGAATCTGCCTTTTTCCCAGAGCTCATGTTAGTATAAAGCAATTGTCTGGGATGTGTAAGAATTAAGTATCCCATCATTCAGGCTAGACATGCAATTAGAAGAGTTGCACTAATTTCCACTGCTGAGACCCTGTCACTTTAATTTATCCTTACTTTCCTGCATTTAGGTCTTCTCTGGTTTGAGGCCAAGGGTTTTATATAGTTTGAGGCAGTGGTTCGGTAATGCCAGAGGTGGGGGGGAGGAGAATGGTGGATGTGGGTGGGAGGGGGAAAAGAGCGGACAAGGGGAAGTGTTAAGGGCAAAGGAAGAACAAGAACTGGCTGAAAAGAACAAAACTGACATGTACACACTTAAAAGATCTAAAGCATGTGCCAAATAATGATGTGTGGAGTGGCTGCAAAGGAAAGTAAAGCTTTCAGAGAGGAAGTCTTTATTGAATTGCAGCACTGGGCATGTGTCTCACCCCGGATTATTTTTTCTAGGTGGATGTTTAGCATTGAGTCTCAGCACCAGGGTTTGGTTCAAATGGCTCAGCTGAGAGTGCTGCCAAATCTGTCCTCTGCTCTGCTCCAGGTTTCCCAGGGGACAGCCAAGGGTGCAGGAACATCAGCTTCGGCTCAAGTACCATCTCCCTACTCCCGCTGGCTGCCGCACTGAGCTGGCAGAAACTCTTAAATTGGCATAAATCTGCCAGTGCACCACCAAGCTCCTGGATAAAAGTCCAGGATGACCAATAATTTTTTTCTGCATCTAATCTTTCTTTGCACAACATTCCTGCCACGGTCAGGATGAAATTATTCATAGATTCAACTGGTAAAGCTTGAAAAAACCCTTCAAACTTTCCAAGCTTTCATGCAATGAAAACTCTCATTACATATCTTTATAGAAAACAGTGAATCACTTTCTAATTAGGAAGAGTTTTGTATCAGGTTGTATATATGGAACTGTCTGGGTTGATTTGTGTGAGTGTTTGTCAGTCCAGCAGAAGGAAATGTGCAGAAAGTAATTGTTAATACTGGATGATACAGAAATACAGTACTACAATAAGTAATTCTCTTGCTCCATTGTTTTTCAAACAATTATTTAAAAGTACCAACACAATATACTCCAGTAAATTTAAGGAAAAGTGTAAGAAAAATTGGCAAAACCACATCTACACCCATTAAGTCTTTTTTAGTAGGGTAAAGAAAATAAAGATATAAGCTGTCATTCTGCACTTGCATCTCAGTGACAACATCCTTGCAATTTGTTTTCATATTTTCTTACTACTGGGGAATATAGAACACTGTTTTAGGCATACTTTTTACTAATAAAGGGTAGACGAGGACTAAATAATGCTGATAAACTATTATTATAACTTAATTAACTCAGTTGCTTCCTATAATAGTATCCATCCATTTGGATGGTCTGATGCAAGGACAAAATCAGACATGTCAAGGGAAAGGCTCAGATGAAATCTAGGTGGATCCTGGATTTGTACTGTAGATTCTAGAAATTTAACTCCATGTTCTCAAAATTATTTGGTAAAATGGAAAGGCAATTGGGCCATTAAGTGCCTTTGAAGCTCTGAGAGTTTGTGAGTGAGACCTAGTGGTGAGGAGCCTGACAATTAAATTGTTCATTGTCAATATAGTTTTATGCATTTTTAAATGCTAAGAGAAATATTATTATACTGACCATGTGCATATCAACTGTAGTTGAACTGTACATTATTGTTAATTGGGTTTATACACTTGTATCTGGAGACCTGCCAAGAACAAGACCCTGCTGCTGGGCCCTAAACAAACACAGTGACACTTTCTAGCTTGAGAGTTTAAGCTCTATGGACAAAATAGAGTAAGGACAAGGGAACAGAAATGGATGATGTAGTCAAAGTGAATGTAATGATGGCTTGAAAACACCATAGGAGCATTGCAGTCTTACAGAGATTTGCTGTCTCAGCCCTTGCACTAGGATGCAGCCAGGGCAACTTAGATCTCTCACCATATGTGCATGGCTAATTTCCATTAACTATTTGTGTTTGTGGAGAGCAGACAGGAAAGGGATGAAAAGCAATTCAAACTAAGACTAGAAACATTGAGGGAGGGAGAAGATGGGTGTAGAATCAAGCAGGTAATTTCCAGTATCTTTCCTCAACCCTGACTTCACCAAGGTTTGCTACCCCTCCCGCACGCATCCCCCTTCCAACTTGTATGTCCTCCTCCCTCATGGGCATGATGAAGAGACCAGCCTCCACTCAAGCCTCGCACGGGTTCCGCACCATGTGTTGCAAGGCCTGCCTGTGTCTTCTAATGACAGAAAGAGACTGGTGACTGTTCTCAAAACAGAAGTCCTCAACCAGTTTGTTCTCACCCCATAGTGATTTAGGCTGTATTTTGTTGGATAGTGTGTGTGTGAAAGTTATGCTGGACACTGTGAAGATCTTACTGAAGTCAGATTTGTGTTTTGGTGGGTTGTGAGTAATGGCAAGTCTCCTTCCCTCTCTGTCCTCCTGCGGTGACTGTCATTTAAAGCAGCTCAGCTGATCCCATCTGTCATAACAGAGATCAGCAGGAGAGTGCAATTCTAATGCAGCCAAATCTTTTCTTATAGAGGCCGTTTTTGTAAAAACTCAGTGAAAATAAAATCCAAGCCTCAGATGAGGTAGACCTGTGAACTCAGTATTCTCAAGATGCCGCCACAAAATATTTAAGGGATATGTGAGCTTGATTCGTCGTCTGTTCTCCAGCATGTTCATACTTGCTGCTTGTGTTTACAAGAGCAAAATGAGAATGTCTGCAGACACAAATAAGCAGTATTAGCAGGGCAATTCGTCAGAAGTATGCTTATTCTTCCAAAGGCATTTGCATAATAATAAAGGAAGAAAGGTATATAAGGTAAACTACATATCAGCAGAATTGTTTCTAAAAATGAATGCTTTTCAAAGTTTTTCAAGAGGCAGTGGAAGCTCTTTGAAATCCATGAGGTAATTAAGTGCTGGAAAAACAGAACAAGAGAAAAAGGAAAAAGGGTGAATATAATGCTGTTAAATGCCCCCTTGTCTGGGGGTTACAGCATTTACCTGGAGCTTGGGTGACCCTGATTTGCATCAATGCACTGTTAGAGTTTCCCTATGGGAATTTTGGACAAGTAAATTCCTTTTTGTGGCTCATCTTACCTGTAAGCAAGAACTGCAGTATTACCTTAATTCTGGGCAATGTAATCAAGGTTTTAGAGAAATGCAGAACAAGTTCCCCAGAGATCCTGTAGTTTTTGTAAAAGAAGCAACAACGTCCCTCCATTTCAACAGGAGTTGTTACTATGTAGTAAATTCTACTATGTAGTAAATTCTGCTACTAGTGCCTATCTAGGAGGGAAAACTCAACAGGGACTAGAAAGAGTAAATCAGGAACATTTGTTCCAGGGCCCATGACCCTGCTCAGTGGTCCTTTGTCATGAGAGCACATATATATATACATATATAAAATAAGCTCTTCCATGCTCAGATATGATGTTGGAGACCTTTAAAAGTTCCCAACATAAAAAGATGGTCTTCAAAAATCCAGTTACCAAAAATAAATCTAAAAATATCAAAAACTTTGCATTCACTGAACAGAGTTCACTGTATAATGCATAACGTTTGAAAAGTGCTCAAATTGCAGCACTCATTTAATTTTTTGTAATAAAACATTAAAGATGCATTTTCGGTCCAATGATTCCATGATAAGCTGTCTCACACTGCAGGTAAGAATATAATAATATAATGGAGGGAATTAGCAAAATTATCTGTGTCTTCCTGGTCCTGGCCCTGAAACCAATACCACTGTTGGCATCTGGAGGCTGCACCCATCGTGAGTTATGGCCCTTGTTTTTACAGGAAGGATAAAACTGGTATTTCAGTGCCATTCATCATAGGTAATAAACTCCCCGCCTTAGTATAAATGCATTTATATGCTGCTATTGGAAACGAGCACAGGAAATACAAGCAGTCAACTGTGTATGTTAGATACATTTTTTGTGATACTTTCTGTTGCTAACAAAATAAGTCACTAGCTCTCTTCCAGGGGTGGTTTGGCAGTGCTGAAATCGCAGGCTCTCTGTCGTGAAAAAGCACGGTACCCTCTTTGCCCTTTAAATCTCATAACAAGGTTAGAGCTTCAGCTGTTATATGGGCTCTGAATTGCCTGGCCAGAAGCATGGAACCAAGGTTCATGTTATCCCAAAATATTTGGTCACACAACCAAATGTGTTCTGCTCGCAAGGGCTGTCAAGATGTCTGGGTGAGATAAATGTCTTATTTTCTGATGGTTTCTTATGAATGATAGTGCTGATGAGTGGTGGAGCACAGGAGGCAGTGAGACCCCATGGGCTGTATTTGACTTCTGTGCTCTCCCAACAGCCCACCCCACTTGCTGGAGCTCATTTTCATACCAGCATTTTGGCCCACCACCTGTCTGCCTCTGTACAACTTTTCCTACAAGCAGGTAACGAAGATTCAAGTGACCTCCCCAGCTAGCTTCTAGGATGAAACTCCATCCATTGTAAAGCTTCATCTTCCTAACGTAGGGAAATAGGTTTGCTCCGTGACTTTCCCTCAGTGAGAGATTACTGCACTGCCCAGATACGGGTCCATCCAGATGGGAAGAACATCTAAATTCTGGCAAGAACTCTCCTACAGCTTACCATGTTTCTGGCCATGATGGCCAATTACTCTGGAGAAGTTGGTTAGAAGGTTTAATCATCCGGTTTCAAATAATTAAACACCCCAGAAATGTATTTTCAAACTATAGCAGAGTTGTCTTTGCCCTCCAGCTATAAGTGTCAGTAATCAGTAGTGCCATTAATTCTTTTGAATAGTCTTAATAATTTCTGTATCAGCAATGGGAAATAACATGAATGCTGTAGTGGAGGATTTTAAAGCCAGAATAAGGCCATGACTAAATAAAGGAACTTTTTGGTTTATCTAATTCCTAAGGGAGGCATATTAAGGGATTTATACTCTGTTACGCCACACAAGGAGCCAAGTAATTTAAAGCATAGTATGATTTAATAGTAACTGTGCCAAACTTGGTTGTGCTGGAGGAGTTGGACCAGAGGATCTCCAGAGGTCCCTTCCAACCATAATGACTCTGTGATCCTATGAATAGAAAATAATAACACTATAGAAGGAGAAGGTGGGTTATTCCTGATTCATGCATATTATATTTATTCTGTGGAATCACACAGTGGACTGTGAAAAATAGCTACTTAAAAATCTGGGTTAATGCTTTAGGAGTGTAAACTTTTTAAGAAAATAGCTTGGGTATCTGCAGGAATCCTTATACAAAAAAAGTAATGCCAAGTAATATTGTCTAATTTCCTCTTTTCTGTAATACAGACCAACTGGAAAAAATCAATCAATCAATCAATCAATCAATCAATAAGCAAGCAAGAGAATAGCAGTGCATTTGCTCATGTGAATTTTCTCATTTTCAGGGACTTTGTAACAAACATGGATCTTAGGTTCTTCATTAATTAGGCTAGGTACACGGTACAGGCATATCAGTTTAACTTTTCTAACACTTTTCTAATGGTTGTTTGTAGGAAGACTTTTTTTCCTTGTTGTTTTAGCCTTTCCTCTGTTATTATGAAGGACAATATATATCATTTTTACTGCAAAGTGCCAGGCAAGCCAGGATATTCAAATGAACAAACCTGGATGCTTTACAGCTTTTGCCCTCTTGAAATCAGATCTGAAAAATATAGGACCTAAATATCAATACTGTAAGGTTTTCGTTTTATATCAGGCATAAATCTTAACAACCCACACTTAACAATGAGCTCAGATTTTAACTTAATCTTTGGCAGGCTGAGAATTAAACCAGCACACACTCCGTTTTGTCTTCTCTCCCAGGCGGCTCCTTGAAAAAGGCACTGTCTGTGCCAGCAAGCTTAAAGGTTTTATAGTTTGTGAAAAGCAGATCCAGCACTGCTTAGGTGGGCCATAGGCTCCCAAAAGACAAAGAATTGAGTCTTGCACTCCCCAGCTCTCTTCTGCTTAAATAAAGTTGCTGGTTGCCTAATGAATGTTAGCTGTAATACTCCCTGTGGTCAGTGGGGCTGTTGTTTAATGAATTGCTTAATGTGCTTGATTACTGTTACTGTGTGGAATGAGGGAAATAGCCAGAGAGATTTGAAAGACCCACTGGAGAATACGATGAAAATGAATTGGATCAATAAGAAGTTTTTGCTCATCTCTGAACAACACATTATGTGCTTTATTGTTGGAGTTGGGGATAATGTAATTTTGTGGCTTGTTGTTGTTCTTTTTATAATTCAGAAATATAAATCTCATTTGACATTGGGTTTTAGGGCTGGCCTTCCTGGAGTTATAAATGTTCCCCTGACTCCAGTCCCGGTTACTCACATAGACAGATAAATTAATTAGGAAAACTTTTATGCCAATTACTTTATGCCCTTGGCTTTCATATGTTTCTGAAGAGCGGCAGCTAATTAAAGATATGATTCATAATTACTGGTCGATCGAGTAGTTGAGTAATGGAATCAGGAACTGTTCCAAAAAAATTATCCATCACATCATTACTAATTGTTACATAATACATAAGGATGTAGAATTCAAATAAAAAATTACTCACATTTGAAAGATTCATTCAATTAGTGGGTTTGGGATATTTTTTATAACAATTATAAACACGAGATAGTTCTCACATTTTTAAAGATCACAGAGGTTTTATAAATATTTATAATTAAATAGGAGCATAATTTCCAGCAAGTAAAGGACTCAAGGGCCTAGCTGGAGGAGTGGGTTAGTAGTTAGTGAATTTGTGGAAGCTGGAAATCGAATCTTTGGGTCAAGTTAGGGCTCAAATGAAATAAGTATGATGGTGTCTTCCTAGTCCTGCCACAAAACTGCTCTAGTTTGGCAAGCATTGCAGGCTAATTCCTTGAGAATAGAAGAGCTGTTACAAGTTATAACTTGGCACTGAACAACGCACAGAAATTTGCACAGAATTTGTCAACACTCATTTTTCACAGTCAGCATTTGCTGTCCCAGCAAGAAGATCATAACAGATACCACAACCTGGTAAAACTGGTGGAATAGTGAAAAAAAAAAAAATTCCTCCAGCTCTTCCTTGCTAAGTTTGCAGATGTTCTGTGTTATCACAGTTTATGAGCAGTCATGACACTTCATCAATAAAATATGTCTGGAAAACTTAAGTATGGGTTCATTCAGTAATTCAGATACCCCACAGGTAAGCCTGGGAAATCTCTTGGTTCAGTTTTCTACTGGTTCCTTAGAGCCCAAAGCAATCGTGTGATGAAGTCCTGTGTATATATCTGTATCTGCTAAGCCTTCAAAATAACCCCTAAACCTTAAAAAGCAGGGCCAGCAATACTTGCAGCATGAGCCTCCACAAAAGCTGTGAAGATGTCCCAGCTTGAAGTTCAAAAGTTACCAAGAGAGCACCTTGAGAACCCAGAAGAATCTTGGCTCACTCAATATTTATTTGAACTTCCTGGAGGGCCTGACCCTGCATATTCTTCATCCCCTTCACTTATTTAACTCAGATCTACAGTATTAGCTTTTTCACCTACTCTGCAATGTTTTTTCTACTACACTTGGTTGGTTGTATATGATTAACTTAACCTACCGCTCATTAGACACTTGGCATATGGTTTGGAGGAGGATTAATAAATGTTTTGCTGTATCTGAACGAGAGAGAGAAAATGAATGAAAACAAACTTCCACTTCTGCTTGCAGCTTTAAAAGGCTATTTAGCTGCCATCCATCTGCAGGTACCATGTGCTGCCCTCCTGAATATCACCAGGGAACAAAGGAGAATTCAATTAAACATTTTGTATTCTAATTGACTTGGATCACTATAGATATCTACAGCAGCTTGTACGAGAACCCAGCTGATGGATGGATAAGAGCATTCAGCAGAAGAATGTCCCAAAGACCTCAAAGTCCACAGCAGTAAGACAGGCACAAGGCAGCCAATGGGGAGATGGACCAGCAGAAAGCAATTGGCCCCTTCTGTGAGTCAACAGTGAAGTCAAGTCTCCTGAAGCCCCCATGAGTGCAGGGGTCTCTGATGAACCTTCCTCTTACCCTGTAAAGATGCTCCAGGGAATACAGATGCTTATTTATTATTTTCTTTTAAGGAGCCCTTTTCTAATAGTGCTACATCTTTTAAAACCCTGTTTTGGTGTTTCAGGAGTCAGTACCTCCTGATGAAGTGTGTAGAAAGGGTTTTTCCACTGCACCAGGTCAGCTGAGCACTTGGGGGAGAGGAAGGTGACAAAGTGATGCATAGAAGTCTTCAGAGGTGTTAAGGATTGCAGCTGTAGAACTAAATGCTTTTAAAACTTAAAAGTTAACATCCTAGGGAATAATAAAGTGCAAAAACAAGTAATATACAATCATGATATTATATTAGATGGAAAATCAATACTGAACCTGGTAGTCTTATTACAGTGTGTTTCTATCATGATGGTTAGTCAGAAATAGCTTTTTGGGATTAATGGTGACAACCTCTGGCCTGTCAACATCTTTATCAAACGCGTGCCTGGCAGAGGCAGGGATGCTCCTCACCTGCAACAACGCCACACTGTGAAAGGGCTGTCTACAAGCCAAATGAGGACAGACATTCATAGCTGTAGAAAAATCCCAACCCCAACACAGTATAACTTTAAATCACAAAATCCATAAAAAAGAAGAAAAGAAAAGAAAAGAAAAGAAAAGAAAAGAAAAGAAAAGAAAAGAAAAGAAAAGAAAAGAAAAGAAAAGAAAAGAAAAGAAAAGAAAAGAAAAGAAAAGAAAAGAAAAGAAAAGAAAAGAAAAGAAAAGAAAAGAGAGCACTTTGAAATGAATTAAAGCTAATGTCTCTACATAAGTTTTATTTTTAAACTTTTAAGCTGCTACACTGCTTGTTTATGAAACAGTATAAATGTATTTGCATAAATGGAGCAGGGTGAGGAAAGATACTTGAGTTTGACAGGGTTAGTGGGTTTTATGGAAGTTTAATTTCTTCTAATTTTAACACTAGAATTAGATGTTTCAGCTCTCTGGACATTTGACTAGAGCTAAAAACACCATGGACATATGTCAGACCTCCTCAAGGTGCCGCAGGGCACAAGAGCAGTCAATTCTGAGTATCTTTGGGGCAAAGTTGTCCGTTGCTTTTTGAGTTTGTTTTTTTTTTTTTCATTTCTGTTTAAGAGAAGAGAAGTTTTATGGTCTATTTTAAGACATTGTAGTCTGTATCGTAGAGAAAAATTTCATCTAGATTACTCAGTGTGTATATGGTACCTTCTGACTTTAAAAGGGAAATAAAGGTTATTTTCATACTAGTTTTTTTAATTACTGTACAAATTCATTTAAAGCATTGAAAAGGAGCAGTTTTGATTTAACGGATGAAAAATTACATAGGCTTACTCTCGTTATGAAAATAGACTTATAGCTCTTGGTGAAATGGAGATTTTCATATGTGGGGTAAAATCATCATACCAGTGGTAAATGCTGCCATGTAGCAAATTCCCCTATATGTTATATATTTTATATAACTACATGAAAATACAGGCTTAAACTACAAAAATCAAATCCCTTCAGCCATGTTTAGTGCTTGAAAAGTCACATAACCAAGACTAATTAATCTCCTGTGGTTTATCAGATCAAATCAGTAGGCAATGAATTTTTCATAAATATTTGGGGTCACAATTCATTTTACTTTGATACATTTAAACATTTGATAACAAAAGTTATTTCAAAATTAAAAACCTGAACTATCATCAATGTCAAAATGGAAAGCTTTCTTTTTCTTTTCTTTCTCAAATAAATAAAAACAACAATATAGACTTACAAATATAGGGTAATTCAGTTGCAACAGCATTTTTCATTTGGAAGCTTTTTTTTTTTTTTTTCAAAACAAACTTTTTCAGGCAACTTGAAGAACAGCTGATGGGCTTTAGTCCATGTATTTGGAAGGTGCTACAGCTTCCCTCAATTATCCATAAGAATGGAGGTGTGCAGAGCTGTAAGAGGGCAAAAGGGAAGGGAGAAGAGAGTTGCTGAGAGGTAGAACAGGATACATAATTTCTGCATTAGCTAGAAATTTGCTACCTGCAACCAGTGCCAATTAGCAGCACCAAGTAATCATGAAACTGTGAAGGCTGTCATTTCTGTCTCTGAAATACTTCAAACTTGAGAATCCCATGCAGTAACTTTCAGGCAAAGTAAATATTTGTCACTTCTTGGATTTCAGCTAATTATATGCTTTCACCAGGAAGGTGCTATTTATTCTGCATGCATGAACTTCTTCGTGGAATAAATATTATTTGCAAAAATGCAAGATAATATGGTTCATGCTTGTGTGTGTCAAGTGTAATAGGCACTATTAAATGAGATGTACCCTTGGAGCACATTTTGTCATTACTTTACCACCTTTCTGATGTCAAAGGCAAATGTCTGATGTTGCAATGGATTCCAAATAATGTTCTAATGCACTTCCTATCCCACAAAACTTTCACTACCAGCAACAGCAGTTGGGTTGTGTCCCTACAGCCAGTGAAATTCTGTAAGATTTTATGAAGTGCAAACTTATTCTACGAAGAGAGGTAGGATCCATTATCTCAGTGGACTAAATTGCCATAGTCTCAGGGCTTCACCAACTGATGCAAATTGAGCTGAAAATCCACTGAACAGCACACGTTGCTGAGACCCTTTCATCCTCAGACTCCAGTCTCGGAGCTGTCTCCTGAGCACAGGTAAGCATTAATACATAGCATTAAGAATATATGGTACAGTACTGCAAGATCTCCCTGTCTCTGTCCTGATCCTCTGAGACTCTTTCCTCCCTGCCTCAGCATGGTCCCCAGGGGGACTGAGCCCCTGGCACCCAGGGAAGTGACAGTGCCAGAAGGCTGGCGAGTTCAGTCGGCAGGACTTTTGCAGGGGCAGAGCAGAGGCGTGAAAGTTCTCTGAGGCAAGGTGAGGTAAACGGCCATGGGATTCTTCACAAGGAGAAATAAATGCCTGTTTATGACAGCTGTTCTCCAAAACCGCCGCACCTCAAGCACGAGCAGTGAGACAGGAGAGACATTCTTCTCCCACTACTTCCTTGTGTGTGTGATGAGAGCTGAGACACTCTCACAGTTTGGGCTGGTGGTGGCATACAAGTAGGTCGGATCAATAGATGCTCCTTGCAGTAAAACAGACAGCCTAAATTATTAATATTATTTTTGAAAAATAAGGTGCTTGTTACTACATGATTCATGCTTGAAGTTTTCCAAGCACTTAAAACAGTCCTCATGATTTACAAGTAAGAACAGATTATTAGTGTCTGAGAATTTAATTGACTGCCTCCTCTCGGCCGTTGACTTCAGCAGTAAATTTTTTTCCAGTTACCTGCTCAAAATAGCAGCATCTGCCCCTTAAACAACCAGCACAATTCAAGGATGGGAAAGTGTCTGCCTGTTCTCACAAAATAAAGCAAAATTTGAGGCTAAAAGCCTCAATCTTGTAAAACTGGCACTGTTGGAAACAAATCACCGGACACCTTGAAATCTCTGAGGGGCAAAGAAAAATCAAAGCCAATTTCTAATATTTTTCTTTGTAAAACTGCTCTCATTCTAAAATGAAGAGGCATGTGGAGTATTCAGGTTGAGGTGAAGGAGATGGGCAAGCACAAAAGAGTTTGCCTGCAGCACTGGGAGTGTGCAATGCCACAGGGTGACTTTCTCTAATTTATTCAGCAGTGAATTCCAGTGAGATCTCCTCTCAGCCCTGCTTGCACACACATATGTTCAGATGTACAAGAGCCCTCCTCTCTCACATAAATGCTGACACACAGATGTATAGCATGCACGCTGTACTTTCCGACTTGGCAACTGATGGCACATCTCAGCTCCACCGTGGAAGTAATCACCACATATGTATAATTATTTTTAATGAATTAGGTCCTTGAAGTGTGAAGATACATAAAGATCTTTATAGTCTCCTTTGACACTTGAAGGTAAATATTTGCATTGTGCACTTCAAATTAGATGTGCAATGCCTGTTAAAAATAATGGCAGCTGGAAGTCTGGTCTGTCTAATGATTTCCTTCTTGATCATTGTGATAGTATGGAAAATACAGAGAGCAGGTGCTTGAGTCCTCCTCTGCTCCCCTGAGGATGGAAAGATCTGTCGGCAAAGTCACCCCTAGGGTGGATGAGAACATCCTTTCTAGAGAGGGAATCTGCTAAATAAATGGTCCCCTTCCCTGGTGCTTCCTGAGTGATAACAGGCACTTTCAGTTCCCTCTGCATCACTGTGATACAGACATTTTGTCACCTACAGCTATTCTATAAACTATGCTGAAACATTTCTCAGATCTGCTGTCAGCAGGAAGGAAGACCACTGGTGCTGTCACAGAAGAGAACACAGAGGCTACAGGGTGGCTCTGTGCACTGAGGACAGTGTGAGAACACCAGCTTGCTGTGTTAATGCAAGATGGGGGGCATGGGTGCAAGGAGGCTCCTCGAGGTCTCCCAGAGCACTGTGCAGCCCTGCTCATCAGTGTGAATTAGCCAGTGAGTAGCTCCATGCCAGGAAGATAAGCTAACCAAGCCGCATAGAGCTCCTCACCAGGCTGCCTGGTGCTCTTTCCTTGCCTGAGCTCACCCATCTGGGTCTGTTCCCATCACAGCAGAGTTGGCTGGGCAGTCTTGTCCTCAGTCAAACCTCTCAGATTTGGACCTTGTGTGAAATTATTCAGAATTCCCAAAATGAATTGCAGAAAATGTATTTGCTGATGGGGCCAAACTGTCCCACAATACAAGGAAGGGACGAGTGGTTTTGGTGGGTTGGTGCTTGAGTTTCATCTTTGACCACAAGCACCAAGAGATCAGCTGGAATAGAGACAATTTGTCCAAATACAGCCCCAATCCACCTGAGCTGTTTGCTTACCACTGAGGCTGAAATATTCATCCCATGTGAGGACCATCCAGCAATGCCTGATAAGATGGGGTTCCACCATCCTGCACTTAGTTCCTCCCAAGGAACCCTTAGCATTAGATATCATCATTCCTGCCCATGGCACAGAGGTTTGGGACTAGGTGATCTTTAAGGTCCGTTCCAACCCCTTAACATTCTGTGATCATGGGCCTGTCTGAGATCTTAAAAGCCATTATGATCATCTCTGCAGTGTGTTAGGACAACTTCATTGTCCATAACTGTTGCACCAAAGAAAAAGGGAAAAAAGGTACATGTTTTTACTCTAAAAAAAGTCACGTCTTACTGAATATATGCTTTAAAAATTGAGATATCTGCTGCAGTGAAATTTCTGCTGTACATGCGGATGACAGGCTTACTCTTCTTGACCAAAACCAATAAAATAAACCCATGATTACCACTCCTCTATGTAATGCTTTTGATTAAGTCATCACTCTGTAGCCAGGGTATACACTGATTCACAGGGATTCATTGACAAGTGCCTGCTACAATATACAGTATCACCAATTCCCTACCAAAAAAGTAACAGAACCATATATAACATAAAGAATGGCTTGGAGCCTTGTTGTGAGCAACTCAGGAGGAGGGAGAGTTAAAGAAATGATGTGTCACTCACTCCTAAATGTTGCAGTTGTCTGGTCTGTCGCTCTGATGCACTGGCTTTGCAAGGCTTTAGTTACCTGTAAAATCCCATAAGAGCCTCGAGGGTGGGCGAAGAGGCGGGAGGAGGCTGGGGAAGGGAGAGTGGAAAGAAAGAAAGGAGGATTAAACTGAAGCACTCCTGTCAGTGCTACATTTCCCCTCCAGAGAAATCCTTATTGTGTACCAAGTATCACAAGTGTGTATTTTATTGAGGAGAGGGAGAAGGAACAATCAGAAACTCTGTCACATTGTATCACTGTGAAAAGTAGTGGTGTTTTTTTAAAGGCAGGTACATGTGGCTGGAGCAATTTCTGACTCCTTTTTAGGATCTTATATGTGGATGCTACAAGAAAAAGAGCCAAGCCCCCTTCCTGCACACCATGATGTGAAGGAGCAGAATATGCTGTGGCCTTTCTTTTACTCTAGGTAGCCCAAAGATGCCACCAGTTAATTCACCCCTTGGCACAGGTTTACATTCATGGCAAGTTGTACTGAGATGCCTGCTCAGGTCCAGTAGCTTCATCTGCAGGGAGAAACACATTATTATTGGCTCCCTCTGCCTGTCAGGCTTTCCCTTCGGGGTGATTTTTTTGGGAAACCCACAAACTTATCCAATAAGGAAGGTTGGGGGAAAATCTTGGGTGTGAACAGGATACTCATGTTTTGATTTTCTACCAGCAAAAGGCAAGACAAGACTGTATTTGATCCCTTTTTAACTTGACCAGTCCTGTTGCAGAGGAATATGCTGGGTTAGTGAACAGGTAATATCACAAGAGAATATTGCAGACTTCATGCTTTAATAGTTGTCCTTTGTTTAACCAATGAGAAAGTGACTCTAATTTTATTTGTTAAGCATAAAGAGAAAGATTGAGCTCTACCAGTCATGGATAATTATGCCTTGTCTCACTTTGACGGTACTTCCACTTTCTCTGAAAGCTACACCTAAGTTATGACTAAGCAAGGGATACCGTTTTGATAGATGTCAATGAGGACATGCCAGAACAAATTGGGATAGATTCTTCCATTGTGTCAATATCTTGCTCTTTTTCAAACAAGGAACATGATGCCTCCAATTTCACTGATTGCTAGTTTCAGTGTCAGCCTTATGAAAGCAATGATAGGCTCAATACAAATGTCCTCCTAATGTTATTTTCCCAACAAAAGTTGTACCTGACCTGTAGTTTTAGACACAGTGTAGAAGAATAGATCATATTTTTCTCTTGGTTCTACCTGGTTTTTAACTAGGTGCTTAATTTAATGTCGCGGAGAGCCCTCATCCAAGGACCACTGCAATACTGAGCATTTCACTATGCTTCTTTTTTTTTTTATCTTGTGTCAGGATTAGAATTCAGTTATGTTTAACTTATTCAGTTCTTTATGTCAGGAAAGCTGATTCTTGATTGAACACTAAACTTTCTGAAGATATGGTTGTCCACTTTAGGACAGAAAAAAATATTGTGCCTGACTCTGTCTGGCTCTGACAAAGCTCAATTGGCCTTTTTATGCCCTCCAGTAGCAAGGTTGGATTCTTGCAAATGTGCAGCCACTGTCAGAGCTGCATAATTGAAGGACTGACAGTTCTCAAGACTTCATTATTATTTTTTATTAGGGAATCTGTTGGCACTGACAGTTTTTTCTCATACTTTTCAAATACGCTGGATACTGGCAGCTGAGGATTCTGCATGACAGCTTGCATTGAAGTATCAGGGTATTTTTCATGTTGCTACAGAGAGAGAAAAACTGTCAACACGAACAAAAAACAGAGCTCAGAGATGGTTTTATATATCTTAGTTTATTTAAAACTTAGTGCTATTTTGATTTTTCATTCGCAAATTTTAATTATATGTGAGCAAAGGTTATTGTTAAAAATGTAAGCACCAAGAAGAATTTAATGCCTCTAAACAAATACATAATAAGAGCATAGTCAGCAAGGGAAGAAGTTTCCTGATTCATAGCTAGTTTCTTTTATTTAGGTCACCACTAGAATAGCTTCATCCAAGCCTATTTTTTCTAATGGTTCAGTACTGAATGATGCCAGATCATGAATGGCCTTCTATATCCCCTCTTCATAAACAAGGAAACAGAGCCTAGACAGATTGGTTTTAATGTCGATCTAAAGGAAAGTCTTTAAGAATATGTAGGGAAACTGCTAAAGTTGTTTAAAGAGTGTATTTTAAATGCAGGAAAGATTTTCCTTGACTTTGCTGTCATAAAGGATTGCCTTGAACATGACTAGTAACAAAACACTTGGCACACCAGGAGCAGGACTTTCAGATCCCAAACACCCAGCAAGGAGCAAGTTGTGTTGAACACAGAAGCAGGAGATGTGGTTCCTTGGCAGAGCTCATGAGCAGTGATGCCAAACTCTGAGCTGAATTACCAATGGGAAGGCAGTAAGTGTGAATAGCCCTAGATAGGGTTAGAGGTCTTCTTTTCTGAATGAGCACTAAGAGAAAATAAGCAGTGCCTCTAAAGCACTGCAGAGCTTTTATAAAATTGACTCTTCAGAGACACAGGTTGATTAATTAAACTCACTAAAGTGGATGTGATTAAAAGACATATTGTCAAAGCAAGACAAGAAAGATGATGAAGAAGAAAGATTTTTATGTAAGAAATCATTATTTGCATGAAATCATTGTGAGTTCATACAAAGGGTTTATTGAATGCACATCGGCCAAACTTATTGATGATTATGGATTTTCTGGATATGCCTCAAAAATAGCATTTTCACCCCTGCGTAATTGCTTTTTTTTTTTTTCTCCCAACCATTTTTATAATTTTATTAGCTCTATGGCTCCCATAGTGTAAGGTATTTATTGAGAAATGCTATAGTCACATCAACAAAAAAGTATTATAAATAAAGTAAAAATCGTCTGCTAGTTCAATTTGTATTTAAATTTTCTGGAGTTTTGGAGTTCTGTTTCCTTCTCATTACTAATATTGTAAAAGACAAAGAGGTCTTCAGAAGAGGATGTACATGTTTAAGTGGTGCATTACTCTGTTAGCGGTACTGGGGCATCAACCTACCCAAATAATATTTGTTTTCCCAGATGATGACTGCTCACTCCATCTCATGACTGTCCCCATGGTCTCCATGATGACAACCACAGAATCAGGTTCCCGGGCTATTTCCGGGTGGATACGGCCATGCTTTCAGACCCACTGGAATCTCTCGCCCTTCATGTCTATTAACTATGAAAATAACTCTCTGCACAGTAATTGCCTGTGTTCATTTCCAGCTCTTGGAACAAGTCCATGGACAGAAGGTGGCAGTGGGTTTGTATTTAAAAATCATTACAGCCTTTCAGGATTTTAGCTATCTTTTTGATGGGATGCTTGTTCTAGTGGATGGGGCAATTAATTGGCAGAGAGGAAATCTGCTGATCCCAACTCTTCTTCTCTGTTCTGCAACAAATTGTGAATCACCTCACAGCCTTGTTTCCATCTATTCTCCATTCTTCATCAGTTTTGTATGTGTTGGCTTTAAGATGTTGAGAGAAGTAAATCTTTTTCTGCTTGCTTGTAGGCTGCTTGGAGCAGTTATCTTTTACAGTTTCTCTACGTGCTAATGAAACTGGAAATTAATTTATTTTTAAAGCTTGTAAAAATAATTAAGAAGGCAACTTAAAATTTTCTTTTGCTGTTCTTAGGTATTAAAATGGTCTTGTAAATTCATGTCCAGTGATATAAAGACTCTACTATGCACATGTCACCTGAGCTCCAGTCCTGAAAACCAGATTCACAGTGAAACCAACAGGACTGGCCAAGGAAAGGCAAGCTATGCATATGTGTATGTATATGGGATAAGGTCCTTTGTTATAGACTGTTGTAGTGGTGGTGCTGCAGTTGTTCTCTGTTTGATAGAAGGATTTCCCATTTCCAGAAACAATAACAAGAAAAAGGACATTTTTAATGAAGTAAAAGTGCTTCTATAATTCCACAAGTCTTTCCACGTTCGTCTAAAACTTTAAATAAAATTTTGCTGTACCTCATTTTGACATTTTTGACAGAAAAATAAGACAGTTCTTGAAAATATAACAAGAGACGAGCAAATTGCACACTTAAGTATTGTAGAAGCCAGTTCTTCTACAGAACAATAAAATATATGCTGTACATGTACTTGCAGAAGTGCTCAGCTGTATGGCCAACAGTCAGGGTGCAGGTAATTGTTCTTTGGTGTACAGGGTCCCTCAGAGCTTGTGTTATGACCTACATATTCAGTCTCAGCTCTGACACTCGGGAACTTTCCCTTGGGAGAGACGTACCAGCATAATGGGATCCTGCATCCTGTCACGTGCAAGCCTCGGCAGTGGCCAGAGTGAGGGAGTGTGTGGAATTTGAGGGGAGCACGATGGAGAATGAGCCTGGAAGGGGAAGAGCCAAGCCAATGCACGTATAGAGATGGTGCATCAGAGGAGAGCAAGCTCACAGGAGCCATGCAGGATGGCATCAGCTGCAGTTTGCAGACCCTAGATGGGGGCATTATTTGGACATATTTGACAGATTAAAGTTAGAGATTAGCTTCTCATGTGAATATGTACTGAATGGCATACTTCCTTTTGCAAGTTCACTCTGGTTTTATTCATAATTCCCTCACATGTATGTAGAGATTCATAGATAAGATAAAGGTAAAGATTATAAAGATAAATGTGATAAAGATAGATTATGAAGTGACTGTATGTATATATGATCGCTTCGTAATGTATTTATACATATATATGCATAAAACAAAGTGATAGAAAATTATAGCATTCCTGTATTATGTGCAGATTAAAATGCATCCTTTTGCCAACAGGTCTTTCCAGAATAGTTGTGCAAACAGTGTATATCTCTCTGTCATGCAACTGTGGGTAATTAACATATGCAAAACACTACAGTCCTGCTAGAAGCTACCCAGCCCTCCCCTGAAATTTAGGCTCTATTTATTTACAACAAAATAAAGTGGACCCTTCTGGAAAGAAACATGGCTTTGTGGCTGCACCAATGCTGTCGCACAGATGCTTTAAATCTTTTATATCTCCCAGACCTCCAGGGGCTGGTGTTGGATGGTATTGAGCCAGGGCCAATAAATAATTTATGCTAAGTAGCAATTTAGTTGTTTGGCTTGGGGTAAAGAAATCCAAGAAATTCATAAATAAAGTTCCCATTTTTGCTGTGTTCCAAAAGTTAATTTATGTTACTCTGCAATTAACTAACATAAAGGTGAAAAAATATGACAGGCCTTAGGTAGAAAATAAAGCTCATAAATCTGCCGTATCTTAACTAGTGGTGCTTTAGTGATAGTTGGTGCTTGCACTTGGTTTCATTCACCTGTATTTGCCTGACCCAGAAAAATGTAGTAATTAATTTCTAATATTTCCCCTTTGAAATAAACAAGCAAACCCAACATTTTTTGCTTTGCTCCTTGAACTAGAAAGTAGGTACTAGATCTTGGCAGGTGCTTTGGCAAAATAGACAGAAGTGGAAATGTATAATACGTGGATAAAGTCTGGTCCTCAGATAGTCCCTACATTCAATGGACTGTATTTAAAACCAGATCCACATATTCAATTTTGTCCTTTATGTATACACACATGTATATACAATGCATAGGATTTAATGTAATACCTGAATTCTTCCCCTTAACCTAAAGCCGATATTTCCTGACAAAGACATGACTTTTCTTCACCATCATTCATTATCCTATTGAGACTGTGTGTACTGTTTAAAAGGATATTCTTTCATATATGTGTGTGATGGTTGCATTCATTAAACACCATCGCTGTGTCAGGAAGAATAAAATTATATAAATGTATGCCGTATCGGACGTGCAAAATACGGAAGCTGGGTAGACTGGAGGAATGAAAGGCAAAACCTGGGTTCAGGTTGTTCCAGGATGAAAAGACTATGCATGTGTTTTCTACTTGGATGTTTGCTACAAGTTCTGAACCATAATATTTAGTGAAACTTTGCAGTTTTAATTGCTGTGTTTAGAACTTTTGGACGGTCCCTATCTCTAGTGAGGAAGGGTTAGAGTAAAGTAAGGCATCCCATTGATTTCACAGGTTTTGTTACTCACAAGAGGAATTCTGACCATGGGTGCAAGGAGCTTATTTCAAGGAGGTTGTCTGTTACCTATTTCTGCAGAAATAGATTCTGACTATCCATAAATAGAGAAAAAACTGAAACATGATTATGCAAGAGACAAGGACCAAGTCGCTGCTTCTCTGCAGCACTGTGCAGTTGCTGGTTTCTGTGAAACTACACTGATTCAAAGCAGTATAATGTCTCATATTTTGAACTTTAAGACTCTTCTTTGCAATTACCAGTAGTCTGAACAACTGCATTCAATACCCTTCCTTTCAGGATGCAACGAAAGGGAGGCTTCTTTCCTCCCCTCTGTTTCACTCCTGCAGAGTACAGTGTTGCAAACATCCCTGACCACAATCAATGTCTAACTTCAAGGGCCCTGTAAGCTTCAAACCTGTTCAGAGGTGAAGTGGCATGAAAGAGTTCATGCACAGATACTCAGTTACTTGTCTGTTGTAAAAAAAAAATCTCTGACCATTTTCCAAAAGAAAAATGGTTTTGGAAGAGATTGCATTTGCTGTGATGTTGGAACTAGAATATACTTCACTATTCACTATAATATCTGTTTTCTTTTTCTGGAGGTTTCTGCATGAAGAAGATGAATTCAGCTCTTTACTTCCTGAGATAAAAAGAAAATTAAATGATTGATTTGTCTTTTAATTACAACCCAGAGCATCTTGATTTCTGACTCTCACTTTTAATCATGTTCCAGGCAGTGCTCTGTGTCAATGGCACAGAGGAGCTCTGGGGTGTTGCCACATGAGTGAGCATGACCCCTTTTCCCTCTTTGTCTGACTAGGGACCACAGGTCCTGGGCCCAGGATGAACAGTCCTACACTCTTTTCAAGTCTACTTTTTGGAAACAAATTTCAAATTTGCCAGATAAGGGTTTGGAAAAGACCATTCATTTAATGGAAGACAAGGTGTGAATCTACTCATTAAAATTCATAATGAGATGCATCTGGCATCTTAACACTTCTTACTATTCTGCAAATAGACTTTGTTAAAGGCCATTTTGCTCTTTCTAGCAGGACTACATGGCACAGATAAAGGGTTTTGAATTACAGAAATGAGAATACGTTTTCAAGTCTATTACCTCCAATTTCCAGTCATTAAATGATTCAGTGGGAGAGTTTCTGTTTTAACTTTAGTGACCTCTAGCAGGGACATCAAACCAAAGTGACTCATGAAGAAGACTTTTAAGTCCCACATTTTTATATACATTTGAAAAGAAATAGAGATGTAGATACTGAAGGCTTGGTCACGGGGAGATTTTCCAGCTTTCTGCCAGCATCTGTGTGAAAGTCCTTGCTTTCACACAGATGCTGGCTGAAAACAGTTAGAGGTTTTTGTAAACCAATCCCTTTATCTTGCAGGTGCAAGATTGTTATGCAGTATTGCTGTGATACTGACTGGAGTAATATTTTGAAATGGGTGTTGTAGGGTTTAACCAATCATTCTAAGAGGTGGATGGTCAAGGACCAATAACCTTATGCTATTCAAGCGAACTAAGATATATAAACGAGTCTGTAAATTAATGAATAATTCCATTTCTTCCTGGATCGAACCTATGTCGTTTCTTGCTGTCCCCGGTACAACAGCGACATAGAGGGATGGCTAAAAAGCAGTTCAGCCTGTTCCTCTCAGCCTGACTCAGATCAGATTTCAACCAAAATAATGTTTTCTCTAAATATGTAGTGGGAACAACTAAGTAGCATCATTCCATTCTTTTCTGAAGAGGTGTCCTGGGTACAGAGACAAGGGGGTGGAGCTGTCACCTCTGTTTAGTCAAATACCATTCCACATCATAGCCAGGGTGTGGTTTCAGCAGGGGAAATGCTGTGGCCAGAACCAGAAGGGAGCCCATTTTGTCTGGCTCACTCCAGCAAAGGGACCAGCAGACCCAAACACCTCTCTCATTTATTGTCCCTCCCTTGCTGGCAGGGGGAAGTGGGGTGGCTTATTTGGGGTTTAGTTCCCTGTTGGTTGTCAAAAGCAACACAACAGGCCTCCCTCCACCTGAGAGATGTTCATTGCATTGGAGACTCAGCAAAGGAGCCAAGGGGAAGCTCAGAGCTTTCTAATTTCTGGAGTGAACAATCCCTTTTATTCCATCAAGGTTAAAGGATTTGCATGAATGAAGGCACATTTTCTGTTCACATATCTGGTTCTCACTTCTGCCTCTGGAGCTACCAGAGACTGAGACTCTACGTTTTCCTCCTTTCACTGCTGCTCTACATTTTAAGAAAGTTGGAGGGAAGCTGGTAAGCAGTTTCAGCCCTGAACAAAAGAGCAGAATGCTTTCACACTTTCACCCCTCCTTACTACAGAGGCAGTGGAGTAAAGAGGTCTCCTGCCAGCAGATGTTATGGTAGGGGTCTCCTCCATCAACTTGGGCAGATAGGACAAGAGTGTCCTATGTCTCTTCCTCTGCTCTCCTATAACTCTCTGAAAAGGTCTGTTTCTCAAGTGAATCTTAACAGAGCCTAAGTGCTTGGTTACTTGGACTTTTAACATTTGCACTAATGATGGAGGGTAAACCAACATAAAACCAGAAATGTGAAGGAAAAAGGAAGGTATTTCTCCAGACACAGAATGCTCAAGAGCATGAGTAGTTAAGGAGCATGCATAACTAAAACTGTGTATGCATGGAATTACATACAGACACATAATGGTGAGAGCTTGATCTTGCAGAACATGTATTTTGTATTTTAAATGGATGCCATGTGGGATATATTTGCTTACAGTCTTGGAGATAAACTACATCTCTAACACATCTTTCATAATTTAAGAATTTTCTGAGTAAATTAGAGGATTTATTCCACAGAGTGTGCTATGGGGTAGCTCATGCATAAATTGGTTCAAAGTTACATATATGCTGTGTGTATCTCCAGCTGATTTTAGTGAGGGTGCCTTGTAGGAAATATGCCACCCATGATCAACCTACCTGTGTAGTCCCATGTTAGGTTTACTTAGCAGAAAACAATTTCTTTATGCAAAACACAAGTTACAGTGGTGACTTCTCAGAGTGGTATGATGTAATTCACGTAGCAGATTTATGCATCGTGTCCTCATGATGGTGGGGAAGTGAGCGACTGGATGTGTGCAGCTGAGTTGCCAGCTGGAGCTAAACCACGACACTGCCATGACATGAGATTTTTTAAGATGATTCATCTCTGAGTTGATTCTCAGGTCTCATGTTTCACATCTCTTTACAGTAGGTAAAGACTATGTATTTGTAACTTTGCTGTACTGAGCAACAAGAAAGCAAATGCAGCCAATTCAGGACAGGGAGAGGTTTGCACAACATGCCCTAACCAACTACCCAGTTACTGAAGAGGGAAGTATACACATAAATACCAGCTGGTACTGGTAAACGAAACTTAATTAATAATATTAAAGAGTGTTCATCATAGTAAATGTTCAGACATGTTTATGGTGCTTTCATAGCATCTGCTCAGGACTCCATTAGTAAATCTTTTTTTAAAGACGGTCTTCCTCCCCCTTTGAACCTTCTTATGTGATATTACTAAGATAATTCATAATTTCCTATCAATGTGTACTCAACTTCTGCTTTCAGCTTTTAAATAAATACTGCGTATCTACATACTCTCTTTAATTGCAGCTCACCCCTCATCTGCTGTAGATGTCTGGGGCAGATCAGTACTGTACACCTGCAATTTAAGCAGGGCATTTTCTTGTGTGGAGACCAGTGTTATGTTGAACAGTGGTGTTTCAGGAGCAGAACACCTATTTTGGAGGAATAATACAGGTGCACATCACTCATAGTTAGTCTTGCTGCTTTCACAGTGATGCCTAGATTACTGAAGAAGGGTAGAGGAGAAAATAAGCCTCAACTGCATGGACAGAATGAGTTAAGAAAATTCTTCCTTACAAGTCCACATAGATATGTTCAATTCTTATCATGTTAGGAAAGCAGAAATACTTTCTTCCATGTAAGCTTCTGCATCCTGTGGACCCTTCTTGACCCACCTGAAAGTAGTGGAAAAAGTCTATTGAATTAAGTAAAAAGCACAGTCAGAATTTCATACATGGGAAATAAAAGCAACTATCTACTAAGCCCTGTGTTACCATACTTTATTGATGAAACTTGGCATTTCAGACAGTTTTGCCCATAAACACAACAGTAACACCCCTGGTATTTCTAGTGAAAACCACAATTTCAGATACAGATTTTTGCTCCGTGTTAACGACAGTCCTGCATTTCTTACGTTTGTATATTCTAAAATCAAGGAAATAATTTTTAAAGAACTTAAAGTGCTTTAGCTAGTAAAATCTAGAAGTTTCAGCTTTTCTTTTCTGGGAAAGCAAAGGAAAAGCCATACAATATATTTGGTGATACAGAATGTGACAAGTGTGCAGGTAAATATTAATAAAATACATATTGTAAATGAGGCATCCCTCGCAACTGAAATTTTCCTCATTGATACTAAAGGTGTATAAAATCCCCAAGTCAACTCATCCACTTGATCCACTGTGCAAAATCATACATTTTGAAATTATTATTTTTATCTGTTTCAGTTCTTTTTTCATTTTTCCAAATTACTTAAAAGCTAAAAAGAAATTATCAGAGGCTATGAAATCATATGGAAAATATTCACAAAACAAGGATTTTCTCTAGCCCAATTTTAAACGTCTAGAAGTTGTGGTCTTATAGTCCAGGACAGTTAGTTCCTTGTAGTGAAAAAGAAAAGCCTGGTCTCTTTAGGCAATCATGCACACCATTCTCATGTGGGTGTCTAGGATCAGTGAGAGGAGCCACCTTCTCAAAGTCTCTTTCCATCTTCATTGATCAGAAAAAGAGCTTAGATAACTATGCTAGATCAGGTACCAACTCTCAGATGCTGAAATTTAGGTAATGATTATCCTATTCAGTGATTCTGTTTTCTGTTCAGGCCTTTTGGAAGTGGCAAATTAAAAATAACAATTGTTACAGCCCTTTCTTAATTTTTCAGCTATTTCTTCCCATGTGTTTTTCAGGATTACCCAGAAACATATTCAACTGTTTTCTCTTTGCTTTCCACAGGGTGCAAGCGGCTGTGTAAGTCTCACACTGTCGTTTCACATTCCATCTCAGTAATTTTAGTCAGAACCATCTCTCAAGACCATGAAGCCTTCCCTCTGCACTGACTGAGTGCTGGAGACTCTTGCTAGAACTGTTTCAGTATGGGAATATGCTTGACTTTTTCAGGACTCTCTTTCATTTGCAAAAGGAAGGCCTAAATGTTTCTGCTCATAGAGTGACTCAGTTACTTAAGGAAAGACAATGGGATTAAGAGATCCCAAAACAGCCGTGTTCACCCAGGCTGTTTAGCTGCCTAAAGATTAGACTGTGTCAGTGGTCAGTAGAAGAAGAACAAAGTCTCCAGGCAGTGGTTTAAGCCTCACAAAGGATGCTGTCAGAGGTGCCCATGAACCTCACTCAGCAAGTCACAGACTCTCTCTCAATGCCTAATTTAGAATGAATGCCTGATTTTTAAAGGGCTGTAGCCAAGTGAGATGCACTCACCACCCTGTCATTCCAGTGCCCAATTCAGCTTGACTTTCCAGGTTATGGACAGAAGTGAAGTGAATCTCACTGCTCCTTCACACTGAATACCTAAATGAATCCCAGCTTTACTATTGAGACCTATTTATCTGCTATATTTAATGTTTTATTAGCACCTAGTAGAAGTGTGGTTCTGACTGAAAGAGGGGTTTTAATTTTATTAGAACAGAATCCACCCTGAGCTTTTCCTATAAATTTATGGCCTACAATTTTTATAAAAAAATACTGAGGAGCCCCTATAATTTTGTTGTGTTACTCAAATAGACCTATAATACCGAGATAGAAAAATACAACTGAATTTTCAGTATTTTTCCTACTTCAGCTGCAGACACACACAACAGCATATGACACAACCAGTATTTTAAATATCTCAGGTTAATCTTCAGTATAATACTCTTCAGTATAATATCTTCAGTATAATACTCTATCTATTCATAGAGAGAAGCCCCATTATTATCGTTATTGTTGTTACTATAATTATCTTTACTGATAGGTTAGCATCAGTCCTGAAAATTAAGTTCTTTTCCTTCAGTTCATGCTGTATGTGCTCAACACATTGCTGATATTCGACACCATTTTTTGTAAATGGAAAGAGCCATGTCTTTCAACACGCTACTTAACCCATCAAAATTTGCTGACAGCAGAGAGCAAAATAACTCCTAATTTCCAAAGATTTCCAAATTCATGATAATTCTGAGTCTTTCAGCACTCAGATATATTTGCTATCATTTCCCCACTTTTCTCATAGAAAATTGTCTTATTTTTTATATATTTTTTGACTTATGGCACATTCCAAAATTTGGCCTTTTTGTCTGGCTGGCTTTTCTCCTCTCATTTATCATCATTTTCTGCTATGTATCTGTCCAGTTATCTTTTTCTTTCCTTTAATTTCTGTTTCTTGGTCCCCAGATAGAGAATGAAATATTAGGTTTGTCAAGCGTATATCATTGTTTAAATGCCTGGAGATGATGGGTTAAACAGCACAATCAATGAAACAAACCTCCAGTGCATTGCAGCTACTGCAAATGATGTTCCCTCTGGCTGTTTAAGACCTACCAAGTCAATAACCTATTAATATCATACTCTGCTAGGGTCAGCGCCAAACAAGTCACACGTCTTTTCAAGGCATTCAGCTTATGAGGGATTAAATGAAAGGCTGTTGGTCCTTTGGTGGCCTTTAAAAAATTGTGATTTTTTTTAATCTTCTTGCAAGATTAAACCCTGTTGACTGAAATAAATTAAAAATTTTAAATGGATCAGATAGTAGTTACTGTAGCTACATAAAATCATAGAGCAACACAAACTGCACCACCAGTAATTCACGTGGAACCATCATTCCTCTCTAGAATCTGATAATATTTTGTTGATATAGACTGCAAAATAAGTCAGCCAGCATGACTTACTTTGCTCTCTGTATATACGGTGAAAAAATGCTTAGTTTTATCCCTGAAAAGAACAAAGTCTTCTGTTTTTATATTTCCAAAATAGAACCACAGAGTACAAATAGGTTATGATGCCACTTAAAGTACCATCTAATATGAACACCATTTACAGTCAGTTATTTTTCATAAACTGAGGGCTGAATTTTACCCAAGGTGCACTTTTTAGGACACAGAAGGTCTCTACATGCATCTGGAGAAAACTTTTTCTACTATATCAAGCTCTAATTCATTGTAAGAATCTGCAGACCTCACCACAATTAGTGCAAGTGGTTCAAAAATAGTATGACAATGTGAGAAAATTTTGTAAGACCTTCTGAGAAAGCAACATTTAGCCTAAACTTTGTGAGCACAAGCTGGGACATTTCCAGTTCCAAAACAGATGTGACTCAAGAGAATGAATTTTGCAAAATCCAAAACATATCTCAGAGTCCTTCTAATTATGAAGGATTTTCACTCTGAAATGATCTGTTGGATTATGTTGTGCCCAAAGTTGCACCTGTTCATTTGCAATAAGATGTCTACTTCCAGGCCCATCGCGTCCCATTCTGAACGAGAACTCGAAATTTTTCAAACTTCCACATTGTGAGCCTTTCCAAGTATGAACACAAGAGACTTGAGGCAAACAACACAATGTCATTGTGAAGACGTTGCCAGAAGACATCAAAAGAGCTCCCAATGCCAGCCAACACATCATTAACAAACCACTCAATTCAAGGTGGTTAACAGGAAAATAAATTATTTCCTCATGCGCTCTGGATAAGGTTGCAAAACCAAGAGGCCTGGGTCGCTGAACATGTCCTGCCCAGCCCCTGTGGTCTCAGAGAATATTCCCACTGCAACCATACATGCAACAGGCATTTTAATTGGGACCTGGGAGAGTACTGTATTACTGGATGCAGGTGTAAGTCAAGTATCCCATTCCCATCCTGATCCTGGACAAAAATTGTATTCAAAGCACAAGAACTTGAAGGTCTCTCACTTGGTAGAGTTGCTTTTCATTCAGAAAGCTCAAGAAGAAAACTAATGAGAAGGAAAGGAGAAAGAGAGCTGAAAAATGGTGATAATTCATCACCCAGATCAGGGATGAGCCTGATCTGATGCATCTCATGTGCCCTCAAGAAGAGTGAAGGTGAAAGTATCAAAAGGTTGGGGCTCAGTCCTGGAAGGTGGTGACTCATTCAGTCCAGTACAGTAAAGCATTATTTTCACACAATATTTAATGCCAAAGAATAATTTCACTGACTTTGGCAATGTATGCTGAATGAATGTCAAACCAGTGGTTAAGGTCTCCTTGTAAACTTCTTTCAAGTCTCAGTTTCTAATTTAAAATAAATAAACAAGAAACCTGATCAACATGAAGAAATAAACAGTACATTCAGTCTTCTCCTCACACAAGAATTTACACAGGGTTCAAAATACATTGGCCCAAATTAAGCAGAAAAGAAAGTACCTATCTCATCCCTGATTATGAAAAAAAAGAACTTCAGGGGCTCGCAGTAAAGCCTTCTGGCAGAAAGAAACTTCAAAATCTATCCTTTTTTTCCCTTAACTGAGAATCCCCCTTTGAAGTACACTGCAAAGGATTCTGCCTGTCCCCAGAAGCCCTGTGCAGTGCCGCTAGCCATCAGCTCCCACCACTTCTGAATTAACATCCCACAGACACTCTGAAGGAGCAGCACACCTACATTTCCTAGCAGATAACTTATTTAGTATACGAGCTCCTGTTACCCACCAGGCCAAAAGAAAAAGCACCGTACCCCTTTGGTATTATCCCTGATCCCCAAGAGGAGGGATCAGCTCTTCCATGAAACATCAAAAAACACATTGCAGGCACAGTGGATTTGTGTGTGTGTGTGACTAGGTTGTGTAATTTCCACAATGCTCTATGGTGGAGTTTGGGGCCATGCTGCTTCACTGCTGGGAAGGTTTGCTCTCTGCATCCCTATAAAAGCTTAGCATTTATGAAAGCATTACAATTGGCCAGATTTTTTCCCTTTTCATCAGCTAGACTGGAAGATTGATCCATCTCTTCACACCACCCTCTCTGGTTATTAGCTGGACAAGGGCAGCAGCACCCAGTGCTCATGGGGACTTGTTCTTGTGCTCCACTCCAGGGGCAGACATCTCCCCAAGCCCACTGCAAGACCCTGACCAAGACCAGCCACAAACATGAGATATAAAAGTGAATAAAGAAAATGGTTCATCTAGCCAAATTTTGTTTTCTGGAACAACCACCAAAGTGGATTCCTTTCTTTAGGAGACAAAGAGAAATACCAAATTGTTCATATTCTGGATAATGACTAACTATCCTTTCCAGATGCAAAGTGCCTTCTTAAACCTAGAAAATTAGTGATTTTTTCCTGGCCTGACACTGAAAATAAAAGTTACTATCAGTATAGTTAATTTATACTGACTAATACCAGGACATATGCATGAAAAATAAATCCTTTCTTTGAGTCCTCCCAAGTTCCTGGCCTCAGTAGCATCTTGAAGTAGAGCCAGTGGAAGTTTTCTCCACCCACCCAAGGGAGCATGGAAAGCCTATTGCTAGTGCTGCTGCCTGCTGCACCAATTAAAGGAGCAGAAAATGTATCCTGGAATTCTTTAGTGAACAGTCAAGAAGGTCAGCTGAATGATGGCCGGGTCTGTATGACTGAAAGCCTCTGTGCTCCTTTTACCCACACAGGTATTTTCCAGGTTGTCAGAAGGACTACATAAGACACCCCATTAGATGATCCCTAGGGATCAGAACCTTCACTTACCCATACCAACAGAGAGTAGATCAACACTGAGATATGTTAGATGAGAATCTGCACCTGAAATATTTTATACCTCTGTGTCATGGCTGCCTTTGCTCCAAGGACTATGAGTGTGGGCACTGGCAGTTGACAAAGGCCCTACTGTAAATAAAGGCAAAACCTTTTAGTAGCCGAAACCAATGTTGTGTCTTCTCAGTGGCAGGAAATTCCCAAGTGCCGAGTCTTTCAAGCACAAAAGGCTCCCTTGCTTCCCATTGCAAGTCAGTGGTAAGTCCCTCATGCCTCCTCTTCCACTCCTGTCTCCCAAAATAGCTGGCACCAAAGAGTGCTCCATTCCCACAGGCTGTTCCAGGGATTTAAGAGTACAAAACCTCCCTTCAAATCTCACTCTGTTTTCCAAATAATGCCATGTCCCTTTGCTGGGATGGAAGCCAGGTACATGCAAGCAGCTGAGATCTATTGCTATGTCCCTTTTATATGTTATTTGCCAATTCTATTAACTGCAATCCCGATCAGGCAGAACTAAACCTGCCCTGAGCATGCTGGTGTTTTCAGTAAGATGAAGTCAGTGAAGGATGTGTCTATGTCCTGTTCTTCTCAATCTTAGAGCTTTATTCAATCCATTAGAGTTTCCCCTCCAAGCTCCACTTTTCTTCAGTACCTGCTGCCTTTCCTCATTTTGGTGTTGTGATGCCCTTTCCATGCTGGCTCATGGACCTTTTACTAAAGAGCTAAAAGGAAACATGGATAGCATTCAGAGAAACAGTTAATCCCATCACTAAGAAAGTTTATCTTCTCATTAAAGTTTTTCACATATGAAATATATGTCTTTTATGCAGTTTTGAGGAAAATAGCCAGCATATGGCAAGGCAGTGTGAAAAAAGAGAAGCCCTTGAATATATATTTAAATAGTACACATCACTTCGATTTCCACCTCACTTCAGAGTTCTTTTCTTGCTCATTAGTCTTGCTGTAATCTCCAGTATTGTCAAAGTCTTGTGGGGCTTTTTTTTTTTTTAATCCATATATCAGCCACAAAAGTATGTTAAGAGGAGAGTTTGGGGAAGGGTCCACAAAATTAACATAGAATCAAATATTGAATTAATCAACTAAATAAATACTCTGGAGTTTGATTGAACGAAGATATTAAAAAAAAACCATAATATAAATACACGTCACCACATTCTGATCCAGAATGGCCAGGTATTAATTCAACAATTAGTTTTGAACTGTGTTCTCCAAAACATGCTTAAATGTTGCTCCTATGTTCTGTCTTTTCAGAAACGGCCTTCTAAGAAATCCCACATCTGTATTCCAATAAGTAACTTGTATCTAAGGTTTTTCAGATGCTCCATGATAGTTTTTTGAGCATAAAGCACGATTTCTAGAAGTGTTCAGTCCTTGCCTCTTTGCAGTTAGTGCAAATTTTACCATGTGTTCATTGCACACCCAGTTCAACAAAACAGCCAGTGGCAAAATCTAGCATTTACAAAAAGATGTAACTTTTGCTGGGTAAACAACGTCTCCTCTTTCTGTTCCCATCATAGTACATGGTGGGAAGCTAAGTGAAAGTTGGTCCTTACAAGGATGAAACAAATGTGGAGATTTATCTGCTCAACAGTATTTTCTTCTTTCTTCTGCAATTTATTATGATGTTTACAGGAAAATGTTTTCAATATTAGTGTTCTAGAAAGCAAAGCAGTGGCAGATGTCTTTGTAAGAAAAATCAAACTGCTTCCAAGAATTAAACAAAATAAATATGTTTGGTCAATGTGTCCTCTCTCCCACCTGATGCTGACATTTCTTAACAGTGAAAATGGGAGTTTTATTCTGAGCGCCCCTGAGGACTTCTGCAGTTAAGGTTCTGCCTACTACAGACAAAATCAGCGGATGACATTTTTACTAGAGGCTTGATTAAAACTCCTCTGGGAAAATACTTCTTCTTCATCTTGTCCAGAGGCAGGAGTCTTGGTCAGAGTCTTAGTTCAGATATTGCTGTCAAGGATGGCCAGGTGATGGTCAGGGTTGGCCCTGGGAGTCTGACACCAAGAAAGGAGGTCTCAGGTGCCTTATCCTGTGTCAAAACAGTGCAACTCTGACATTCAAGTAATGTGGGGGGTTTTGTCCCTGTTTATTTCTCTTGAAAATAGTAAAAATAGAACCTACTCCCAAGTAAATCTCAGGAATAAAAATTATTTAAGTATTTGTCTACAATTGGTCTGCTCATTTTGGTATTTGTCTACAAAGAAGAAAGGATGGAAATAGCTACTTCTGATTAAATATCTCATCAGGGGAATTCTTGCTGGGGGAGACATGGGACTTCAAAAGAAGAAAGCTTCTCAGAGAACAAAAATGGGTTACCTATCATGAGGGTTTAGGCAGCCAATGTGCCAAATGGATTTGCTAGTTCCAGCTCTGGACTTCTCATCTTCTCAGGAATGAACAAGAAGGATCCATATTTGTCTGTGTCAATATGACTTTGGCCTCTAGTTCACAGTGGAGTCACAGTGGTGCATGCATTGCTCGGGATTTTTTTTGTCATTGTATATGCTGCATATAATGTTTTATTGAAAAGTAAAGCAAAGCAACAAAAGGGAAATAGGAGTTATCCTGAATGTCCTTTTTGACAGCTATCACTAATGCATTACTATAAAAACAGATATTTTTATTATGTACAAGTTATGGCAGTATCACTGGGAAAAAGTCATGAACACAGCATAGATACGAAGTTTCGTACATCTAGTGTTGTCTGGATTGTTTGGAGTTTTTCTTCCTGTGGTTTGTACTCAGCAGATTTTGATTATGATGTCCTTCATGTATTAAAAAGGAAGCTGTTATTGAGGGCAATGTGTATAATGACACCACTTTTATTGTAATGCAGAATGCATAGCTTCATGTGTTTGCGACACTTTAGCCAGTTCCTTTCAAATTGAAAACAGACACAGAGCCATTCTGAATGCAACCTGCTAGGTTTAGCCACCAGTCTTGTGGCTGACATCTCTACAAACAGCTCAGCCTTCACCAAAGTTGAGGAAACTTCTAAGAGCATTCTTCTTCAGTGCCTCAAGTTTTAAAAGTAATGTACAAACGGTGATTTCTTTCATAAATCGCATTAAAGCAAAAGATTGGTTTTCCTAGGGAGAGAAGCATGGTCATTTTTCACAAATGGAAAGTGTCTGGTCCAAACAGAGCACTGCATTTAAAACATCACTATTTTATTCATGTCATTTGTAAACAGAAAGAAATCCTTGCCAATGTCAGTATTTTTTCTCCTCTTTTGCCCATTAAAAAATGCTTATAAATTAAGCTTCCTTCTGCATCTCTGAGCTCAAACTTAAGGGCAGAGGCCCACTGAGGCAATATGAGGCATGCAATTTTCCCACCCAAACCTCACCAGGAACAGGTTGTACAGACAGAGCCCCAGGAGGTATACTCTGAATCCCATCCTTCCAGAGGCACAGAGCTTGTCCAGTGAAAGTACGGTTGGGAACTCTCCCAGTCTCAAGTTTGCATTTTCCTCTCCTCCCTCAAAGAGAGATTGTCCATGGGGGAGAGAAATTTCCCCCCAGAGGCTGAGAGCCCTGAGCTCCCCCAGCTCAGAGCCAGGGGCAGCATTGCTGCCATCACCTAATGGCAGTGCCTAAAAAGCAGCACTGTGACAAATCCGTGCAACATGTACTGGATGGATGACTAAAGAAGCCAAATGTCAGGAATATTTTGAACAGAGTCACTGTCTACTTGCCAACTCCCCAGTTTCTAGAGACTCGTGTCCAGACCCAGGAGAGGAACTAATAATGTTGCATGATGACATAATGAACAAAATAATGAAGAGGACAACCTCAGTAAGAAAGCTTCTAGAACAGTGTTGTCAAGATCTGTTTTCTGTTCATTGTCATTTGATACCTTAAAAGTGCTCTGGGAAAAAAAATATGAATCATTTTCAGTAAGGTTAAGTAGTGATTCAAAGTTGGTGCAGTCCTAAATTAATGACAGAGGCAGGTCAGGTGAACAGAGCAATCTAGATTGCTTGATAAACTAGTGTCCTTTGAACATCAAAAGTTATTGATATTCCAAACATGATGTAATTCATCTCAGAACAAAAAAAAAAAAAAAAAATTAGTTTCAGACTCACAAAAATCCCTTGGCCCAGACTGCCCTGACCCTAAAAACCCACTTAATGCCCATATTATGTACCATTGCAAATCTCCCAGTCCAGTGCTTTGGCTGTGAGGGACAGTAAATTTAAAAGCAGAGGAATATCAAACAGAGAAGTGAATTTTGTCTAAACAGCACCACTGAGAACATTACTGGAATATTGTCCCCATCTTTCAGCCACTTCGAAACGTATGTAGGAAAAATGTGAAAACAATCCAGAAAACTATTACTATTCATTAAGAATTATGGAATATTCCACTCTGTGGTAAGAAGTCAGCAAATTCAGTGTGTTCATTTTCTTCAAGAAAAGGGTGAGAGCAAATTTATGCCATATAAAGCTCTACCTTTTTAAAAGAAGGAAGTTTCCTGATAGCAGATGGCTCTCTAATGAAGAAGAGGCCTGACAATCAGAACCTGAAAAGTCAATCTTCACAAATGATGATTAGAAATAAAGGATATTTCTTTAACAGTGCAAGTAATTAACTAATTGAGTAATTATAAAGGATGTGGTAGCCTTTTGAACACCATGAAGTATTTATGTGTTCAGTGCAGAAATTGTTAATTAATATCTCCAAATAGCCCCACACAACTCCAAGGTTAGACAATCAGTCCACTTCCATAAATAGATGGATCTCTTGCCTCCTCTTGTTGCCAAAAGAATCATTTCTCTTCATGCCACTGTGCATACCTAGGCATATTAATCCAGGCTCTAAGAGATACAATACAAATGCATTGCTGTTGGGGTGGTTGGGGGTTTTTTTTATTATTTCAAAGTCATCTTACTCTGAAGACCCTTTGAAAACACAAGAATATACTTTTTCTTAATATTTTAGAAGAAATTGAAGCCAAGGATTTGTTCGGGGTTGTGCTGTTCTGAAAGGAAAATGAATATATGGGATAGAAAACAATCAGCTTCTAGAAGATGAATAGTTGTTTACCTGGTCAGGTGGGGAAGAAGCCACAGGCATACAAATCCCCCTGCTCCTGCTCACGGTAGATGTACAGGGAAGGCAATTGCACAGAGAGGAAAAAATGAGGGGGGCTCTGTCATTCGTTCACTTGAAAAGCACCAGAGAAAATCTTAACTTTGTCAGAGCACTGATGATGAAGGTTTCCTAAATTACACCATATGAGAAGGCGGGTGCAGATCATGCAGTCCTGTGGTCCATTTAGGTGCCTGAACATATAAATAATCTTTGAAGGTGCTAAAAGTTAGCTGCACAGTAACTGAGAGCTTGTCCTCTCACCCCTCTGCCCTGCTCCCCTCTCCTCTCGTTACTAGGAACATGTAAGACAAATTGTTGTAGAGAGCCTATCTTTTAATCAGGCTCTGAACTCTCCATATAACCGTGTGTTTTCTGGATTTGAGCTTGGGCTGCATTTTCTTTTCCCTCCATAAAATACTCCAGGGATATCAGGTACCCACTCTTCAATGGGTTGGTTGGTACTTGATGTCACTGGTCTCAGAGCTATTCACTGTGAATAATGTTTGGTCCTTTTTTATTTTAATTGCTGGAATGGCTGTGGATATAAGTTGCTCAACACAAAAGGGTGACAAATAATGATGAAAGACACTAGAGTGCTCTCATGTGTAGCTTGGACCAGAAGGAGAAAAGAGATTATTGCAGCTGAACTGGTCACATGGAATTTGCTGGACCTGCCTGCTCCAACCCCCTCCAGCCTCTCTCCGGGAATAGTGCTCTTACAAGCTAAGAAAGACACAGTTGGCACCAAAAAAAAAAAAAAAGAAAGGCAAAAAAAATGATCCCATTAACAATGACCTTTAGAAATTTCAAGGACATAACGCTGCCTTTGTGAAGTGTAAACAGATGCATTGTCAAATAGTTAAAGAACAGAATTGCTCCTGGATCTGTCATTTACCTCCTCACGAACTCAAACTCCAAACTGTAAAGAGTCAGGAGGAGACGGCAGCAGCATGATTATACAGTTAAAGAGACAAATACTTATGTTGGTCTTCTCAGCGACTGATATTTCTATTATATTTTTAATTAACATTTTAATCCTTTAAAATCATTTTAATCCTCGGGAAGCATGTTACAGAGTGAAATCGTTGCTATGAAAAGTGTCAAACAGATAATAGCTAAAATTAATGGTTTTGTGATATATCAAGATTTCAAATTGTTCTTTTATTAAAAGAGCCTGACATTTTTCATTACAGAAAGCAGGGCTTTCTGAATAAAAAGTAAGCATGTAACCCAGATTATAGAACATTTAACTATTTGCATGATAAAGTCTTCGTCCTGGTTTTCCATCTGTTGAAAGAGTTGCCAGTAGACTAGATAAATATCTTTTGTGGCGGCAGAGCAAAGCCCAAACCAAGGTATCCCAGACTCCTCCTCATGCTCTTTCTTGTTTTAGCCAGGACTCTATGTAGCCCCCAAAGCCCTTTGCGAGATCAGGGCTTACTGGGGCTTCACCATGTGCTGGGCTCAGCTGACTGTCATTGCACACCCATGCCAGGAGCTGCTCTCCCTCCTGCTTGGCTCAGAGTGCCATTGGTGGTTTTCTCATTTGAGCAGTTCAAAGCAACCTCTGAAAGGCTGTAATTCATAATAGGATAAATAACTGTGTGCATAATTGCAAAAACACTTCAGTAAGTGGATATTAGCTGCTGCAGACCTCATCTTTAGACCTTTGCAATCACACAGTTCCTTGTCTCACAGTCAAGCTCTTCCTTTCTGACATCTCTCAATGCAGCACACACAAAAGTCAGAACATATAAACTGTAAATCTACTACTTACTGGGAGCCATAAATAGCTACAGGTAGAGATTATTACCCATAGGAAATGGGATCATTGTCTCAAAAATAAAATATTAAAGCAATTCCTCTAAGAACTAGCCTTTTCTGAAAATCACCTTGGTATTTGATCTTAAATATGTCTTCTTGTCAAACAACGTGCTGGTTCAGCAGTGAGTAGAGTCTTCTCTTTGTGGAAGTTTTGCAATGTTTTACTTGGATGTGGTTACTCCAGTGGTTTTCTTCTTTTTGTTTTTTCTTCTTGAAATGGAGAGCAAAACATTACCTGTGGTAGTAAAAGAATGCCAAAATGAGAGAATGAGTGATCCCATTAAAAACTCCATCATGTGCTACTGGGTACATGCTGGATAAAACAGGGCTGTTTGCAGAGGTCTGCTGTTCGTGCTGGGGAGGCTCATGTAATAAGCAGAGTGTAATGAAGCCACAAGTAATGCCCTGCTGTCTGTGGTCACCAATTAAGGCAATGTATGAAACCTGAATGAAATATTTCCTCAACCCTCCCTACCACTCTGTTTGGGTGCACAAAGCTCAATCAGGCACTCAAGAGTTTGGAGATATGTTTTAGCAGAAACTTGCATAAATACCTTAATGCAGCAGGCTGATACTTCAGGGGATATGGTGTATTACCCATCTCTGGCACTAACTTGTTGAGAGCCCTGGATACCTCAGTTCCTCCTCTCTCCTTCCCAAAGAAGGAAAAATGACATTTCTGTCCCTGGGGACACCTCTGTTAGTTGTCACATACAGTCAGTGTGAGGCGGGCATGCTCTGGCTTGCTTGCCTGCTCCCCTTCATGCCCAGGGGATCCAGGTTCTAAAGGGACTGCAGCACAGAAGGGTGAGGGCAGCAAGCTGGGCACAAGAAATGCCCTCTTGGTGGGCACACAAGCACAAAATTGGAAGGACAAACAGCCACATTCACATCTGGTATCTGTCAGCATTTCAAATGAAAGTCGATCATAACCACACCATATCCCTGTGATGTCAGCACTAGATCTTTCTTGGGGAATTACAGCATGCCCAAAACCTCCTGTCAAATTTAGCGCATTTTAGCCCTAACAGGGACCCATATGTCACGTTTGTCCTTAAGTCCTTGCTGCCCAAGCTGTGTCAGCTCCCTGATAGGTTTCTGATGATGTTAAAATCGCTGGCTTTGACCTCAGGAGCCGTGTCTAGTTTGGGGTGTCAGCAGCAGAGATGTCCTCACCACCAGTGGTGTCATGGGAGCCTGGAGAGTGGAAGCAGCACCAAGACTGGGTTAAACTGGGGAGTCAGGAGGGAGGCAGCAGGTCTCTTTCCCTGCAGGCTCCTTGAGTCTGGATTTTGGTACCCCCTACCCTTTCAAGGTCAATGCAGTGACCTTGAGGGCAGGCCACAACGTCTGTTTATTTTCCCAGGCTCTCTCTTGCAGTGGGAGTGGGGCAGAGGGTTGAGAATGGCAGAGAGAAGGTAGCATCCTTCATGGGGGGAGGAAAGGGGGGCTACTTCTGCTTGTGGCTGTACAGAGCTTGCACCTAGTATACAAATTAATTAAGACATTTCCTGTATTAAAGAATAAACACCCATACATTGAAATCATGCTATAAAATTAATAGTGTGGTAAATCCAATATTGCTAATAGTAAAATAATTTTTTACCTAGGCAGAAATTATTACAAAATCAAAATGAGGAAATAGTGACATGTTGGCTAGAAAAAAATAAATCCATTTATTTTCTCACAAAACGTCCATGTAAGCTGTAAATCCTGACCCGCATTAATTAAATTTCACTTTTAGAAAAAAAGTGGTGCAAATTCCCCTTAATCCACGAAGTCTGATTTAACTTCAGGGGTGATGGGAGGAGATTTCTTCATTCCCAGCAAAGATCTTTCTTGCATCCACTACAGAGCCTTAGTCTTTATTCCATCGTACAGTGAAAGAAATGCAAGGGGGTTTGAATGCTGGGGGGGCAGGGCAAAGCAAAAAAAAAAAAAAGAGGGGGGGGAAAAAAAAAGCCGCCTTCTTTGTGTCCTTATCTCTCCCGATGCGTGTTACATGTTGCAGCAAAGAGCAGGGGCGCTGAAGCCGAGCCCAGAAATCCGACTGGATTTGACGACGCCCCCGGTAAACAGCGTGGCACAAAAGTCCATTGTGCTATGAGATAACTGCGGGGCTGAATGGGGGAGGCTGT
>VZTI01000917.1:12759-56940 GCA_013397865.1 Struthidea cinerea
CTTGGGCCAAGGGCATTCCCTTTCCTTTTTAATTTTCCGATATTCCGTTAAAATTTGATCGGGGATGGTCTAAAAAAAAAAAAAAAAAAAGAGGGCATGATTTTCAGTTCTGCAGCAGGTATTTACTGATGGCTCAATGCAAACCATTCCTCCAAATTCCAACCAAAATCTGCTCCCTCCATGGCTTCCCTGGGGAGATCCAACGCCTACAACCAGCTCTGATTCCATGGATATCCTGGAGCTGGCACAGAAGGATGAGGCCCCACTCCCCAGCCACGAGAACTACCTGTGACAAGCACCTGGATTCCAGGGTAATTCACATTCCCAAAGCCCCAGCTGATTGTTTTTCCCCCCACCCCGAGATCTGAAAACAATCCGGTGAGGAATTCTGCAAGGAGAAGGGCAGGAGCTCTGAGGGAGGAAGCTGTGCTTAGCACAATAGGTGCTCTGTAAAAATCTGTTTATTATCCTCGACGAGACTCACTTTTTCAAGCTAATGAATAGCTAAAACTCTTTAAAAATCACTCTGACAAGTCCAATAATGCTGCATTATTCAGATCAAAGATTGCAGAGGAACAGATGACCCCGTGCTAACTCCCCTTCCAGCCCCGATACGCTCCCATATGTGCAAATATGAGTTTTTCTGGCTGGGATACACTAATAGCTTCCAGCAGCTTTTGGCTAAGGACACCAATTGTCTCACTGAGGCCTTTCCTTGTCAACAAGTCCCATGATGTGGCTCCAGCCTGAAAAAGGAGCAGCGCAGAGCTGGGCTAGGAGCGTTCCCCAAAGCTGTCAGCCGTGTGCACGTTCCCCAGCAGTTCTGAGGCTGGAATTCAGACACCGACCCAGCCCAAACAGAGCACATCAAAGAACCGCAGCTTTGCCACGTGCAGAACGAGCTTTTTTTCGGGTGTTTTTAGCTCTGTTTCTACCTTGTATTCCTCAGAGCCCTGCAAAAGCTGCTTCAGCTTGGCGTCCAGCTGGGTGAACCGTCGGGTTATCCGCTCTATCCGGGCGTGCAAGTCCCTGTACTCGTTGTATTCCGCGTTGAAGTCGTTTTTGTAGCTCTGACGCTGCTCCGAGGAGGAAATGGCTGCGTATTTTCTGCAGGGAAGAAGGGGTTGGTGAATAGGTTTTTGAGGGGGATTGGTTTTGGGGGGAATTCTCTCTGGGATGAGGCGGTGCTGAGCATAAGGGGATTTGCCTGCCAGGTGACTGGAAACAAAATAATGGATAATTTAGGGTCACAGGAGCATTTAAATGGGATACTGGGAAGGAATTCTTCACTGTGAAGAGTCTGGTATGGAATTCCCAGAGAAGCTGTGGCTGCCTCATCCCTGGAAGTGTTTGGAGCGACCTGGGACAGTGGAAGGTGTCCCTGCCCGTGGCGGGGGTGGCACTGGATGGGCTTTAGCTCATTCCAGCCCAAACCATTCTGGGATTCGTAATTAAAGCTGGAGAAGCCCTCCAAGACCAAATGCCAGCACTTCCAAGGCCACCACTAACCCACGTCCCCAGGTGCCACATCCACATGGTTTAAATCCCTCCAGGGACGGTGGCTCCCTGTCCCAGTGAAGAAATTCTCCCTAATATCCCATCCAAACCTCCCCTGGTGCAGCTTGAGGCCGTTTCCTCTCATCCTGACTTGCATTAAAGTAGCAAATTACGGCGGCAACCACCAGGGATTGTCACCTTGACCTCCTGTAAAACAAACAATGTTTGCTCCCAAAGCTTCCTATCTCTGCCAGATAGGGTGGAAGAGGCAGGTACAGCCGAGCCTGGGAGCAGCTGGGGGTGGAGGAGGACACTCAGATAGCGCTGCTACAGCTTCTCTGACTCCTGCTGGCCCGCAGAACATGGAGTTCTGCATCTGTGCCAGGCATTGGAACAGCAGGAATACGATGCTTCCAGTGTTAAGAGTCTTTAAAGGAACACAAAAAGCATTGAGCCATCGTTGCAAAACGCTCGCAGGGTGATTATGTGGCAAGAGCACGACAAGAAACCACGGTGAGGAGCTTCATTCCGGGCTTTTTTTCCCCACCAGCAACTCTATTTCCAGCACCTTCTGGAGACTCTCGATGTGCCCTGAGCTCAGGTTGAACTGATGTGCCTTTGGGGCCCTTTTGGAAGTTATTCTGCTCAAGGAAAAGCCATTAAAGCTGACATTTACAGCCCTCTCTGAAGGTGAAACTCATCTTTTGGTAGGTGAGGGCTCTGATTTGCCTCCCTGCTCCGGCTGCAGCAGGGCCAGCTCGGTGCATGAACATGGAAAAGCTGATTTAGGCCTCAGATTCAGGGGGAACTTTCAGTGCTTTAATTTTTTAAGTGCTCTGAACTTCTAGAACCGACTCCTTGCCAGGGGCTGGGCTAAAGAACCATCCTCACAAGATAACGAAGCATCAAACAGCAGTGACAGCTCTTAAGAATTTGAAGAGCAGGACACAAACCAGTCAGATCACAGCAGGTGAGAGCACAGAGCTCCCAGAGCTCAGAAACCTCTCCCAGTTCCTTTGCAGAGGGCCCAAGGAGCTGCAATATCCCTTTTTGGGAGGGATCAGCACGTGGGTGAGAGAAAAAACACCCCCAGCCACCCAAATTCTTTGGAATGGCCTGAAAAATGTCACCTTCAAGGGGTTGTTTGTATGGCTGATCCAGCCCAGCAAAGCAGAAGCCACACCAGAACACTTTATCTGCTCCAGAGCTTCCTCCTCCTCCTCCTCCTCCTCCTCCATCCCTTCCCTNGCCCCACCCCGGCAAAGCAGAAGCCACCCCAGAACACTTTATCTGCTCCAGAGCTTCCTCCTCCTCCTCCTCCATCCCTTCCCTCCCAGCGATCCCAGCACAGCCAAACCAGCTCTGATGGAAACAACCCCCAGGCTGGGACATGCACAGGGAATTTTCCCCCCCCCCGAGCTACAACTTTTTCCCCACCCCAGAGCTTTGTTTAGAACAGGTTTGGGTTTATGCAGATTTTGGGCTTCCTTCACAGGAATTTTTGGGCTTTGGTTGTTTAATTAACCCCGAGGGGATCTGATTAAAGAGTCAAGAGGTGAAACAACTCACATCCTAACCCAGGGGTTAGAGCCTCCCAGTAAAGAATATTTCACTGCTTTATGCAGATGAACTTGGCTCTGAAGAGGGGAAGAATTAGCAAACCACCCCAAATCCTTCCTTGCCCTGTCTTCCACAACATGAAAGCAGATTATTCCCTCTCCAAGCTCCCAGCTGTAACGTGGAGATGTTTAATCCTTTCAAACCCCCTCAAGTACCAAATGTTTCTTGAAGCACTTCAACAACTTACAGGAGATCACCCTGAGAACTCCTTAAGGAGGTAAAAAACAGCTCTGATATCAAGTTTAGTCTCAACAACTGATCTGCGGAGCTGGGTTTGCTCTTTTTCTTACACCCGCCTAATGAAGTTCTATCAAATAACACAAAAAGTCCAACAAAAATCCCCGGCACGTTGTGATTTTTAGCTTGAAACACGATCCCAAAGTGATGAAGCAACCGATAAACATACTTACAATAAATAATCTGGCATTTCTGAAGTTGATGTTGGTACACTAGAATTATTGCATGTTCCATTTAAACCTGAAAAAATAAAGACTTGTTTATAGACGTTCTTAAACTTCAAAGCTCTTTGCAATTCAGCTTCAAACTCATAAAACTCGCCTGCAATATACAGTTTGTGGAATTCTAAAGGATTTCTGTTTTGCTTGGAACTGACAGAGGCAGAGGAGCCACAGTAAGGTGGTTGAAAGTTCAAGGCTCCTCCAGTATTTTGTCTGTCAGCAAAACAACACCAACATCAGCCAGTGCACCGAGCAGTGAAAAAATCTGAATTTAACTGGTGGATAAACAGTGCCCGGAGTGGGATAACACCGACAGCACCACTGGGAATGAGGAGAACACAGCCCTGAGCCCAGAGAGCTGAGCCGGGCAAGGTGAACCTTCTTTTCTCTTGCTTCTACACCTGAGAGATTCCTCTGTGGATACTCCAGGGGGAGAGTCCTGAATTAACAACCCAGAGTCCTGCAGGTCTTCCCTCACACAGCTCCACACACAAATCCAAGCGGAGGCTGCAGTAGTGAAGGCTCAGCTAAGAATGTTCAGGAATTGAAGGAAGAACAGAATAAACCCAAGGCAGACTCATCCTCCACATCCCCCAGACACTGCAGGATAAATGTGGAGGAAGAAAGAGCGGTTGGATCCACACTCGGAAAGGGATATTTTCCACAAACTGTGGTGTGTTACATTCCAAGTGCTCCCCAGAGTCAGCTGCACAACCTGAGTCAGCAGTACCCTGACTGCATCCTTAAAAAGATGGATTTTCCTCTGAATTTCCACAGAAAGGCTCTCCCGAGCAGGATGGGAGGATGGCACAAGCCCAGCGCTTCTAAAACCATCCCAACCCCAGACTCCTGCTGCAGCTCCTCCTGCTTCTCCTCCTTTCCTGACCACGGCGTGGAAGAGGCAGAACTGGGTTTAAGGATCGTGGAAGGAAAGGGACACAGGGAGGTTTATTTTGCCTGTGAGTGCCACCTACTGACTGAAAGGACCCCAAAGGTCCCTCCAGAGCCTCTGGAACAAAACTCCTGGGAGAAACTCCCACTTCTGGCAGAAGGTGTCCCTGCCCACGGCAGGGGGTGGAACCAGATGAGCTTTAAGGTCCTTCCAACCCAAACTTTTTGTGATTCTCTGCTTCCCTACAGCCCCGGGGGAAACTGGGGAAGGAGCAGGATGGGGCTGGTGCTACCCACAGCAAGGCACAGAAGGAAAACATCCCAGTTCTGGCTGTCCGGGATCCAAGCAGGACTGACCACATCCTGTTTGTGATTGCTCCCAGTCCAGCTTGGATTTGTTACCTCGCTACAGCAGCAGGAACAAAACCCAACTCCTATAATTCACCAAAAACCCAGGAATTAAACTGCAAAGTGAAGCAGAAAAGGTGGTGGAGGCTCAGCAATTTCCCAAGAATCTGGGGCATTTATAACACAAAAATATGCATTAAAGAGAGAACGTGTGAGTGTGTCCCTCCAGAACCACTCCAGAGGCTCACGGGGAAGAGAAACGACGTGGCAGAAACACAACATTCACAGAAAAAAAACTGGGATTGACACAGAAGCAGAAGAATTCTCAGTTCTGCAGTGCCACACAACCATCAAACCCCACAGACTGTCCCCAGGAATCACTGCTGCAAAGCCCGTGGGCAACAGGAGGGCTGGCAGCTCAACCCCAACGCCCTGAGAAGCTTTCCCTTTCCAGGAATCCAACAAATAAGTCTCCATTTCAAGATTTTGTCCTTTTGGGGCCAAAACTGGAGGGTTTTCATGCACCAAGCATGAAGGGGAACGTAGAGAACAGTAACAGGGTGAAGGAAAAGGCAGAGAGGAATTGAACAGATGTTCCCAGAGGCTGCAGGGAAAGTCCCAGTGCCCTGGGGAGCTGTAACAAACAGCAGAAAACGTGGAAGCAGCAGGAAAAGGAATGGATGGGATCAGCCAAGAAATATTCTCTGCTCTGACTTCTACGAGTGCACGGACTTGACTTTTTCGAAAGAGTGGAAAACGCTTTCATCCCACCTCGCTGGAGATTTGCTGCTGTGTCAGGCCTTGAATAAATAAATTCCCAGCCCTAGTGGGATGCAAGGAAGCTTTTCCAGCCTGGAAGAGCTGGTTCTCCACTGCTTTAACAGCATTTATCACCAGGTTTAGCTATCATTTCTTTTGTAGCCAATATTAAAAGCTTTTGTGAGTAACTTTTCATTAGAAATCCAAACAGCAGTCATCACAACAGCCAACACAAGCGCTGCGCTGCTCTTCCCACTGCTCCCAGCCTTTCATCCCCACAGATTATCCCAGCTTTTAATTTAACCAGGAGAAACATGACACGCTCTGAGGCAGCTCCAAACAGCACGAAAGGTTAAACAGGAAAAACCTGATATCCTCTGTGGAGAGGAAGCACCTCTGGTGATTTGTAGGGAGGACAGCGCTGGCATTTGGGTCCCCACAGCGCCTGGGATGGCCCAGGATGTGCTCATCCCTCCAGGCAATCCTGGGATCTCACCCAGCCAACACCAAAGCACCTCTCGGCCCCCACTCACCTGGGACCTGTTCCTGGGGAACACTAACTAAGTCAGCATTTTTTATTACTTCACAGTTCTGCTTCTCCTCTTTGCACTTCTCCTCGCTTTTCTTCTCCTTCCTCTCCTTCTCCTTGTCTTTGTGCTTTTTGGATTTTTTCTTGGATTTGACGTAGGAGCCGCAGTTGTGTTTGCTGCTCTGGGCACAGTCTGTGGGCAGGGGGTGACTCAGTCTGTCGGGAGGCTCCGTGCTCTCACAGTCTCTGCCGTTGTGAGTCAGGTCGTTGCTGACATCCGAGAGGGGATCGTGAGGCCTGGGCAGCTCCAGCGCCGGGAGGGTGGAGCTGGAGCTCACCGGCTCCGGCAGGGCCGGGGGCAGGGCAGGGGGGGCCGGGGTGTCCTTCCCGTTGGAGGAATTCAGCTTCCCGTTGAAAGTGGGTTGGGTTCTGTGAGCCAAATGCGAAATCCTGGGCTTTTTGTTGGCCAGGGGGTCGATGAACTCCAGAGGTTGGGATCGTTTCTGTTTAGAAGGGGGGAGAAAAAGGAGAAATAAATCGTGTTGAAGGCGCAGGAGCAGAGCTGGATGTTACCACTAGGTGGTGGTGCAATACAGGCGAGAAGGGAGGATCCCCGGGAAAAGCAGCTTATCCATCCCAAGCTGCTTCCCAGAGCCCACAGTTTGGTGGGAGAGCTTAAAGAATCCCAGCAGCCCATCAGCAACTCCTGACCTCCCCGATTATCCCCACACAGGCCGTGCCACCCCCAGCCCGCTCTCACTGCGGCTTGTTTCAAACCCAGCCCTCTGGAACCCAAACCCTGCAGCCTCCCCCTGCCCCAGCCAATTCGAGAGTGGAAATATCCCTGCAAGTGTCCAAGGCCAGGCTGGACAGGGCTTGGAGCAACCTGGGACAGTGGAAGGTGTCCCTGCCCATGGCAGGGGGTGGAACAGGATGAGCTTTAAGGTCCCTCCCAACCCAGCCCATTCTGGGATTCTGTGATAAAAACATCTGCCCTGAGCACCCCAAAGTCCCTGCCAAGGAAAAATGTGCTCAGCCCTCTGGAGCAGGGAGGGATTCGCCAGTTCTTCATTTTATTCCCAGCTCTGTGGCCAAGAGCTTCACCCCTTCCCCGTTCCTTCCTCTTCTCAAGAGCGAGGCATTGCCCGGAAGAGGGGAGGAAGTGCCAACTGCTCAGTTCTCAGAATTTCAGGCAAAAGGGGACTTTTAAAAAAGCCACGTCACAGGGGCCAACGTGACCTGAGCAACCCTTTTTTGAACAAGGGCAGAGAAGGAAGAGGCTCCCAGCTGTGCCCATACCTTGGAGGCAGCTGCCTCCAGCCTGGAAAAGCTGCTCCATGGAAGAAGCCATCCATCAGGCTCAGCCCAGCCCGTGCCAGCCACAACCACCTCAGCCAGCCCTCAGTGTGTGCCCACCTGGCAGCTCTGGGGCTGCAACAGCTCTGAGCCAAAGATTATTTAGTGCCCAGAGGAAAACAAGCGATAGCTCTGGATATTTCTTTTGGATAATCCATTATTTTCTTTCTGTCTCAGGCGGGACCGTGACGTGTTTGCGAATGGAAACGTTGTTCCATCACTGAAACGCAGCTGGATGATGGCCGGAGCAGCCCCCAATTCCCTCTCGTTCCCCTGGATTGTATCTCTCTTTGCTAACTCAGGGGGTCTTGAGGACACTGCTCAGTGCCAGGAATTCTTTCCACCTGTCAAGGTAATTAAGGAAGAGCTGCTGGTTCTGCCACTGAGCTCAAGGGGCAAGGACAGCACGTCCGACCGGCTCGGCAACATCGCTTCCCAGAACTCCCCGTGTCCATCTCCCCAAGGAGGGGCCATCTCCGACTGCAGCCTCTGAACAGGTGACAAGAGCTAAAAAGCTGCCAGATATTACAACCTTTTCTCTCAAACCAACAAGCATCAGCTTCTCCAAACTCCTTTCTCTGGTTAGGAGGGTTCTATACATCTGTTTTCTAGAATTACCAGACCAGTCTTCTTCACCTTCGTTCCACAGCTGAGCTTTCCCAAAATATTCTGCATTCCATCCTACCAAATCCCAATCCTCTGCTGGCACTGCACCCATTAAAAACCATTTCTCTAAATAGAAACTGCAGCCAGAGAGTATTAAAAAAGTGACAGCTCACGATGCTGTGGTTTGCTGTCTGACACGACAGAATCATGCTGGAAACATTTATATTCCACATTGGATTGTCCCTGTTCCACCAGTCTTTCCTAAATCCAACCCAATCAACCACCCAAAGTTTCAACTGGGTCATTCTGAGAGATCAAAACCTCACCCTGAAGACCTCTGAATCTTTAAAATACGGACAGCCAGAGAAGCGAGATGATTTTTCAACCTTAAAAAAAGACACAAGACCAGGATCTTTCCCAGCTAACTTGAAGGTGATCATTCTTCATTCACCAGGAACATGCCCACAGCAGAGCAGGAGAGGATTTGGAATCAGCTACCTGGCAAACAAGTTACACAGTCCTTGTTCTCAAGCCGGAGAATTGCCTCCCTCCCAGTGCCAGAGAGCACATAATTTCTTTACCTGTTAATATTCTTTGCCACTAATCCCCGGTGCGTCTGTCCAGACAAGTAGGCATTACACATTCCACTGGCAGGAGAAGAATAAATACTCAACTTGTCTGGGCTGACCCACACTGCAAGAAGGGAAGGCAGCACACATTTCACAACGCCAGCAACGCCTGTGCTGGGAGATACTGGGAGAAGTGGGGACAAGGCTCCGCTTGACACGCGTCAAACGCGGCTCCTCCGTGGTTTATGGTCATGGAAAAAGCAGGCAAAAAGTTCTTTTCACAGCTCTGTGCTCTGGCATCTCGGAGCCACGAGCAGCCCAACCTGCCCCTGATCTGTCACGGCAATTAGGCTGCAAAAGGTCAAGGGTTTTAATAACTCAACCATGTTTGGGAGCTGCTTTTATTACAGCTTCGTTCCACTCAATTATTGGTAATGAGGAAAACACAAGCTCGTTCTCCCAGGAACTGCAGGAGGGACGGAGGCACTGCAAAAGGAATTTAGCCCTTAAAACTAAACCTGAGCCTCACTGTCAGAGATCCTCCCCACGTCCAGAGGAGAAACAGATGCTGAGGAAAAGCCAGAATTAGACTCCAACTTAATAAAACAGAAATAAAAACCCAAGGACCTCCTGACCCGGCAGCAGGTGATTACAGGGTGCAGACAGGCCCAGCTCAGCCTGGACCCACGTCCAGCAGCCAAATCCATCAGGAGCACATCAGGATCCCGGGCTGGAGCTGGGAGGGGGATCACCCACCTGAGGGGGAGAGCTGGAGTTGACGGTGTCCTTCGGAGGGCTCAGGGAAGGCGCTTCTCCCTGGAAACCGCCGCTGTTCTGGGGCTGGCAGAGCTTCCTGCAAAACACAATCGGGGGCTGGTGACATCCCGTGCCAAGGGGACAGGTGGCACTTGGAGCAAAGAGCCTGTCCTGGGCTCAAACTCTGCTTGAAGGTGCCATAGAGGAGCTCGTTCAGGCTCTGATCTCTGACAAAAGCTGGGAAGGAGAAGCTACTACAGGAAAATATCACTGACAAATTGGAATTCCTTATCTCTTTCTTGCTTTGTTGTGATTTTTGTGGCTCTTTGGTAATGGAAGTAACACCTTGGACCAACATGGCCAAGGCTGAGCTCTTGGGTACATGAAAGGATTCCCTGTTGAGGTTGGAACTTCTGTTTCAACAGTTTTACCTTTCATCCCTTGAACTGGTGATGTAAGAATTAAAACAAATTAATTCCAGCCTCAGAAACATAATTCACATGGAGATGAGTAAAAGTGGCATTGAATTTTAAGGTGAAAAGGATATTATATATTATTCCTGCTGATTGAAATACAGCTCAGGAAGACATTAATTAAACAAATTTCTGCTGAGTTTTTGCTTTCTGAGACAACTCAGAAAGCAAAGCTCACTGAAGAGGGGCTGAAACTCAAGCTCAGATGTTGAGGAGTAAGTTCTCCCGCTCATTAGCATCATTAAAACAACATTTTATGGCAACAGCAGCCCTTTCAGCAGTGAGCTCCTCTGGGTCCAGGAAAAGCAGGATTATAACAGGAACTGCTGAGGTATTATTGGTCCACCAGGATTTACATTTCGGGCTTCCCAATAATACTTTTGAGTTGCATCATGCAAAACAGAGCTACTCTGGGCTCTATTTGTGGTATTGGACAAATAAAAAAACCCTTTTTGTAGCAACAAAAAGTACAATTAGAATCACTTGAGTGCCTGAATTCCCCTCCAGGCTGGGTCTCTGCTCCTCTCCAGATCTCAGAGTATTTTCCCAGCCCACCAGCTCTGCCCAACAACTCTGACACCAGACTGCCCCTCCATTAATCACCCAGAAAAAAAACCCACTCTTGCATCAAGTTGCAGCTGACAAACTGAAAAAAAAAAAAAAAAAAGTAGAACTCGGGGTTAAAGGTTTTAATAAAGTAGCTCTGCAGTCAGTTTGTCAGGAGCCTGAATAACCCACCTTTAAATTCTCCCACAAGAAACTGGAATCAGCATTAAAGCTCACTCATATCCTTTAAACATTGGGAAGATTATCTCAGAGATAACACCCATGACTTGACAAGATTCGGCTTTTAACCCCAGCTTGAACCTCGGGCTGCGTTGCAGCAATATTCAGACATCTGCAGTGTCACCACTGTGCTGGCTTTGTTTAATTTTATTTAAAACAACCTCAGCAGCCACAGATCGACTCACGGAAAGGACTTGGGGATTGTGAAAACGGGAAGGAAACACTGACATTGCCCAAAAATCCCAGTGAAAGTGGTTTTTGGGGGGCTGGTTGATCAGCCTGAGCAAGCTTATCACATCTAACTGTTAATTATGGATTTTAAGGAGTCATGAAAGCACTAAGGTCGGCAGAGGAAAGACTGCAGAGAACCCTGGAATGGTTTGGGTTGGAAGGACCTTAAAGCTCATCCAGTTACAGGTTGGGACACCTTCCCCAGACCAGGCTGCTCAGGGTCCCCAACGGCGACAGAAAGAGGGAAAACATAAAAAAGGAGGAAAAACGAGCTGGTTTAACCCAAACAGGAGGAAAACCGAGCTGCTTTAACCCCAGCACAGCTAGACCCAGCTTTAACATCTGCAGATGTGTTAATTACTGCAGCTGCTGAGGCACCGAGCGGCCACTGGCCCTGAAATCCAGGAGGATCTGGAACAATTGGTTGGCTCCAGGCAATGACAGCGCCCAGCGACGCAAACCCCAACGTCTGCTGCCTCCTGTGCCCTTTTTCTGAGCCTGTTTTCCTCCTGTCTTCAACCCCACATATTTTTTTTCCATCCTGGAGCCTCATTACCTGCATTGGCTGAGCAGGGCTTTGTTTGTACAGTTGAATACATCCTTTCCAAGGTCTATTTTTAGACCCTCACCCAAGTGAATGCCACAATTCTAGAAAAAGCAGTAAACACGGCTTTTCCACAGGGAGAAATTCACTTTGGGGATTTTTTTTTTTTTTTTGAAAGCCATAAAGACTGCATGGCAGTTGGATTTTTCCTTTTAATTATAATTTTACAATTTCACATCAAGGCCATTTAAACGAGTTCTGATTTTCTTTGAGCACACCAAAGCACTTGGAGCGCCAGTTTTCTGTTGGTTTAAAAAAGTCTCGTCTCCAAGTCAATTGTGCTTTTAAATCATGGGAAGTGCTCAAACAGAGCACGCTGTGCTTCAGCTTAACCAAAAGTGCAATAAAATAAAGCACAAGTAAAAGCGCTGCCTGCCTGACAAGATCTGCACCAAGGCACTGAAAAATATCAACACTCGGAGCAGAATTCTGGAGGAAACTGGGAGATTTGGAACTGGGAGATTTGGTAACTTTCCCTGCCAGCCAGAAGCTTCCAAGCCCGGAAGCTTCACCTAAGGAAAATATCTGTAGAGGGAACAAATTTTCAGCAGCTAAGGATGAACGGAATCTGCTAAGGGCTGTTTCAGGAGGGGACAGGGGAGCAGAGATCACACTCCAAGCAGGACAACCAGCTGAGTCTTAAGGGATTTATCCCACAGAACAGCCTCTTGCTTTTCCACGCATCCACGACTTCAGTCAAATCTCACATTTAGGGGCGAAACACTTCAACCTGCACAGGAAGCCACGTGCAAGGAGATGTGGAATAAGGGAAGGAGAGTTGAGCTGGAGACATTTAACCCACTCATCTCCCAGGATTTCAGACCAGCAGTATTAACTCTACCAGCTCTGCTCCCATCCAGGTTTCCCCCAAGCTTTGCCTTTAACGATCTGAAGGCAAATCCAGGATGATGTGAGGAGTGAATCCACTTGGATACTCAAGTTCAGTCGACTCCTACAGGTCCCTGGGTGATGGACAGCTTCAAATGATGTCAAAAAAAGTCACACACTTAACTTATGGACCTCAGTCACCCTGATTTACAGCACCTGCCCCAGCCCAGGATTCCCTGGATGATATCACACAGAAGATGATGGATAATTACCTAACGAGGATCCTCTTCAACAACTGCTGATCTCCTTCCGAGTAGCCAGGCCAGTCCTTCTGCACTTCTTTGTATACACAATCTTTCAGTGTGAAAGTGCTGTCCTTGGCACTCAGATTTGCCACCTGGAACAGAAGGAATTTGGAAAGCCATCGTTAGGGTTTAATTTTCTCACTTCCTCGACCAAACAAGAGCTAAGATGAAGGCAAAATCTGAGCAGACTTAGCAGCTGTTAGTAGCGTCAGAGAACAAGGAGAGACTTTAATATTTCATTTCCTTATTATTAAGATTATTTAATCAAACTGTGCCTTTCCTCTCGCCTTGTCACTGCAATAATTCATAATGAGTTTCTAAAGCACATCCAGTGGAGTGGGAAATAAGTCATATCTGAAACAGATTATTCAGCTTGGGGAGCCTGGAGCAGCACACCACCACTTCATGTCTACACCTGGAAATAAAGCCTAATGGGAACAGGCAGTTCACTTATCACACCTGTCCCGTAGCCAAAAGGGGGCACTTTATGGCCAAAGAGGAACTCTTGGGGCGATAACTTGGTTACCAATTGCCAGGAGATAAGTTCTCACCAATGAGCCAACAGAACAGGCCACAGAGAGCTGCTTTCTCAGGGAGCTCTGAGGAGAATGCCCTGGGATCACCTGGATTTTATGGAGAACTTTTCCAGGGCTAGAACAGAACCTGGGATTTCCAGCTTCAAGCCAGCAGAGCTCTGCAGGGAGCTCAGCACACTTGCACCAGCAGCTGCCTGACATTTTATCCAACCCTGCCCCGTGTAGTTTCCCCACAAAACCCTGCGTGGTGCCTGCACAGAGAGGAAATGCTGCTGGAATGGGCAGAGCTGGATTAGAATGGAAACAACTTGTGAAAGAGTTATCCCACTTGGATCAGTCTTTCCACAGCCTGACTGAAAATTTAACTTCTTGCTGCTGGTTACACGCCTGAAAATCCGGAGCTGGCACAAAGCAAAGAGCCCCAGTGAGGCCTTTGCTGATAAGGAACCTCTCTTGGGTGCTCCACAGTCATGGAATGGTTTGGTTCCATCCCATTCCACGGGCAGGGACACTTTCCACTATCCCGGGCTGCTCCAACCTGGCCTTGGACACACTCCCAGGGATGAGGCAGCTTCTCTGGGTAACCTCAGCTCGCAGAGCACTGCAAGCCTGAAATGGAAATAAAGCTTTTGATGTGTTTTTGAAGAGGGATGAGGAGGCCCAGGTGCCAAACGCTCTGCCCAGAGCCAGGCAAAGCCAGCAGCTGCATCCCAAATTCCCTGCTGGAGCCCCTCAGCTTGGGGACTGCTACCCTTGAAAGTGGAAAATGCTTTTCATCCACTGCGTGGAGATCTTGTGCATCTGTTTAGGGATTACTGCTCTCCACTGAGGACGTGGCTGTGCTTAGGGATTTCCATTATCCACGCAGCAGGAAAATGCCTCAAAAACAAGCAAAGGAGTGGGAAGTCTTGAATGAGCTGAAGATGCTGCTGATCCCTCTGCTTTTGCTTTTAGGGAGGCTACAACCTAATATTAAAAATATCAAAAATCTAGGAATTTCAGAGCAAAAAGTTGCACAACCAACACGGCCAACTCTCCCGATAAGCAAAAAATAGAAAGCCCAGCTATCAGTTTACATGACAAACACTTTGTTTTTCCTTTCAGTCCTGTCAGCTTTCCAAAATCCTGAGCCAAAATACAAGAAGAATTTGAGCCATGTTCTACATCGAGGTATCCCTGTAAACACACCCAGGAGACAAAAGCGAATCCAGGTTCTCCTTTACCAAAAAAAAACCTCTCCCCGAATTTCTCTGCTCCCTGCCTGGTTCCTGGAGCCCGGGAAGAACAACTCGGGATTTTTCTCTGCACAGAGGCTGAGAGCTGCTACCTCCTTGTTTTGCTCGTGTGGGACTCTGCAAGCTCCACCCCAGCCCTCCCAAAAATAGAAACCTTGCAAAATGAGGCAAAAAGGCCGCCAGGAACACGGAGTCCTGCAAGAGATGCAAGAGCACAATGAAACCCACACCTAGACAGATTTAGACGTGTAGCTTGAACACAGCCTGTAATTTTTGGCTTATCTGTGTCTGCCTGTGCATGGGAGCCCTGGGAGGGCTGAGAGGGATTAACTTTACGAGCACCACGTTTACAGCCAAATCAGCATTTAGCCCAACGAGGGCGGCCCCGTGGCCAGCGCCGCACGCGCCGCTCGCCTGCCAGGGCTCGGGCAGAGCATCCATCAAAAGTGAGTAGCAGAAACACAGTTTTCTACTCTGAAACTCAGTGATAGCGTTGAAAAAGTGCTCCAAGAAACTGCTGGGAAATTAAGGGCTCTGGGATTAAAATCTCAGGAAGGAACGAGTTGTGCCAGCTGTGATTCTGTTTTTAATACGACCTGCCCTGTGCCCTTGGGCAAACTGAACTCCTGTCTCACTCTTTATGGAAAGGAGTAAAAAAGAAAAAAAAAAAAATGAGGAGCTTTTTCCAGAATCTATTCCAGAACAGAAGAAGGCAGCTGCAGCATTTAAATAAATAGCCGTGATGTGTTTAATAAAGCAATGGAGGTGTTTACTGCGAGGCCTAAAATGGCACCTTTAATGTGACTCAAAGTGCTAGGAACTGATTCAGCTTGGAGACAGCTTTCACACTGGACACACAAATAATGTGCTTGGCAAGGAGCTGCATGATCTTCACACCTGACCAGTGGCACTTCCAAGCAGGAAAGGCTCTGAGGAGTACCAAAAAAAAGTGGGGACATCTTTGCCTTCACATACAAAACTCGTGCCAACACAGAGCGTTGCTCCTTTACGTCCACGAGAATAAAACAGATATTTAGAGGTTATGACCAAATAACTTGTGGATCCTCTGTTAAGAGAATCCTCCCCATGACCAAGCAGAAGTGTCCCTCTGAAAGGGACTGATGTGGTGAGCCAAAATCATCCGGCTTGGTCGCACCCCCCTAACCCGAGGCGTAGCCACGGGAGGCTCCCGCTATCTCTGCGCCAGCACTGGGAGCTGAGAACTGTGTCCCCCACAGCCTTTAGAGTCACATTCAGCTGCAGCCTGCAGATAACAGGTTCCGCTGCCACGGGAGGGGGGGTCTGAGAAGACATTTCTCTTTACCTAAATCGTTGCCTTCATCAGAGTACAAACCTGTTGCAGAAGGTTATCCAGCAAATCCTTGTCCTGCTGAGAAAGTCCATCCTTCTGCAATCTGAGAATAAGTTCAGGTTTCTTATAAGGCTTTAGTGCCAGTAAGTGCACAACCCTATCTTTGAAGGGTCTCTGGGAAATCGCACTATTGCCTCTCTTTATTGCACTGGCAAGGTTGACTGGCGTTGGGCGCTTCCTGGAGGGAACAGCATCGGAAGCTCCTGGTGCAGGTTTACGCACCTGAACCTTTTTGCCTAAAATGAGATGAGAATAGTGAACTGCAGCAGTCACCTCGCAAAGGCCAGTGGGCTGTCAACACCAACACGGAGCTCGTCACACCCCTGTGAAGTGCCACGAGGCGACAAGGAAGGACAAACACCACCAGCACACCCCCTCCGTCCCGACGCGCCGCCGGAACGAGCATCCCGTGAGGTTTATGGTTCATGACAAGCTTGTAACAAGAAAACAGCAACACCAAGCTCTGGAAACCTGAGTATTATTGGCCACCAGCTTACATAAAGCTCCCTTTGTTTGCCAGCTTTTCGTTTATCCCAAGTGCACGTATCCCCACGGTTAATCGAACTATTTTTACCCTCCCTACGAGAAGAAAATTCTGCATTATTATGTAGAAGAGTGGAAATACGGAGTGGAAAGACCAGAACTGGTCAACGAGCGGCTCCCCGCTGCTGAGCTCAGCAAAAACGCTCCTCCAGCAGATGTTTCTGCTTTTAGAACAATAGGAACTTTATGGGGCTGGGTCCACCTCCCTTCCCCCTCCAAACACGGCCCCATGAATGGGGCTGACACTGGGCCATCAGCCTATTCATGAGGGTGCTGCCTGTGCTGATGGAATAACCCCTTCTCCACTGCGTTTGCAGATAAGTGACAGCATAAAGCTGGCTCAGAAGTGCATCTCGGCTCCAGCCCCACTGTGGTTCTTGGGTGCTGACAGCACGATCCAAGAATTCATTTTTCCCATTCCTACCGAAAAACAGAACCCTCACACCATCACTTAGTGGAGCCCAAATCAAAGGACCGGGACAATTTCGAATACAGGAGCAGGTCCCAGCTACCAAAGGCAAACCCAAAGGCAAAAAGCAATGCTGAAAACAAAATGAGCAGGTTCCAAGGTCTAAAAACCTGGAGATCCAATCAATAATCACTTGGGCTGGAGAAAGTGACCTTCGCTAGGACAACATCCAGCATTTACTGCAAGTGTTTGGGAGGTTTATTCCAGCAGGGCACTGCTCCATTGCTAGGAAGCGACGTTTTCAACTGAGTCATCTGAAGATACTGGGGATTGTCTGCACTGTTTGTTTTACTGAGCTGCACATTGCGTAACCCAGGCCCCATTTCCTGGCTTTTTATTACACACCACGGTGCTGGGAGAGGAAGCACGACCCATCCTCGGCAGGGCTGAGGGGAGGTGAGAGGGGGAACGACACCAATTCGCACATTAAACATCCCACAATCCAGAGGTCAACTGGATTTTGTTTCCAGAAATGGGACCAGAGAAGATTCATCAGCTTTCTAGAACTGCCTTAACTCTTGCCAGGTCATGAACAGTAAAAACATCACGTTGGGAGGTTTCCACTTAAAGGCTGGAGCCAAAAAGTGCAGTGATAGGAAAAGAAAAAACTAAGTTAAGGCAGGACACAAAGGATTTTCAGATATTTACACACGTGCACGTCTGTGGATGCATGCACACGTATTTAGTGTGGCTACAAGCACACATCCCCTGCAGCTTTACCTGCAGCTATCTATTCACACATCTATTTATTCAAGTGTCAGCTCACATCTGTAAGTTCTGCTGCTCTCCAATTCCAACATTTCATATAAATTTTTCCACATCTGAGCTGCCTGGAACGACTCCACTGGCGCTGAAGTGCTGAGCTCCGTGTTCTCCTGGAAATGTGAGAGCCAGCCCTGTCCCTCCAGCCCAGCCTGCAGGGAATCAGCTGATGCTGCTGGCACACCAGGACCTGCAGATCCCACACGAGGACTGTCCTTCCAAGCCCTTCCTTCTTGGACCAGAGCTCTCCTCCTCAAACACTGACATCTTATCTAGGAGCACTGCGAGCACACACTCTGGCCCTGCTGCTTTCACACGGCTCTGTCTCCATTTCAGGGCAGTAAAAGGTTTTAGCAGGAGTATTTTTAATTTTAAAAAAGTTTTGCTCCATCTTTCCAGGAAGCAAATTGCTTTGAGAATCTTCTCCCTCAGAAGCTTTAACTTCAGGCACTTACTGTAATGTTCTCAAAGAGGAGCTAAACAAAATAATCTTCTGGCCTACAGGAAATCAATGCATTTCCTTCCTGATTACTATCTTGCTTCTCAGCTTTGAGCACTTAACTGCTGTGACAGTGAGTCAGGGTCAGTTCTACATTTTGCAACTCAACCCTTCTCATCACAGATCCTCTGAGAAGAGGCTGGCTGCAGATCACGTGGGCTGCAGGAAAAGCAGCTGCCTCAGAAAAACAAAAGATAGTGAAACTCTGCATTCTGGTTACTGTTTGTGCCCTAAGTTTAAGCAGGGTCCTGAGCCCAAGGCTGGCTCTCTGCAGGCTCCCTGTGTTATTTGCCATGGTTTTATTTCCTCTGCTAAGGCTTTCCTGCTGCTGTCACAGTGAGAAGGGCTGTTCCAGGCTGCTTTGGTGCCTGTGTTTATTACCAGAGGGCACTGCTGACTGTGTCCTGCCTGCTGTGGTCTCGTGGGGCACAGCTGTGACACGGTGGTGGCAGTTTTAGCTGAGCTGGCCAGGAGCAGGGACACAGGGAGGGCTCAGCAGGGAGCCCCAGCGCTGCCACGTGACAGACGTGACCTAATGCCAGAGCCACTGCACACAGACAACCCCACAGTGCTTTGGGACCTTAAAGATCACCCAGTGCCACCCCCTGCCACGGGCAGGGTTGCTCCAACCTGATCTTGGACACTTCCAGGGCTGGGGCAGCCACAGTTTCCTTGGGGTGACGATGCAAGTGAAGACAACACAACACAAGGAGAGCAGCCCTCCTAAATTAGCCCACGAGGAACTACCAGGAACTTTTCAGACTGCCACAATCAAGCCAACAACATCAGGATTTGCCTCCAGAACCTGCTGAGTCCCAAATGGAGTCCAGACCCCCAAACTGAGTGGCTGCTTACCTACATATCTCCCCCCAGGTTTAATGACTATGGCGCTCCGGCTGCGAGTCTCCTCCTCTGCCTGTGCCATGCTCTGCCTCGCCTTCTGGTAGGAATCATCAGTAGCACACACGGTGATTTTATCCTGTATGCTTCCCAGGCAATCCAAATGGATATTGCCATTGCTGCAAGAGAAATGCAATGCAAAAGGTACTCCTGACACTGCAAAGGGACACCAGGCTGGCACTGGGGGACAGCTGGTGCAGGGGTGTTAGCTGAGTAACAGTGGGGGACACACAGGGGAGCTGAGAGGGAACCAGGTGCCTCCCAAAAAAACACATCAAAACAGATCAGAAAGACTCTAAAAAGGAAGAACGTGCATTAAGCTTTGTTAGGGAAAGGATGCTCCAGAAGAGAGGGGGAAAAAAAAAAAGAAAAAAAAAAAAAAAAAAAAAAAAAAAAAAAAAAAAGGCTGGGTTTTCCTTGGATGTCCCACTCACCTGGATACATACTGCTGGATGCAGTCAAAGCTCCCCTGGGGACTGTCCTTGCCAATATTGGAGAGATAAAATGTGAAGGTCCGCACTTCCGCCGGTCGATCGGGCCTCGGGATCGCGATGTGCTGCTCGGGACAGGAGGGGGAACACTGGTCACTTGGGCAGCCCCAGGCTGAGGAGAGTTCAATTCTCCTGCAGCCAGGATGCTCTGAGGCATCTTACAACAAGGAAAGCACCCGGGTTACTGCACAGAGAGGCTGCAAGAAGAATTCGAGTTACCCCCACTGTGTGCGGTGGGAAGGAAAGGAACCAGAGGGAAGAAAGAGCAGCTGAAGATGGATACGGCTGTGACAGAACAGAGCTGCCTCTCAAACAGAGCCCGCAACCTCCCTGTTCTAGGAATCTGACCCAATTCTATTGATTCAGGCTCAAAACAGACTCGCTCCCACTGTTTATATTCAATTTAAAACACTCGAGGCTCGTTTCTTTAGAATTAGTGATCCAGCACTAAACATAGCACACGCCAGGTCACTAGGTAGCATGCTTATTCTTTTTTAAGAAATTATAATTCCATAACAAGATTTCATGGCTCACAGTAGAGTGTGACGCTGCTGCTAAATTAAATATTTAATCAAGCATTAAGTGTGTTCCACAGGCAACTCCACAGCCATCCTGCATTGCTGTTTTCACCCCCCTCAGCCATTCATTTTTCAAAAGGGAAACTGCCTCCCCTCTGCACTCAGGATCCGACGTAAATGTCAGCATCTGAGCTCTACTATCACATCAATATTTGATAATTAAGATGGCTTCCAGAAGCTGAGACAGAAGGAACACCAGCTCCAGCCTATTTTAGGCCAGGCTTTTACCACATGGATTTATATTTACCCAGATTGCCACATCTATGCAGAAAATACACACTCCCAGCAAGCCAGCCCGTGGCATCCACACATGACTGCGCTGGGACAGGAGGGGTTTTGGGTGGTTTCCTTCAGACCTCAGATGTCTCCAGCAGCCTGGAAAACCCAGGGATCTGTGTTCCTCTGCTAAACCACAGGGATGTTCTCAGAGGCAGCAAGAAGCTCTTGAGCCGAGCCCGTGCGTGGCGTTTCCCTGCCCTCAAACAGAGCTCCCTTCTTTCAAGCCCAGAAAACCCAGACTTGAGCCTTGCTTTATACAGAAGGACAAGTCATCCCCGGGATCTGGGTCTGAAAATACTGGGAGCAGATTTTTTGGGTGCTGCTGGACCCTCCCTGAGCAGCCCCATTATCTCCCCTGCCAAATGTGCGCCACAGCCCTCGAGCCCTTTTAATCTTTCCTGGCATCCTCTGCCCCCACCCAGGCAGGGGGAAGAGAATTCCCTTCTGCTTTACCAGAACAGGCACAAAGGCTGAGTTATGTAAGCAGCAGACTGGGGGGATTTTGCAGCTGGAAATTTGGTGGGAACGAGGAGAAAAGGAAAATCCAACGGGGCCGTTCTGCTTCCAGGGGGATCGAGCTGTGCTGCACCTGAGCCTGGAAAATAAAACCTGCAGGACGTCACCAAATCACATCTCCACATACTAAAAGAACTTTCTCCTCGCTCCTGCTTTACCACTGGAAAAAAACAGCTGCTCCAAAAGCCCCGGTTTCGGATTTTTGTAGGGCTTTTGCAGCGTTTCCAGAGGCTGTAAAATGAGGCAGAGTCACTTTAGTACTGAAAAGTGTCGCATGTGCAACCCGGCCGTTATCTAGGAATTATTTTTAGCTGAAAACAGAAGGTTTCTCAAGCCACCAAACCAGCATGGTGACTGCTTTGAGGGAGCCCTAATTTTGGTGCTGGGTATTGCACCAGTAACCAGAGACACTTAAAAATAGCTCGGTACAGATGTGACTTCTGTTTTCTTCTTTCAAGTAACATTCATCTGCGGACAGCTCGCTCCGAACAGAGATTTCACCTCCCTCTATTAATACCAGAACTTCTTCCCAAGAAAAGGGGGAAACGTCGTATTTTCCAATCACAAAGCAAAGATGTTTTGCTCCCAACGGTCAGATTAAAAATGCTGCAGAGCACGCGTGGGTTTGGCACCTGAAGGGTAATTTTTCTCCCCCCTAGTTCAGTTCTGTGCCTGCTCTCACCACCCCACAAGCACCTGCAAATTTCACCCAGCCTCAGCTCTGATTGTGCACGTCTTTTTACCAGAATAGAAGCATTTTCAGTATTTCTTGTACAGTTCTGCACATAATTTGTAATGCTGTGGTACTCCAGCTCCTAAATTCTAATTGATGTGCCCATTGAAACAAGCAAAAAGCTCAAAACGCCGTAAAAACTTGTAAAACTATCCAAGAAAATCCATGAGGAAAAACTGACAGCCAGGTGCTGCTCCTAAGGAATACCCATGGTCCCACTTTAGAGGAACACTGATAAAAACAACCTGGTTATTACGACTGAAATTCTGATTATTACACAGAATAAAAGCCATTAACAAGAGCAGCATCACTACAGAGAAACGCATCCTGAGGTAAAACCCCAAAAGTTTTTATCAGCTCCTGTGAGATTCGATGCAGATCAGGATCCAGGCAGGAGGTTTTGTCCCTTGTCACTGGAACAGCTGTTTTATTTTGGGCTACAGCCACTGACTTCCTCCTTTCTGCTGCTGGCCAGAGCTGCCACCTTGCTGACCCTGGGTTTTATTCCCAACAATTCCCTTCCCTGGTTAATCAGTGCCTCAAACATGGAAGTTTCTTTTTCTGTGTATTAGAAAGCAAAAGTGTCCTTGACAGCTTTCATTAGAGCAACACTGGAACAGGTGAAAACACATGGACACAGTCATTTAAAGGCTTCTAGAGAATTAAATTCAAGAAGCAGCAGTTTGTTTAAATTCTTATTTTATGCCCTGCCTCCCTAAATCATCCAGTGAAGCTTTTCCCTCTTGAGAGAGGGATATTAAAACCTCACTGCTTTAAATCACACTGGCACTTGTGCTGTGCACAAACTTCCCACCCTCAAAAGTTAACGGGATTCTCCATAGCTGCATTTTTGGGAAGCAAAATAGGAAGGCAGCAAACCAGGGAATGGAGGAAGAGTAGAAGACATAATTTAAAATATAAAGCAGCTCAACAAATATGTTTTAATGTCATCATTTGGATGTGAGAGCCTGCTAAATTCCTGGAATTATCCCTTCAGTCCAACTGATGGAGGATCCCTCGAAAGCATTTAAAGCCTCAGCTCCTTAAAAAGCAGGAGAATCCCGACATGCAGAGTCCTACCCTTAAAAGCAGATGGTTCCCCAGCTGCCAGCTCCTTGTCATACCCAGGAAAAATAATAATAAAGGGACAAAGAGCTCTTTCTGTGCGCTCCCATGGAGCTGCAGCTCTCTTCAAAGCTCTACCTTTGGCCTTTCCTCGTCAGTGCCATTAATTAACCACTGAGGAGGAGCAGGCAGAGGTCAGCCCTGGCTGCCACATCCCTCCCTCCAGCCCAGCCCTCCCGGCTCCTCTCCTTCTCCATGGAGTGACGCTACAGGTGCCGGGCAGCTCTTCCACCAGCCACTCATCTCTGGGAGTTCAGGGCTTAAATACCATCAACTCTTTTGTTTTTATATTTTTAATTTCTAGAAGCAACTGCAGGATTTGAAAATATTCTTAATTATCTGCAGAAATTAGTATTTTTTTGTTAATCCTCCTCCATATCAGATCCAGGTGAAACCCACTGCGAGCAGAGAGCAGAGGCTCAGGGCAGAGGAACATTTTAAGCCGTTCTGATCCCTTTTGCTACCTTTCCTTCAAGGAAAAGCATTCAGAGAAGGGATTTCCAAAACTTAAGCAGCTTCACAGGAAAAGTCAGGTGCAGATGCTGCTTCCAAAGGGAAAGGAAAACATTCCCAGTCTTTTCGGCTTCTTTATTCCATGCAAAGCTCATCCAGTAAAGACAAATCACCCACCCTTAAGTCTTCCTCCTCACTTCTGACTGTGCCCAACCTCAGTGGCAGATTTTGATCTCAACTTTCACGCTGAGCTTTCGGGGAAGTTTAAGTCTAAACAAAGTAAAAAACCTGGAAATTGCTCCTTTCTTTATTTCCCAGGACAAGAAGGTTTGTATTTTTCTTCTTAACTTACAACAACAATCATGTCTTTCCTGCTACATTTTCTATGCACTGTTAGGGAGAATAATATCACAAAGTAGGATGTGGGCAAGGACAATGTGCTGGGTTTAATGTCCACTCAATCCAAGCCTTTTTGAAAGCTTTAATGTGCCAGTGCATGAAAAACAATCAGAAGTTACAGCTGAGTTCAGATTCTTGGGGGAAAAAAAATTTTAAAAAATTAAATTCTCCTTCTTTATGCAGAGACTAAAGTTAAACACGGGCTTTTTTAGAAATAAAAGGCATCTAAATGACATTTTTCAAGTTCACTGAAGGGCTGCATTGCTTTACCAGAAACACCACCACGTAAATCTCAACGGTGTCAGCAACTGGCATGACAGACTGGTTCAAGGCGCTAAAAATATCCTGGAGTTCTGTCATCGGAACAGAACTTGGGGGAAGTAAAACTCCTAAATCTAAAATAACTTCTGGTACTCACAGAACTGCAGTTATATTAAATAAACCTCCAGGACTCTCGGAGCAGCCTCCAAGCTCTGCTGCCGGAAGGAACTGGTACCCAGAAAGTCCTGGGCTCAGTTTAAGGCTTGGGATACAGGTGAGGTTTTCATGGATTTCTGCACCTTTTCCCTGTTCTACCCAACAGCACGGCCTTATAAATCTGAATTTCCAAGGTTAGGCAATAAAGAGGAGGAAAAAAGGTTTCAGAGAGAGAGAATCCACGTGATCCATGAGCAAACAGCTTCCTGGACCACACCTGAACATCAATCTCTCACTTTCAGCTATCACAGCACCATTCCTTGAGCTGGAACAGCCCAAATTCCTCACTCCCACTAAATGTATAACCCAGGAAAGAACTTTCCAGGGACAAACTTACCCCTTGGCTTCCTTGAAACTGGATGACTGGTTTTGACGTCACAGCATCCTACAAAAACAAGTGGAAAAACAAAAATTACCTCAGAGAAATTCAAAGCTCCACCGTTCACTGCCAAACCACACTCAAGCTGGATTTTTCACCTGGATTTTTTTACTTTCCTTAATTTTTTTTTTAAAAGGGAAAAGGCTCAGAGAAATGTATATTTCAAATAAGAAAACAAAAAAGTTCCCGAAACAGAGGTTTGAGCCCAGAAAAGGGATAAACTGAGGTCACCCTCAGTTCAGGAGAGGAGCAGCTCAGAGGTGACACTTGGTTCCTCCCCACCCCTCCACCACATTCTGGGCACAGAACAGCTCAGCTTTGCTGCTTATGTAAGTTTTGAGTTAAAAAATGGACACTTGAGGGGAAAATTTATTCCAGTTCTCAGCCTGAGAGGACGCAAAGTGAATTTTTTCCAAGAGAAAGCTGGCAATCCTTTGGAAAAGCAAACTTTTCGCAGCTCTGTTACAAAATCGTGTTGTTACGTTGCCTGTTTCAACAATCGGCCTCTTCCTCCAGGCTCAGTTGCTTGCATTTAAAAAAAAATCATATTCCTGGGACTCCAAAACTGCTCCAAATTGCTCAATTTCATCCTTTTTGCCTCGTCGTGATTTTAGAGATCACAAAGACTTCAATTCCATGCCTCACCTGAGGTTTCAACTCAAGGAAGAAATAACAGACCCAACCCAAGCCACGCTGAGTTTGGATGTCTCCAATTCCAGCAGAATTGGGGCTGTGGATGTTTTATTTCCTACATCACACCAAGCGTTCCACGATGGGAATTGTGCTCCATGGGGCTTGTGGGATCCCATCGTGAAGCTTTCCAAAGGGACAGAAGAATTTACAAATGGGTTGGAAGTGTTATTTAGAAGTGAAAATGTTGCTGTACGCATGGGAGACACATTTCCATGGGAAAACCACCAGGAATTTGGGAGAGCAGGTAGAAAAGGGTGAGTTGTATTGTCCTGTTTGTGCCACCCGATTTCCAACGGATTAGAGAAACAGATATTTACATTTTAGCACCAAGAGAGTTAAACAGCTTGAAATCCATGAAGTTTATCATCTCTCATAAAACTTCTCCAGCCCAGGAGTGAAGAATCTCAGCCACAACATCAACAAAAAAATGGCTAAATTCACCAGCAAAAGAAAAAATCCTTTTAGCCCAGGCAAACCTTGGATAAACCCGGCCCAAGACAGAGTCTGAGGCTTTGCAGAGCCCACCCAATACAAATTCACAGATCTGCATCACACCCAGGATCGTTACAGGACGTTTGTGATGCTGAGGAAAGCAGGAACACGCTCGGAGCTGACAGCACTCCCTGAGCGCTGGATAAGGAATTTTATGGACCCAGAACAACCTTTAGAAAGCACCAATAAACAACATCTTGCTCTTGGTACAGAGATCACTGAATTCCTTGAGTGCCACGACACTGCATTCCACAGCACGCTGTTCATGGACAGCCTGGCCAGCTTTTTGTTCCCCGTGTCCAGAAATTCATAGGAACATACTTGAGCAAACAAGCATTTGAAACATGAAAAAAAATCTGGATTTCAGAAAAAAAAAAAACAAACCCCCGAAAAAAGCCAACCCATGCGGCTCTTGTACAGCAAATTACAGATTTGGGAAGTTCTGCTCTTTGGTCTGGAAAGTTGTTTAAGGGGAATAAAAAGGGGGTAAGGAGGATGGAATAAGGAGACAGGAACAGAAATCCTGATGCACAAATCAGACACGGTTTAATTACAGAACTTCTAAATCCCACAGTCTACAAATAAACGGGTTTGAAGTTAAGTAGGTAATATCAGCTTTATGCAAGTTAAACGGCAAAGCTGAGATTTCTCTCCCAAAATTCAGCGTTTCTGCCTGTGCCTGTTCGTGATCCCCTCTGGAGGAACAGCGCTGTTGGAGCTCCCTGCCGTGCTCCACAGCAGGGATCACAGGGAAGAGGTGGGTATGGGGTGGACACTGCACCATCCCAGTTCCCTGTTTAGGCACGGAAGGGGAAGGCTTTTGGCATCTCAGCAGCACCATCCCTGAACCTCCACAGGCATCACTTCCCCAATGTCCAACTCCATGGCTACAGGTTGTTCGGAACGTTCATGGAACAGGAGAACGCACTGCACACCCTGAACTAATTAAGGATGTGACTCTAAGTACCTTTATTAGATGAAATTAAATCCCTGCATGGACACCTCCATTCAGAATAAAAGAGAACAGACGAATGACGTGAAACCAAATTAAAACCGCATTTCCTTTTATATCTTCACTTGGATTAACTTCCTTGCACGTTCTCGGATGGACAACCCCAATTTTAAGGAGCTCTTGTTGCCCTTTCCGAAATCGCTCTGTCATTTTCTAAACAGTCACCTCAGAGTCACTTAATTCCTGCTCCTTAGTGATGCCATGACTGAACTTCCTGCGCTGCAGTTCCTAGAAGTGCCATTCCATCCCTTTTCAGTGGGAACAGGTCTTTCCCTCTGTCTTTCCAATTAAACCAAGTCATCTCCTCAGCCCTGGATGCAGTAAATCCTTGGCAAATCAAGGATGCTGATGAAACCTCACAAGAAGAAAAACAAGATAGCTTTGTCCAAGCAAAGGGGCACAACCTCATCCAATGAATTCCAGCTTTATCCCTCCAGGAGACTCTCTGTGTTTAAAAACAGCTCCTGGAAGCTGATTAAAGATAAAAACCTAAGGAAGAAAAGCACAGTTCAGGTACTTTGCAGCATCCACCTGTTGGGTGAGCAGGTTTTACGCTGCTGACAAGTACCAGATGTTCATCCCTGCAGCTCATCCTTGAGGGTGACAGCGCTGCAGAGGTCCAGAGGGAAGGAACACAATTCCTGGGATCCGTGGGGAGCACCACATGAGAACCACCCATTTCCAGAGGCAGCAAAGCCCCTTTAAACACACCTCGGACGCAGGAATTCCACTCCTGCCCCGTGCTATCGTTCCAGCTGAAGGCTTCCTGACGCAGCTGGGAGGTTGGCACAGCATTCCCGCAGCTCCAGTGGCTGCCAGGTCCCACAAGGAGCTGCGTCCAACTTCCTCTGGAACAGCAGAGGAGCTGCCGGACCAGAGCTGGGCCCATCCTGCAGTCCCAAAGCTCTGCAGGAGTAACTCCCAAAGGAACATCCAAACCACAGCTGCGCCTCCGAGATCTACCCAAACTGGAATTACCAGCTTCACCCTCTCCACCTGACTGGAAAACAGACCCTCAGAAAGGGCCTGGATACACCTCGGTATTTATTCCATAGAATTTTATTTATTTGCCATCTGGAAAGAGAACTTCCACACTTCCATGCCCCATTCCCTGCTTTCCACAGCTCCTGCTGTATTCCCTGGGAACGGTGGAGAAATAAAACCCTTAAAGCTCTGCTCTGGGATGCCAACATGAATAAAACCCCACAGACCCAAGTGCTTTTTGCCAGTCCTCCACATACCATAAGATTATTTCAAAAGTCATGAGATTAAACCAGAAAAACCCCAACACTCATCCCCAAAGCTCCCACAGGATATTTGGCTTTTATTATCACAGAATTATGCTCATCCTTTAGTTTCCCCAGGCTAGAGGAGAGCACAAAACCCTAAAGAGAGACTCTGAAAGCTCACAGAGGTGGTGGCAACACACAAACAGCTCCTCACACTTAAATATTCCAGCTCTGGCACATGGAAGCTGAGTAAAGAGTAGGAAGAACAAGAAAGTGTCAATAAAACATGGAAGAATTGAATGTAAAACTAATGAAGTGTTTTATCAGGGATGATTGAAGCTGGCAGAAGGTTTTAAACACCTTTAGCGGAAAAGCTGGATGGGATGTTCCTACCCAGGATCAGAAAGGACACTGGAAATCCTCAGGTCAAGCACCCAGCTGAAAGCTTCCCTGTTTCTTCAGGGAAATACAGATAATTAAAGAATACGTCATTTTGGGAAGTTCTGTCATGTGTTTACTGGAATTTACACTGCAGCCTGGGTTCTATGGAAATATTTGCCTAAACTTAGTATTGATGCGTTTGTCTGCTTTGTTCAGAGTCACCAATGCCCAGAGTGCAACTGAAAATTTACCCTTATTTGTGTTGGAACAAGGGGATTATTTTCAGAATTTAAAGCTTCTTACAAACAGTTAAAATTAGTAGCAAGAATTCCAATAAACATACAGAGAAACCATAAAATCCTGCTAACCAAGGCTGGCATTAATGGGTTGTTTTCAACCATCACGTGCAATTCCAGGTAAAACCAGTGCCCAGGTGAAGCTGCTGCACCTCAGGAACCAGTTACAGAAATGGGAACAACCAGAAGTCGCTTAAAAAGCACAAATTTCAGACTCTGTAATGCCCCAAACTCCAAGTTCCTCTTTAATTCTTTAGTTATGACTGGTTTATGTTTCTTTAGCCCACACAGCAAGGTCCAAATATAGGCAAGGCTCCCTCCCCCTACTTCCTCTGGCTTCCCAGCACAACTGGGCAAAGGGTGGGATAAGAAGGGTCTGATCCCAATCCAGGAGGATCCTCAGTTCAAGCACACCTGGATAGGTGGCAAAAGCTCCTGCAGAGCTACACAGATTTTACTTTCCATTTATATTTTTGTTTTCAACCCCTCCCAGACCTTGCAAAGCAAACCAGAGTCCAAAAGCAAAGCAGATCCACCCCGCGCCTGGCTGTGACAGACTCCCAGGAGACAGCTCCGAGTCCCTGAGTTCATTAGCAGCAAGAAATACAAACCCCAAGGGAGAGGAATACCCTGGAACAGACCCACAACTTCAAGTGAGTCTGTGTGAAGTTTGCCGGCAGTCAATTAGCCCAAGCTGGCCCAGGAGAGAGCCACTGCATATTAGGGAGACACAAAAGGCTGCTCCCAGGACATTCCACTGTTCCAAGGCTTGTATTTACCTCCTCCCTGAAACACAGCAGCCAAAAAAGCCTCCTGAATATTCCCTTTTTTATGTCCCATCCATTACTTGTGGAATTAAAACACCATCTCCCTGTAACGCAATTTCCATCTGCAATTTGAGGCCCCCCCAAGGATCCCGTTTGAAGTTGAGGACAGATGGGATGGAGTCTGCTGCGACTCGAAAATTGCAGTTTTGCTATTCAAATCCAACATTCCCATGGAAAGAGCCTTGGAAATTCCAAGTACAGCCACCACTACTGAGGCTTTCTACTCAAGAGAGGTGCCAGCTGCCCAGTTGAGCCACGGGGATGCTGCTGGAGGATTTAGGATTCACCCACATCCTTCCAGGGATGCAGATGGGATCTGCAAACCCCAGGGAGCAGGAGCAGAGCGGGGTGTGACGAGTTCCTCAGGCAGCAACCCCTAAATTATCCCATGGACACCTCTGCTCACTCCTCCTCTCCAAGATAATCCCATTTATCACCTTGATGAGCCAAGTGCTGTCACAGACCCCCCCATTTTCCCCTCCCCAACATTTAAAAGAATTTACTTTGGGCAGAAGCAAACACTCGAGCTTTTAACACAAATAATTTTTAAAAAGGTGCTTTTGATGAAGGTTTAAGAGCTGGACTCTCACCAATTACTCTGAACTGTAGTTTGTATTTATTATCATTTATCATTTGCCTAATAGGCATTAATGGCCACATTATCACCATAATATTAAAGCACCTACAAATTCTGCCCAGAAGTACAAGCAGCAATAAAATGCTTAAAAGCTTTTATGTCAGCCAAAATGCTAAGCTGTACATTTGAAAGTTTTTAATTGCTAAACTGCTAAAGACACACTGGCTTCTTTGGTTATAATTGCATAATTTAAAGTGGGCTGTTACAGCACAAATGTTGCTTCCTCAGTGGTTTAATTTTCCAGGGTTAAAAAATCAAGAGTGTTTCTATAAGATAAAAAATAAAGGAGTTTAAAGTGTCAGCTCAAAAAAAAACCCCCTCAACTTGATTTGCTGAAATTTATGGTTATGTTAAAGAATTTTACCATTCCCAGCTCCTTAAAGTCACAGAATTTCATTCACCATTCCCAGCTCCTCAGAGTTACAGAATTTCACCATTCCCAGCTCCTCAGAGTTACAGAATTTCAACATTCTAGTAAAATTACCAATTTTACCAGGAAGCATCATGAGCAGGCTTTGACATCACTACACATCTGAGCATCTCAGATATCATCCCACTCGAAATGCAGAAAAACTCTTATTTTTGTGTAAATTTTAGAGAGTAAGACACATGATGAAGTTAAAAACCAAACTGTAGCCTAATGGAAATGCTTTGTCCTGCCCTGTACAGCAGAAAGCCAGGCCCTAAATGGACAATAGCCTGTATCAGCAAAGCAGAGAGCAATTAAACTCCACTGTCATCAAGATGTCACCCCACAGGCACGAGAGCTGAGCCAGCCACGCAGCCTGTTCTCTCTCGCATGCCTGGAGCTTCTGATCTCAGCTAATCCAGGTTAAAAAGCTCCTCCTGAATAAAATGCAGTGTGTTTGTCGGGTCTCTGCTGCAGAATTTAGCTGGGGACTCAAACTGAACCAACCGAGCTGTGCACGGGCGAGGCAACCCCATCCCTGCACCTCGCTGCTTCCTCCAGTCAGGAACTGAGGGAAGGAGATGGAGTGGGGAATAGGATACGTGAACCCCATGGCTCCCCAAACACCCATCCCAAAAACTCAGGACAAGGGGATGGAGGAGGAGGCTCGCCAGCCTCAGTGACGGGCTGTGGCACGTGGTGATTTTTGCCAGATTCCCACTGGTTTTTTCACGGAATAATGGAATGGTTTGGGTTGGAAGGGACCTTAAACCCCATCCAGTTCCACCCCCAGCCATGGGCAGGGACACCTGCCACTATCCCAGGTTGCTCAAGCCCAGCAAAATCTTTTTGTTTCAATTTTCTAACTCCAATTAAAACTTTCCAGTGCTTCAAAGTAATCTTTGCTTCCCAGCACAGCATTAAGCGATGATTTTTCTGTATTTGCAAAAATAAAGCTTTCAACTCCCAAAGAACAGATGGCTCTGACACAGCGGTCTGATACTCTGGTCATCCTCAGCATATCAGAGCACAAACTTTGGGAAAGGTGGGTTTGGGAAGGGAGCTCCAGCTCCCTGCACACCCCGAAAAATCCCGGGATGAACCACTTTGCTCCCGACCAAGCCAAGGTGTTTGGCCAGCACAAGTAGTTTTCCACTAGGAAGGAAAGCTGGGCACAGAGGCAATTTAGGCAATGCCTTTCAGGAAGAAAATTAAAAGGAGACTCGAATCCTTGGAGAAATAATTAAAGTATTGTGGATTGGTATGGAGTTTACTCAGCCCACTGTGGAGCAGGAGACTTTGTTTGGCTGGAGCAGAGCCTGGCTCTGGCAAACAGAGCAGCCCATCCACTGGGCTGAGCCCTTCCCAAGAGCAGGAACCACCAAACGACTTCCTGCAGTCCCTGCTCCTGCATTTCTATGGCAGTGCAGATACAGGAACCGAGGAACTCTTTCATGAGCACGGACACGGATTTGCTCTGCAATAAATACGAACACACGCAGGGACTGCCATGGCTGCAGGGAGGAAATGGTCTGTCTCCAAAGAAAATTCCAGCTTTGCTTATGCACAACTGGCACTTCCAGAGGACACTGAAAGAGTTAAATCCACCTGTCTGCAGGGAAAGGCTCCCCTGCCAGGGGAGGGGGAGAGACACTGCAAGAGGACAAGAAGATACACGGTCATTTTAAGAGCTACAACATTTTTATTCCAAACACTGGTTCCCTTTGGAATGGCCAGTCAATCACTGGCTTCACTGCTGCTTCCTGGACACCTAACTTCGCTGCTGGATGGGATCTGGGGGCTCTGCCTGGCTGAAGATGGAAAGCAGAGGAAATCCACCCCAAAAAACAGAGGGGACTCCAAATCTAGCCCCAGAACAAGAGGGCTCCAAATCCACCCCAAAACTGGAGTGGTCCGAGGTCAGGGGGAACGTGGATGGCAAGAAATGGGAAAAGATCAAAGTGGGTTTGTGGAACCACGGGCTCCCAATTAACTCAGCCACAGCTCCAGATCTCAGGAGCAGAGGCAGGAGTCGGCCTCCTCTGGGAATCCAAGTTCGGAGACCCCGGGCATGTTTCCCAACGGGACAGTGCTCCTTTTTTTAACTTGATGTTTTCCCTCTTTGCTTTTCTGGGGAGTTAAGGGAGACCTGCTCATTAAGGCGAGCAATAATCATAAAGTCTCATCACCGGGCTGCCACGAGGGCTGTAATGATGATTATCTGCAGTTTAATCATGACAAACTCCCACCAATTCCACTGTGAACAAGATGGGGCTGCTCAGGGAGGCTTTGTCAGAGGACCAGGAGCCAACTCCCACGACTTCCAAAGGCTTAGGGAGGAAAGGCTTTTGGGAAGAAAAAAGCTCCTTTGCATCCCTGTGCAGCTTCCAGTGTTTAGAACTGATCAAAGCAGTCAAAATCAATTAAAAATGTCTATAATGGAAGGATTACGAAGTCACAGAACACAGTGCCCATTTTCTAGTGTAATAACCCAGGAGTTTCCTTCCTCCAAGTAAAAAAAAACCCCTCCCAGTTTTGATACAATTACTGCATCTCCCTGAAAAGGAAGTTTCATTTTGTGTGAGTGGATTTTCTGCATCCGTTACTCACTCCAGAAGGGTGTTCCAGACCCTCCCTGACACCGAGAACCAGCAGCCCTCAAAGCTATTTTAATTCTATTAGTCAGTGTTGCATTCTTGAGTCAAAACTGTCCATTCAAACACCTTTACCTTTATTTCAGCCTTGCCCTGTTCTCCCCGAAGCAGAGGTTCAAGGATCCCTTTCCCTTTTCCACAAGCACATCAGAAATCAGCAAAATTCTGCACTAATTCTTCTTTTTATCACCCTTTTTCCTGAAGGGATTCTTCTCCTCTAACTCCTGACTAAAAGCAATAAAAGGTAAAAGTGGGAAAGCATAAAACAAGTTGCAACAACATTTCCCAAAGCTCTCCTACAAAGATAATGCTGTGCTGGCAAATTCATTGCAGGAAAAAAAAAAAAAAATCAAGCACAAACCTAGAAATAAGTCCTATTGTTTTATGACTTGCAACTAATTTGGGGAAGAGCTAAATGAACAAATCCCAGCGCTCACCCCCTTATTAAAAGTAGCAAATCTAGAGTAGGTTGCTCATGCAGGAGGAAAAAAGTGGTTTAAATAAAATTAATTTTGAATTTAAGTCTGCTGCTCTGGCCTGAGTCTGTCCCTCTCTTGCAGAGCAGCACTGCCTGGCTTTGAGCAGTTACAGTACGTTAAAGACAGGGTAGAATAAAGGAAGGTAAATATTGGTATTTCTAAAGTGCAGGCAAAGGAAAGCAAACCCTTAGATGTGTTTTTCAAACACGTGGAGTTGCTCTGAAGCAAAGTTTTCAACAAAAAACAGTATTGCAGAATGAAGTTTCCTGTTCTGCCTCCCTATATTGGAAATACTAACAATATTAAATATAATATTAAAGATACTATTAAATATTCCTCTAAGAGAAGCTCAGCAGTATCTGCAGCATCTGCACACATTTGCATTGCAAGACAATTCAGAGAGACTCAGCCTGGCAAGAACCCCATTAAGACATCCATGCCCAAAATTCCCTGGGTAATCATCTCTTGCATGCAACACTGCTTGTTTTTGCAGCAGCATTTTATTGGAGTTATCAGATGATCCTGTTAAATTGGGAAAGGACTGAGGGGGAAAAAAACAAAACACCACAACAACAAAACTGGCACAAGGAAACTGAATCATCCAAAATTCCCAACTCTGCTAAAGGTGACCAGCAGTGCTGGTTTTCCCTGAGGGATTCACTCGTTATGAGCCAAGAATTCAGGGGGGTTAGATGTTCTCAGATTAATATTTTAAGAGTCATTCCTGTAGAACAAGACACCTTGAATGAAGCCTTCTGTGCTTCCTCTGGCAGAAGAGGGAAGTTTGCTGATTTCGAGGTGCTGGAGATGTGGCCACCTCTGCAGCAACCCCAAAACCTTGTGGAAATGACAAGGAAAACAAATTTCCATCATGGAAATCACTTGGCTTGCTGTTGTCCCTCTAGGAGAAGGCACTTTTCCCTGATTTTAGCCTTTCTGAAGCAATGCAGCAATACAGCTTTGGGGCTGTTTTGACAAGGAAATCAGCTCTGGGGAACATGAGGATGTTTGGGGTCCGATTGCCCAAAAAGAACCACAGCAGCTGCCCAGGGTTTCTATTCCTGACCATTCCCCCCCCTCAATGGGTCCAGATTTGACACGTGGGTACAACTGAAAAATCATTATTTTTATACATTTCACTGAAAAGATTGAGAATTAGTTATTAAATCTCGGGAAGACCCAAGATTTCCTTTCCCTGGGGAATGGGAAGCAGAAATTGGCTGATGTGCACTGGCCCGGCCCAGATGCACCCAGACCCCCACGGAGAGAGGATCCAGTCCTGCAAGATGAAACCTCCCTGTTGCTGCTGCTCACAGCACAACATCCACCATGAGCACTCACCTGCTCTCCTGGCCAGTTACACTCTCTTTAAATCTCCTCTTGTTTCAAACTTCACACGTTTCTCTGCTCTCCTGAACTGCTCTGTGGGTCAGAATTCAGGGAGATCTTGTACCACTGCACACAACCACCTCCAGTTCTCATCTTGCTACGAAAACATAACACAAAGGTTTCCCAGCCAAGCATCTTCCAAGAAACAGAGTCATCAAATCATAATTCTTAGCCCAAGACAAGAGTTAATGTTTTTTTCTGAACTGCTACCTTACAAAAGCTGCTTATGGGCAATTCTTGAATGACTTCAAAGCACAAAAATTCTCACAGCACTGGCCAGGCCTAAGATGTGGATGAAAAACTCACCCTCAGAGGGTAAAACAGTTAAAAGCTTTTCCAGGACCAGCTGTATCAAGTGTATCTACTACAAGTATTTTGCTTTTTGCACTGCACAAAACCCCCAACAGCCAGAAGAAAACGTTTCCCAAATTAATACAGAAAAGTGTGTCACGATAGCACATCTTAACTCCCCCTCATCCCCATCTTGTACAAATAAAGCTTCCAGAACTGATTAAGGCACCCAAGCTCCTCCATCCGAGGCTGACGGCCACAAAAGTGATGGGAAGTGACAACAGAACCACATTTAGGGCTGAGATTTGTTCCACTGGCCCCTCCAGAAGTTTTCCTTAAATAAAGCATTTCACCTCGGGTTCAAACTTCTCCACCTGTCAAACACAGGTAATGTTTTCCAGATGGAAAGCGAGAGCTGGATCACACTGGTACCTGCAAACCAGGGATTCTCAAGCCCTAGAAAAATCACAGAATCGCTGAACATCCTGAGTAGGAAGGGATTCCTCACAAGGAACTTCAAAGTCCAACTCCTGGCCCTGCACAGACACCCCGACAATCCCACCCTGTGCCTTGACTGAGATCCTTGAAAACAACCACAGAGCAGCAGGAGACACATGAAAGAAGAAAATTAAAGTGTATTAAGGACAGCTTAATAAACAACTTGGAAAACTTTTCAGAGACAACAGCTCAGGCAGAATTTTAAAACCACAGCCTTTAAGTTAGACTGAAAAGTAAGGATTCATTTAAATCCCATTTATGCCGGAATGTCCAAGTATTCCAACGCTGGCTGGCTCCAAGTCTGCCTAAGAGAAAGGAAGAAGGATACTCTTGAATTACACCGGGTGGATTTCACTGACCACTGAGGCACCTCAGCTCAGACTTCAAGCACCATTCCAAGAATAGTTTTATAAAAATGCTGAATGGGTCCAGTCAGTTACAACTCAGTTAAAAATAAATCTCTTAAATGCCCTCCAATATACCTGCATTGCTGTGTTCCTCACCAATCTGCAGGTTTCCAATTATTATTGTTTTTAAGCTATTTTTCTTTAACCCATCAGGTTAAAAAGCCACATGGGCACAAAGAGAAGCTGGCTAATTACAGCTCCAAAACTGCCAGCAAACGTACAGTTAAGAGAGAGCTGGTGGAAAAATCTGTCAGTTTGGCATCTCCAGCATTATATGTAACAAAAAAGATAATTCACCTTTTCAGCCCCAATCAAGGTAACACGGCTTTTACAGCCAAGATGTTATTTGGAGCAGTTTTACTGTGTCAGGCTGCTCACGCAGAGCGAGCTGAGACATTTAATACGTGAAAATTAAAGCAAGCGATTAAACACAGCAACACTGGGTTACAACTTATAAAACAGGAATAGTGAAATATCAGAAGCTGACAGTTGTTTCTGACCTAGTTTTCACTGGAGAATAGTCAAAGAGCCGAAAAGACTGAGGCGAGGCTGAAGGTGCTGAAATTCCAGTAGTGCTGGGGAACAGGATTAGAGGAAAAGCCTTCAGACATTCAAAGGACTGAGGGAGCGTCACCAGAGAACAGGGAGGTTCAGGAGCTTGGGTTCAATGGCAAGTGACATCCTGGGGAGGAGGAGGGGCACGAGGGTTTTAGCCAGGTGGGGATGAAGTCAGAGGTGTCGCAGGACCTCCTCGATGGGGCAGCGGGAAGCCAAGGTGAGGAGGAGAGAAAACCTCAAGCACAGGAAGGAATCATTTTAAAGCCATCGTGCCTGGATTTCAGGAGATATTTTCGTTGCTTTTCTTCTGAGAACACAAATGTGCTGTCAAACACCTGTGCTCATTTGAATAACAAGAGGAAAAATTAAACCCCTTTATGCAAGAGAACTGCAAGTACCCAGAGCTTCTGAGAGATCTGGGGAAGGGGGGGCTGGTGCAAGGAAAGCCAGGTGATCCCATCCCAATAAGCTGTTCACATGTCTCCCTCTGTTCTGCAGCTCCAAATTTATTTCCACCAGGCAGCTCCACGCTGCTTTTAAGCCTCATTAAGAAGCAGTATGTTGCTGGGCTGACATGTCAGATTTTTAAATGACCTTTGTACCGACAACAGCGTTACCAAGCTGCTAAGAACATGGGGAGAGAAAAAAAAAAGCAAACAAGTGGTTTTCCATGATTAGGAGAGGTACGTCGTGGCTGTTTGCATTTATCTGAGTTCCAAAAAAGCCCCCACCTGTCAGTAAAACAAGCCATAAAAAAAAAAAGAGCAATTCCCTCTGAAGGGCAGCTGTGACGGCATCAGCACTGTTGGCCATTCTTAACGTGGGACTTATCACACAAGGTAAACAGGAGTGACTATCAGTTAATGAACAACACAACCCCGAGGCTGAATTTTAAAGAGCGTTTTCTCCACTGCAATCTTTTAATGAAAATACAGCAGTTCAAACCCACCAAATTTGCTTACGAAAGTCTAATTTATTTTAGGACGTATTAAGACACCAGGGCTGATTCACTTGCCTATGTGCTCATAAGGTGGCTTAAATGAGCTGCTGAAACATCAGAACGATCCTTATCTTCCACAGGGCTTTACTCCTTTTCTTGCAAGAGAAAAATATAGAAAGACAATTGAGAGATCAGATTGACGAACTCGTTCAACCATCCCGGAACAAATCTCACCTCACAGACACACTGCTGAGCCCAGGAAAACAAGCCTGGACCAGTTCTTTTTCCCTTGTGCCCAGCTATATCCTATTGACACTTGAAGGGAAGACTAATTACTAGCCTGAGAAAGTTCTGCTGAAGATGATCTTCAGATGATCCTCACGGAGTCACAGACAGCGCCGCTGGAAGAGGCTGTGATAAACCAAAATCAGAGCCTGGATCCTGAAGGAATCCCAGAGAAATCTGACCAGCAACACCCCACGAGCCAGACCAACCCCAAAAGCTAAAGCAAGATGCTCAGACACAGATTCTTTTGGCCTCCAGGCAAACAGAGGCGCTCCAACGCCAACCAGGACAGTGGGAGCACAACCTGACAGACACTCAGAATTCAGCAGGGATGTCACCCAAATTTCCTATCATCTTCACAGGGGAGAAAGCAATAAAGTAGTCAAATACTCCACGTTTTTTTCTATCACTGAGGGAAGCTGCCCACAAAAAATCCAGCTGAAAATACTGAGCAAGAGAACCTCTCTAGATTTCCTACCGTGATAGAACCCTGTGTTACATACCCTCTGCTAACAGCCTCCTCCAGCTTCCAGGGATGCTTTCTCCAGGAGAAAAGCAAAGGCAGTTGCCTGAAGAAGTTAAATTAGGTGCTGCCTTTACTTCAGCAAGAAGCACAGAACCTGCACTGTTTCAGCTCCCTCTCTATTTGCACTGCCAGGCTGGTCGGTAACAAATCTGCTCCAAAAATAAAGCGACAAACAGTAAAAGAAAGAACACACTCTTCTCAACTGGCAAAAATCTACCTAAAAAATAAGTCAGATGTTTCTTTGCTCTCCGCAAGGACACCTGAGAAAGTTCAGGTTACAACGAATTCCAAAAATAAACATGAAAAATTTTCAGATAAGAAGAGGAAAAACATACCGGTGCTGCTGACTAAACAGAGAGCGACCACAGTGCCGCGAAAAGACTCCCCGGGTCTGAGCCCAAAAACCCCCAGAGAATTCAGACATTCAGACAGAGAATCTCTCTTGCCTGACAGAGGCAGCTCAGCCAATTCACACATGCAAAAGAAGTGGTGTGGCCACTGAGCCAGCACTTAATTGTCTGACCAGAATTTTTGGTCTAAATTTAACAATCCAGGCCAGCCATAGTTAGCTGGAACGTTTTGCTCTCTTAGCCCATCTGAGTTAGGATAAATGTGTTTCTTCCTGTTGTCAGCATCAGTAAATTTAGGCTTAATGACAAGTAAAAGGCCTTTAGATGGAGTTAAATGGCTTTAATTGTATGAGAGAGCTCAAACTTGTAGCCCAATGCAGGTAACTTGTACCCACATATTAGGTACAGCTCCAAGTGGTTGCAGGAAGGTTGTGGAAACATGCCTGGAACTATAACATCAAACCTTCCAGGTAGTAAATCTATTTCTTCTCCCCCTTCACGTTAAGAAACGCCAAAGCGTTCTAGATTTTAATGCATTAAGAACAAAGTCTGTAATTCATGAGCAGAAAAATGTTTGCTGTTGGTTTTAATCACCACCACGTTCCACGTCAACCCGAGCGCCTGTTCCAAGCAGATCCAAGATATCCCGTTTACGTCCACACAGGTTAAATATGTTTTACTTTATCCATTACTACCTCCCTCTTCCCATTTCCACATCTGCAAAGATTAAACACGAAGCCGCTTCCTTAGCAGAGCTGTGTGTTTTGGGACTCTCCACCAGCTCCAAGACTCCAGGCTGGGAGAACTGGTTTGTGACAATGCACTCGCTCGGCTGCATCGTTCTCCTCTGGAAAATCACACTTTATTTCTGGAATAAAAACAAGAATCAGGAGCTGTGACGTGTCAGGAACACAGGAACTTTCAGACGCTGTCCCTTAGCCACCTCAGTGGCGTTAGGGAATGGGGACCTCAACGAGGCAGGGAGCATTTGGGATTCGCAGCAGGAAAAGCACCAGTAGCTTCCCACAGAACACACAGATAACCAAGGGCTCTTTTTAGTGCTGATTAAATGGGAAAGAAGGAAGCAGAGCTTGTGGCCAGGACCACCAGGCTCCCATCAAAACACAGCTGCCCTGCAAGGACACAGAGTGGGAACACGAGCAAGGTCACAGCCACAGGTGTCACTGAGAGCACTTTTCAAAAGAAATTGGTCACAGAGCTCCTACGCACTTCTTAAGGGACTATTTATGGGAGCAGAAGTTGTTCTTAATTCTGTGAGAAGCAGAAGCAGAGGTCACGATTGGGGCTCCGGCAGCTCTGAGGGCTGCACATCCCTGGATGTGGGAACAGGTGCCGCCAGGCTTTTCAAAAATCTATTTTAATGCCACAGGAACTCTCGTTTCAGAGCAAAGTCCTGCTCAGCACTGTCTGCAGTCAGCAAGATCTGCCTCAGACGCTGCTGAAGGAAATGAAGACACCCTGTGACAGAGGCTCCGACCTTCCCAGCTCCGTCATTTTACAGCAGTTTCACTCTGAATCACAAATTTCCGCCTCCGTTTGGGGCCGGCTGCTGGAGCCCCACAAGTCAGGGAGTTAATGAGCTGCTGCCACCTAATCGGGGCGGCCACACCGTCCCTCTGGCAAGTGTCAGACGCACAGGGAACACTTCAAAGGCCCCGAAACGCTCCCTGGGAGCGAGGGCTGCTCCCTTCCCCAGCACCCTGGTGGAAAGGTGAGCCCAGCCAGAGCCGGCACGCTGGCCTTATATGGCTTCCAAGGCACAATTTCCGCTTGCCCAAGCTCAGGCAGGGTGGAAAAATTTGCTTCCTTGCTACTCCGCCCATGCCAGGCTCCAAAAAGCATCCACTGAATCCTGGATCGGAAAGGAATGGAAGAATTTACACTGCTCAGCTCCTTGGAAGAGGTGAAGCCACGGCTTTGGCAGCACCCTGGGTCACCTCAAACACCGGGGGAGCAGAGGGAGCCGACACGCAGGCAGGGGTGCAGAGAGAAGCCGGAACCACAGCTTTTATTCTTCCCATTCCCTATGAAAATTTCAGATTTCTCTTGCTATTCAGCTGCTCTTAAGCTTTTCACATTTGATGGCAGCAAGCTTTACAGGTTAACAACGAGCTGGGAACATTATTTCCTTTCACTGATTTAACCATAATACACCTTATTATATACCAGGAGCAGAGAAAACAGCCTTGGCTCAGGTTTCCACACTGTTTTCGGCACAAGGCAGTATTGCCGTGAACAATTCTGAAGGCAGTTCTACCTCCTGGTCACAGTGAGGTCCACGTTATCCAGGTTTTGTGCCATTATCAACTTCTCTGAGCATCACAAACAGACCAACCCTCCTATTCACTGAACAAACACAGCCACATCCATCATCCTCAATATCCACAAGTGCTGGCAAAAAATGAAGCCCAGTGCATGCAGGCAGTTAAAAAGCTGCTTCACTTCCAATAAATGCTCTCCTTCTGTGGATTATAAAGTTGTTTCTTTACTAAAAACGTCTGCATAGTCACTTTTCTCCAGCCTTGCTAGCCCGTATCAAGATCATCCCTTTTTTCACAGCAGATTTCTCTCAGTGCAAGAAGCAGGCAGAGATTTATCTCCAGCCATCAGTGGTTTCTCCTCGCTCTCACCTGCTGGCCACCAAATGGCAGAACCCGGCTCCTCCACACACAGGTTCCCTCAAAAGAGAGAAAAATGGTGGCAAAGGAGCTTATAAAACTCAGTTCTGCCCATTCCCTTGTTCCCTTCTTTTTTGGGGACTGGGAAAGGCAGAAACACAGCCCGTTTGATTTTCTCATAGAAACCAGGAGCCAAAACCAACTGAAATCAGCGCCGGAGCTGGAAAGGTACAACAAAACTCACACAAACATAAAGTCTAGACACTGAAATGTGGAAATATGATTCAAATAACCACAACTGGCACACAGCACGCTGATTGCAGCCCATCGCAGAATGGGCCTCAGTGGGGAGGAATATAGAAGAAAGATTAAATTAGTTCTTCCACCTCAGCTGTAGAAAATATGGATCCTGTGGGCACAGTGATATGGATTGAGCCGGAGTTTCTTCCGTCCTGCTGGGATTTTTGTTAGGATTTTAAGTAACACACGTCTGCTCTTGCTAAATAACAACAATCAGCTTAAAGTGTCATAGAGTCACAGAATGGTTTGGGTTGGAAGGACCACAAAACTCAATTTATTCCACCCCATGCCATGGGCAGGGATACCTTCCACTATCCCTGGTTGCTCCAACCTGGCTTTGGACGCTTCCAGGGCTGACGCAGCCCCAGTTCCTCCAGGAAACCCGTTCCTGCCCTCCCATCACTGATCCCATATGAACCTGCCCCGGGTGTCACGTGGCTGCTCTTATCAAAGCACGGCTGAACTCATATATACTCAAAATGCAGAACCAAGTAGCCAAGAGGATGTTTGTGCTGATGAAATCTAAATACTACAAAGATTTAGACAACTGGTTGTTCTCAGGAAGTTTTGTGGTACCTGCTGAACTGCATCACGTGCGGGCACGAACCTGAAGGACAAAGTCTGTGTCTACCATTAAACCCAACAGCACAGAATGGAGCCCAAAAGGAAAAATATCTCAGTTTTCCACAAAAATTTGGGCTGTAGTGCTCTCTCCTGCATAAAATCCTGCACAGAGGGAGAGCAGAGGGTTAACCACGATCGGGCTGGACCGGACCAGGGAAGACTCCAGGTGGGTGAAGGTGGGCAGCTCAGTCAAGCCCTGCTCACCAGCAGTGACCTCTTTTTGAGTTAAACAAACGCTGGTTTCTTTAAATTAGAAAAAGGCACTAGTCCAATGTAAAGAAAGGAGAAACCAAGCGCACAGAGCAGTGTTTTTTCTAGACTGTAATGCAAAAAGGATTGGATTTTGGGAAGTCTGCTCTCCCAGTGCAGCAGGGATACACACACCACTCAGCAAACCGACTGCCGAGGGGTTCAGCACTCTCTTCAGTATATAAATACTTGAAAAAAAAACCAAAACCCTCAGTCAGAAAGCAATACCAGGTTACCAGGGTGTGCAAAAGTTGCCTTATGTACATGGGATGTTTCTAAGCAACCCACGAGCTACTATAGAAAATTCTTATCAGCAAATCCAAGCTCCTTTCCTGGATAATTCATCTAGGTCAAGCTAAGGCACGTTGAACGCTGAAGCCCAGTTTTGGTGATGCCTCCTCTGTATCCACCCTGGGTGAAATACTAGCACAGTTCAGGTTATCAGGCTGTATTTTCACGGGCATTAAGTTCACTGCAGATAATGGCTCCTCCAGAAACAACATTAACCTTAATTATTCAGAGGTAACTTGATCCCAACCTTATGATGTTATGACGCTGAGTGACGACCACTTTCTCTCCCCCCGCCGCCACGCTTCTCCTTCCCCAAAATCCAACCAAATCCAGGATATTACACGACTGTGATCCCAAATGAGGGTATCCAGCACAGGATCCCAGACACGGGGTATCCCTTCAAAGTCTACCTAAACCCGTGCAGCCACTCCATCCATTCAAACGCATTCTCTTGTGCATTAGCAGCAAAACCACTAAGTCAGCCAAAATGTATTCTTCTCCCATGGATTAGCTGGCACAAATTAGTACGGGAGTGACGCATGCAGTCTGTCCCTTCCCATTTTTCAACACGCACAAACACCAGGGATTTGGAGACGCTTCACAAGTTTCTGCTTACAAGTTACAGGCAGAGTTTAAATGGTCTGAAATGTGCAAATTGTTCGGGAGATAACACGTCCATTTACCAACGAGACCTCAAATGCTCCCTCCAACAAAATCTCCCCTCCCTCGGCAGCGATAAAGGCGCTGCTGCTGTCCCAACAGAGCCGGCACGACGCGAGGGAACTGTTTCAACAGCTAGCAGCCCTCTGCCAAGCTGCACCGTGACAAAAACCAACTGAACAGGACAGAGCACTTCAGACGGGTTCAGAAAAGCCCTGATGTTGGAGGATCACTCTGAGCTGACCAGCAGGAGCCACTCGAGGCAGGACACGGGTCCCTGGGGAGACACATTGCTGTGAAGAGACTCTTCAGATCAGATATGCTTCAGACAGAAGTTAAAAAGATATTAGAATAGCTTTCCCTTCTGCTGTTTAAGTGGAATAAGAAATCAGACTATACTGAGAAAGAGCAAGGGTTTCATCTTGCTGGGTAATGAACACAATCGCCACATCCAGCTGCCACTGACACAACCGATGAAATATCCCACTTAAATTAAAAAAAGAACAACCTAGTCCCACATAAATAACATAAAGGGTTAATCTTCTAGCTTGCCTCCCCCAGTACTGCCAGAGAGCAAAAATTATTAATTCAAATTCAACCTCTCCAATTAATGGTGGGGTATGTTTTGCTGATAAAAAGCAGATCACGTTTGATCCAAAAAAAAAAAAAAAAAAAAAAAAAAACCCCCCACACACAAAGAATT
>VZTI01000917.1:102730-126886 GCA_013397865.1 Struthidea cinerea
TCCGCCGCCTTCCCCCGGGCCCGGAGTCACGGAGCGCCGGCCTGGCCGCGGAGCCGCTGCCCGGGGGCGCTGGCGGGCGGCAGCACGGCCCGGTGCCCGGTGCCTCAGGGGCCGGAGATTGTCCTGAGCGGGGCCCGCGGGAAGGGAACGATCGTGATGAGCAGCGGCGCTGCTGCTCGTGGGGTGTGTGAGGAGGGAGGCTGAGGTTTGGGGGAGGCTCTAAAGCAGAAAATAGTGTGAATCCTATAGTGAATCCTACAGTGAATCCCACCCAGTGAAACCCCCCCGGTGAATGCCGCCCTGGGTCAGGTCTGTGGAGCCACCAGCTCTGCGGGTTTGTAGAGACACCAGGTGCAGCAGTTCCAGACTCCCAATTTTTGCTGTTTCAGGCCCATTCTGCTGCCCCCCGTCCCCTCTGCTGTGCCCCCAGCCTTCAGATCCAACCCAGTCCCTGATTTTGCGGGGGTCCCTCAGGCTTTGAAGGCAGCACAGAGCAGGTGGTACCTGTCGGGCTGATGCTCTGGGTGTTGCAGGTGGTGCCTGCTCACGGAGGAGTTTCTGTTCCCAGGGTTTTCCTGTCTGTCGCCATCCCGACCTCGTGTTGGACAGTGTTCGGGGAGTTGTGGTGTCTGGGGAGTTGTGGTGTCTGGCTCGGGGATGTTACGCTGTCGCTGTCAGCCCGGGCTGTCACTTCGCTTCAAAGCATCGTTTATCCTCAGCTTCGCTCAGCATTGCCTCCTGAAATAACCACCCGTGTGTGTCACGCCGTGGAGGGGAAACCCTCCCAGGCATTGTTCAGTGCTGGAGAAGCCTCTCTGAATCCTCACCTATAGATATATCCTATTTGTTTCTCCCCCAATGACCACCTGTGCTCCTTGAAGCTCCGTGCTGTGTCACCTGTGGCATCTCATTTTATCCCTCTGCACCTCCTTTTCCTTTCTCAGGCAGGAATTCCAGCACTTCTTACTCCAGGTGTTGGTAGCACTGCTCCCCTGGCACTTGGGAGTTCCCTGGGCGTGCAGCAGTGAGAAATGGAAGTAATTTGTTTCAGGGCTGTGATAAATGACCCAGGCTGGAGCTGCAGCAGTTTTATTCCCCCAAGCTGCAGCTCCGTCATGTTCCCTATCGCTGCGTGTTTATTTTCTTTGTTAATTTTAAAGCAAAGCCCGTTGAAGTTTGGATCCTGCTTCTTGTTGCTCGGGAGTTTAAAGGATTTTTACTTGTTTAAAGGTGGATTTATTGAGGAATACGAGGAGAAACCTCATGGGGGATTTTGGATGTGCTGTAGAGAGTGAGGAGGATTCCAAGGGCATTCCCTGGCTGTGGTGATTCCTTGTTAGGTGCTTCCACTTGTGACTTCTTTGCACTTCTTACTGACTCTCTAAGGCAGGAGGACAGAGGCTCTGGGGCTGTTTCACACATGCCATTTGGATGGTGCACTGCAGCTCCAACACCACAGGCAGAATTTCCATCTTTGGAATTGCTACCGCTTGCCCAGGAGCTGTGGCTGCCCCGGAGCAGGAAAATTCACTTCTCTGCTGGGATCCTGCTCTTTCATTCAACACAGAACAGGCTGGGCAAGACCATGGGGACAAAAGGCCCTGGACACGCTGATGGCACGAGATAAAGCCACTCCTGGGCATTGAAAAGCAAATGGCCCCAATCTTCTATTTTGAAATAAACTTGGGGTTTGTTTTTTTTTTTTCCTTTCTTCCTCCTTGGGTAGAATTTCATGACTTACAAATGGGTTTCATATTTTACTCCCAGCCCTCTTTTATCACGTAGAGGGAGAGTTTCAGGCTGCAGAATTCACTCTGTAGCACTGGGGATGTGCTTTGGGGTCAGGGAGAGGAAACCTGGAACCCTTCAGGGTCCCCTGCAGGAGAAGCTTCTGTGCTTGAGCCGTCGAGGCATCATTGCTGCAGCGTTGGTGAGGTGGGGTTGTGCAAAGCAGGGTCACAAAAATCGGGGAAAAACGTCATCCCAGATGCTGGAGAGAGTGCTCCCGTGCAGGCCTTTCCATGGGAATTGACTGAGGTGTCCAGACAAGCTGTCGAGGAATTAATTGGGAATAATCCCTTGAAGGACACGCCGGCGTGTTTGCTGTGCAAACCAGGATGAACGGGCAAGGTCTTATCTCAGATGTCTGGGTTCCCATCAAGGGGATGCTGACCTGAACTTCCCAAACTTTATTCCTTCTGAGAAAGTGGTGGGAAGGAGAGGAATGTCCGGGGGGGATGGAGTAAAACCACAGAGGGGGAAGATAAGGGCTGTGAGCCTGCCTTGCTCTGGTGTTCCTGTCATCTCCTACAGCTTCACCCTTCAATCAGACTTGTTATTTTTTCCCTTTTGGTGCCGAAGTGGAGTTTTTGTGGGGTTTCTATGATCCATCCTCTGCCACATGGCAAGTTTCAGACAGATTTAGTTGTTAGATCTGGTAGACGTGGTGTAAATGTTTATGCTCTAACTGAATCACTGTAAAAATAACTGCTGCCTGCTCTTGCAGTGTTGGGAGAGTCCCGAGCTGGGGGTTTTATTTAGACCAAAAGTAAACTTGGGGGATGCTTTAAAGGTTCCTGTCCTGCCTCCAAGTGTTGTGTGGCTTTGTAAGGAAGGGCCTCACAGGGTGGGATGGTGGTTAAAGCGTCTTTCCCAGTTTCTCATTTATTAAGAAATGCTGGAGTTGCACAGAAATTTGGGATCTTTAAGAAAAGCCTTGGGTGGCTCTGTTCAGGGCAGGGTGGCACAAAGCCTGTGCAGGACAGAGCTGCCCACAGAGCTGGGAAACAAAAGGATGTTAGGCTGGGCACAAACCTGAGTGCAGAGGGTTCAGGTGAGGAGAGGAAGACAGATCTGAGCTGAAATTTGGTGCCGCAATGCCGAGTGCCGGCGCAGCTGCTCCCACCTGCTGGGAAACACCAATTCCCTCATTTCCATGGAAGGAATGGTGGTTTTGCTGCTGCTCTCTGCTGTTTCATCACCTTGTGCTGTTTTTGCCTGAGCTCCCTGGTTGCTCCCAGGCTCTGATCTGGAGGGTGGAGGTGCAGGGAGGGGAGAGGAGTACCTACTCTGCATGTAGCTACTCCTGTTGTGCTATTGCCACACTGCCCACGCTGTGCAATCCATGCTGCAGAAACAGCCCGGCACAAGCACCGCTCCTGGACCTCTGGAAAAGCTGGAAGTTTTCCCGAGTTCTTCCCAGGTGTGGAGCGGAGGGCCCGGGATGGTTGTGTGGGACAAGGTGGGGAGTGACTTCCTTGCTGTGGGGACCTTGCTGCCCCGCCAGAGCTGCTGGCAGAGCTGGCACGGGCTGTCCCCACAGGGAAGGTGACCCAGAGGTTGCTGAGCTGTGCAGAGCCCAGGCAGGTCCTGGCGGATTTTTGGATGGACGTGCCCAAAGCGCCGCGGATCGGCTCCCAGAGGTGACAGGGTGACACTGGAGCGGGCGCAGGGGAGGAGGCCGGTGGCCAGCAGAGCCTGTGTGCGGGCCAGGTGACACTTTTGGGGTGGCCTTGGTGGCTCTGCTGTGCTTCCCGACACCACTAGGTGCCTCCCGGCCTTTGCACTGCTGGGAGAGGCTCGGGAGCACCCGCTGCTCCCTCGGGCTGCTCCAGCAGCCCTGGGTCGGGGCACGGCTCTGATTTTTGGGTTATTTTGGACGCGGCACTGCTGTAGCTTCGCTTTTCGCACAGCAGGGTTTGACCCTGAGCTGGGGGAACGTGGAGCTGTTTAAGGCAGAGCTGTCAGGGAGTATTGAGTGTGCAACGAGCCTGAACTTGGGGGTGTACGTGGATTTTATGGGATGTGAACCCCACAGTCTGAGGGTCCCGGTGTGCCTGACTCTGTCACTGCTGTCACACTGCCATGGACATGCTCCGAGTGATTTTTGTGTTTGCTCTCTTCGTTCCTGGCTCAGAGGGATTAGGTTTGGGGCTGACAAAAAATAATCACCATCAGGGTTACGGGGTGGGGAAGCATCTTCCCATTCTCAGTCGCTGTGACAAGTGCAGGTCGAGGTGGTGGCAGGGCGGTGGCGGTGATGGGTGATGAGTGTCACCTCTCCAGCTGTCACCTCTCTGCTGGGGACCAGAGGAGAATCCCAGTGCAGGACAAGACCTTCTGTTGTAGCTTGTAGAAAAAGGAGAAATAGCAAATCCGTGTAAATAATCTCACTGTGGCATTTTTGCCCCTCCAACCCCCGGTATCCAAACCTTGGGCTCTTGGAATCCTCACCTGAGAGCCCCACTGGTCCTTTGGCTGCTGAATAACCAGCACCAAACTGCTTTTCCCACTGCACCAGCACAAAGCTGCCTCTGGCTCTGTGACAGAAACATTTGAAAAATCTCATTCTGGGGTTTTTTGTTGCTGTTTTTCTTCCCCCCCCACAATTTGTCCTGGGTACAGCACGTCCTGCCCGGAGCCTCACGTTGAAACTCCGGGCGGTGGCACAGAGTTGAACGTGTTCACATCTTTCACCCTCCACTTTTTTGCTGCTCTGTTTTACCAGGCCAGCCAGCTTTTTGACAGCCATCCAGTTTTATTAGTGCAGAAACCAAAATCCCACCTCCTTTGGCTTGCAAACAACCTCCTGATTGATGCCTGGGAGCAGAATAAATTCGTGTGTGTCTGCTGGGCCCCGTGCGAGCCCGGCTCAGAAGAAAAGAAAAACAGAGATTTTGGAAATGTCTGGGACTTCTAAGGGCATTAAAAAAATAATATTTAAAAAAGAAATAAATTGGAAAGCTTCTTGCTGCTTTACCTTGGGGCTACAGGGTGTCCTTGGTTCCAGCTTGGGGGAAATGGGATGCAGATAAGCAAATCAAGGGATCAGCAGGACCTGAGACAGGAAGCACTGGAAAATGAACCGGGTGCCTCCTGGCTTCTGTAAAATCCAGCTTTAAGTGCTGTTTTCACCAAGTTGCAGGGCTGAATCAGGCCTGCGTTGGCTGGCAGTGGTCAGTGTGGGAGCACAGCAGCACCCAGTCCCATCCCAGTGCCGGCCAGTCTGGCTGCTGGGAGAGGAACCAGCCTTTGGGGCCCTGAAACAGAACTGAAAAAAGGACTTTGTCTGCTGGGTTTTGTCCTTTTCCTTCCTTAAATCGTGAATGTTCTTTGCTCTCCCTTTGCCAAACATTAAATTCCCTTAAATTTCGAGGCTGGAGACTTTTCCAACTTTCCTGTTGCACTTGAGGCATTTTCCAGAGGACCATTATTTTCACACAAAGTATCGCTCCTTCTGAAACTCAGCCCCATTTATAATCTCTTCATTTGAGCCCTGCAAATTGCCAGGCACTTTTAAATAGCGATATTAGTCTCAGGCTCTCTCCTTTTATTTATTGCTTTGATGAAAGAGATGGTGTCAGGAGTGGAAAATGAGTGGAGGCAGAGGAGGGAAACGGGAGAAATTAAGGGAAGGAGTTGGAAAAGGGAACAAAGAAATCGATTAAACGCTTTTTTTTTTTTTTCTTTTTTGCTCCCATATCTTGAGGATGATTACGTTTCACTGGAAAACGTCTCTTTCATTCAGAGTGTTAATATTTAATTAGTTGCTGATCATTAAGTGCTTATTGTGGTTGCTAATTCGGCCAGGAAATGCTGTAAATGCTGCTGGGAACAGAAGTAGGTTAACAGGGCAGGTATTTTTGTGCCTCGGTGCCTCATCTTCCTTGCCCCCAAACTTCCAAGGAAACTTCTTGCTGTGTCTTCTCAGAGGGATGCAAAGGCCATGGGAACGTCATCCCAAAAATCCCAAATGAGAGTCTGGGAAGCAGCAAATCCGCAGTGAAGGGCTCAGCCTTTCTGCCCTAACGTAGCATTTGTGAGTGTGAAGTGCTGAAAACTCATTTTCATCATTTGGGCATGTGATATAAAGCCTCAGGAGCTGAAATATTACAGTCACCATGGCTACCAGTGACTTATCTGAGGGAGTTTGACTTTTGTTTTGATTTTAAGTGTCTTAATTGTAGTTTAAAAATCAGAATCTAAATGTGTTTTTTTACTTAGGCATGAAACTAAAGGCATTAAATGATTTGCATTATTAAAATATCTATAATGCTGCCTGTCAAAGGTTCCTAAAGAAGGTCCTTAATATTCATCCCTTATGTTCTAAATAAAGTTACTCTCCAGCTTTATGGGAGTTCTGCTTCTCTCACCACAAAAAATATCTCGCAGGTGCCTCGCTGGCTATTTTGCAACCCCAGCCCTTTTGTTTAGCCTTGGAAAAGCTGTGCCACTCCATACCTGGTGCTTTCCCACACATTGTGCTGCTTTTCCTTCTTCCCCTCCTGTCCCCCAGCCGTTCCCCGCAGGTCCCACCTCTGGAGCTGGTGTTTATGGAAGAGTTTGGCTGCTGGAAGTTTGCCCTGCTCAGGAATCCTGCCAAACCCCCTCGAGTTTCTCCTGGATGAAAAATTACTGAGCACCACCTGCCCAAAAAGTGGGGAAACGTGGGGATGCTGAGCTGGGATGGAGAGCACCAATCTGCCCCTCCTTCCATGTTGTAAAAGAAGAGGAGGAACACGGCAGGCAGCGGTGCAGCCAAAGATTTTTCTCCCTTAATTCAATCACTAAAACGTTACAATCTGTCCTGCTCTAATTCTCTCCACTTGTACTTGTGCAGTGGTTGCAAACATGCTGAAATATGAACTCATGCTTGGTAAGCCTTTAATTCCAGCTTTGATGTTTTTAATCATCAGTACAGATTTGGTAAAAATGATTCATTAGCTTGAAACGCGTCTTGGATTCCACGTGACGCTGTGGGGAACGGAGGAGGCAGCGCCAGGGGCCGCTTGTTCTTGGGATGTTCTTTGTGCCTGAGCTGATTCTTGAAGTGTGGCCCTCAACATCTCAGCTTTAGAGGCCTCTTGGGTGTCCACATGCCTCCTCTCTGCATCTGGTTTCGGTCAAAACCCGAGCGTTCCTTGCTCAGACATGTGTGAGCAGAGCCCGTGGTCGGTGAGCTCGGGGCGAGGGCTCCTCTCTGGGCGCAGCAGCAGGAGGATTCCTGGCCTTGTTTGCCTTCCCTGCCTTCCCTGCCCGATGTCTGCCCGGAACCACTCCCTTAACCCTTGCTGGGACATCTCCACACCCTCTCTGAGCACCAGGGTTCGGGCTGGGGTTGGTTCCCCCCGCGCTGAGCTCTATCCCGCAGTGACCGGAGAGGATTGAAAGCAATCTGGCTTCAGAGCAGCGGCTCGGAGACAAATCCTCAATCCCATTACTTGTTCCTTGGCAGTCCCTGCTTGGGACTGGGGTACCAGGGATGTTATCAGAGCCTCTGAGGCTGCTGCCTAAAAGGCATCGCCCTCCTGGCTCAGCGTGGCTGTCGGATTCCAGCTGCCCCCGCCGTGCGTGCCATGGATATAAAGATCCCTTTCACAGCTGTTCCCATATGGAAAGTGGCATTCCTGTTCCTGTAAAGCCACCTTTGTGCCAGCGCATCCACGTGAGAGGCCCTGGTGGTGTGAGGATGTCGGGATCCCCGCCGTGGGATGTTGGTGTGGGTGTGATTTTTGTGTCCTGCGTTTTTCCGATGGATAAATTCGGGTGCAGCCGCAAGCCTGACCCTGCCCCAAGCGGAGGTGTTGAAGGACTCTCTGACCACAGGAACCCCACAAAACTCCAGCTTTTTGAGGACAAAGACGAGCATCCCGAGGAAAATTCCAGAAGCTCTGCAGCCCTGCCTGCCTCGGAAAGAGAAGGAGCGGAGTAAACACTTTCTCCCTGTTGTGCTGAAAGGCTTTTATCTCCTGGGCACGTTCTGAGCTGCGAGGAGGAGCAGCAACTCTTCCCAAGTTTTGTCTTCCAGGCTGTTCCTGCTGTAACAAATTGTTAAGCAACAAGTACACGGCATTTGGAGATCTGGGATGAGATAGGGACAGCCTCACAAAGGCGCTCTCAGATGTTCAAGGCTTCCTTTTGTGCTCGGGGGTTTTATATATTTATTTTTTACACTCCGGCATCCAACTGCTGCTCCTCTTCTCCCTCCATTCGCGGTGCTGGAGTGGGAGCCAAAGCCGTGGATTCAGGCATGCTCCCGTGTCCAGCCAAGCCTGCTCTTATCACAAATCCCTTTTTTCTCCCCGCAGAGCAAACACTGCTTGGTGCTGTTCTCTCACCTCTCCTCCTCCCCCTTTGTTTTCCGTAAATCCCTTACTTGATTTCTCATGCTTTGTGTGGATTTTGTTTTGTTTCCAGTTTATTTTTTTCTCCTTAAAATCCTTTTTTTTTTTCTGGACATTAGTGATGCTTTTCTTTTGGTTTGCCTTTTTTCCCCCCCTCCTCAGGGTATTGTGTAATCATTGGATCCTTTTATTCTACCCCTGTAAATAGACAAAGGAACCAGAACAGGGAGTTTTTCCTGGAGTAGCTGTTCCATTACCTGTTGAAATGAATCCCACATCCAAACACCTTTATTCCACACAGATGGACCGACCCACCCTGAGCTAATCCCGTAAAAGTGAATTGAGGAAGAGGAAAAAAGAGGAATATTCGTGCAGGTGACGCTCGTCTGAACCTGCGCTGCAAGGGCTGTGGATCCAGGGACAGCATTCCAGGAGGGATGAACCCCAAGGCTGGGAAGAGGAATGTTTGAAATCAGCATTAAAAAAAGCACTGAGGAAAATTCCCATGAGGAGACTCCTGCAGGAGATCGAGCGCGATGAAGTCACAACAAATCGGGAATTGCGGCTCCCTCCGGCTCTGTCCCTGCGGATTTTGCCTGTCCAGCCTGGAGCAGAGCGGCTTTGCTGGGTGACTGATGCCGTGTCCAGAGGGAACAGCACTTCCGTGCTGCTGCCGGACGTTTCCTCCTTCCTCCCCCAGCAAATCCAGGTTCCAGAGAGGAGAGGGAAAGGGGTTTGACGTGGTCAGAATCCGCGCCTCGCTCCCCCAATCCCTTCCCTCTTTTTCCTCGGGAAGAGCCGGAGTGGGCAGACATTTCTTGGCTTGCAGAGTGTGGATAAAGGTCCTGTCAGCAACTGCCTTTGTGCTAATCCTTCTTACTCCAGCAAGGAATACTCCATGCTCTGCTCCGAGGCTCTCTAGAGTGCTTTGATTGTAGGGTGGGGATTTCAGACCACCCTCACCCAGCTGAGCACCACCAGCCATCCCAGTAGGAGCTCCGATGGATTTTTTGAGGCATTCCCAAGCCTGAGGAGCTTGAACCAGCCTGCCAAGGTTTGCTCTGTGCATCCCAGCGAGCTCCAGAGCCGCCCTCCCAGTGCTCTGATGGACATCCCAGATTTCCCCTCGCTCCCTCTCCCTAAAGCTTGCAGGAAATTGCAACCCGATAGGAGCGAGCCGTGTCCATTGTTCCTCATTGTTTGAGGATTGTTTACATCCCCTTTTTTGTTATCCCATCTCCCTGACTCTTCCCTGACCTCGCCGGCTCGTTTGGTCCATTGTGTGTGGCTGTTGTTGTTCCAGGGAGCTCTCAGGGAGGAGGGTTGGAGCAAACCCTGGGATTACTCAGCCCCAGCCTACTCCTCTTTGGCTTCATTGCTTTATTCCACCTAAATAATAATAACAATAAAGATGATAATTCCCTCTAAGTGCAGTCCTAAGCGCACTCTCCCGCTGTGGATTTGGGAGCAACTCACGCAGCTTCCCAGACTCGGGATAATCTCCTTGGGATTTTTTAATGTCACGTTTCCATAAAACATTCCTCAGGAACGTGGAGACCCAGCAGCAGGATGCTCCTGGAAACGTCAGCCCCATCCCAAATACTGATCCCTGTGTTTTCTCCCCAGGAGCACGCAGGATCTTGATCCTGAAAAGTCGGTCAGAGCTGGATTAAATTTGCAAACCAATTTGGGATTTCCCCCACGAGCAGGGAATCTTGCAGTTGGTTCTGGAGTTCTTTCCAGAGCATCCCGCAGCCCCTTCCCCTGGAGCAGGGCTCCTGCTGCCTGCGAACGCAGCGTTCCCACTGACAAGTGCATCTGAGGCCAGGCAGATCCCGGGATGATGCTGGGGAACACGTGTGAGAGGCACTGGGAAAAGCAAGGAAATGTTTACGCTGGGAGGGGACTGTTGACAGTGCAGTTCAAACAGCTGACGTTATTCAGGGCAGCCAGTGCCGTGCAATATTTTGCTTTTTGCTCCTCTCCTGGGGGTCAGGCAGAAGGGAAGGATCAAATGGGGCTGGCAGGGCTGTCCTTGGCCGGAGCAGGGAATCCAGCAGCTGCAGGCAGGGAAGGTGGTGAGGAGAAGCAGCAACTGTGGCTCGGTGTCGTGGTTGAAGTCGAGGTCAGGGTGGACTCTGGGGCAGCTCAGCGTGGGGACACCAACATTCCCTGGAGATTGTGGCCCCAGGAGATGTTTGGGTGGTGTCTGGAGCCCCGTGTGTGCTGCAGGGTTGGCAGCAGTGCCAGAGGAGAAACGTGGAAGTGTTTTGTGCTGGGAGAAGGGAACACGAGGTGCTGATGTGCTGGGTGGCTGTTGAGCTGGGAATTTCATTTGCCTTCCAACTGGTCCCAGTTCCCGTGTGTCCCCATCTCGCTGGGTGGGTTTCTGACATTCTGTGCTCGTTTCAAACCAGCCTGTCTCTCTTGTTCTGTTTTTAGCATGGCTGACAAGAACAGCACCCTGAAATGCACGTTCTCTGCTCCTGGCCACAGCACCACGCTGCTGCAGGGACTGGCCTCGCTCCGAGCTCAGGCTCAGCTGCTTGATGTCATCCTCACTATAAATAATGAAGTGTTTCAGGTTCATAAAGTTGTCTTGGCTGCCTGCAGTGACTATTTCAGGTGAGAATCCCGTAGGGAAGCAGGCATTTTTACCTTTCCCCTGGGTTTGCTGTCTCCCCTGGCCCAGCTTGAGGCCGTTCCCTCTTGTCCTGTTGTTCCCTGGGAGCAGAGCCCGACCCCCACGGCTGCCCCCTCCTGTCAGGGAGTTGTGCAGAGCCACAAGGTCCCCCCGAGCCTCCTTTTCTCCAGGCTGAGCCCCTTCCCAGCTCCCTCAGCTGCTCCTCAGGACTGACTCTCTCTGTCCAACTCCTTTGGAATGGCTCTGCCTGGGAATGGCTTTGAGTCTGGGATCTTTATGGGGCAGCACCAGTGGCAGTGTGAAGTGAGGGACGTGCTGGAGACACCGGGTGCAGGGAAGGCTCAAAGTCATGGAGAGCTCGAGCTGGGAGTTGTTCCAGACTCTGGGAGGGGTGGAAAAGGGGCTGTTGATGGGATTTGCAGTCCCTTGATGTGTAGGTCCCTCCTGGCAGGTAAACAAGACCAAAGAGTTTCACCTGGCATCTCTCTGGCATCCCTGTGCCCATTCTTCAGCTGCTCCGTGTTCACACACATTTTCCAGGCTCTTCCCTCCCCTCTCCCTGTGGTAACACAAACCTTCCAGGCTTATCACCCTCCTGAGCAGGCACACAAGTAATCCTGGAGCTGCTCTGCCCCCCAAATGCTGACGGCACTGTTTTATTCCTCACTGCTGGGTGCAGGGCCACTGCCAGGGTGGTTTCACAGTCGAAATCTAATTGCTGAGTAGGTTCCTTGTTAGAACTTCAGTGGTGCTGAAGAACGTCGTCCTGGGGAACAATGGCAGAATAATCCAGCTTTTTGAAAACACTCTGGGTTTTTTTCTGCAGGAAGGGGGGAGGGAAAAGAGTGAAATTGAGGCATTTATATAATCAGCATTTTAGAACCATAACACTTTTCAAAGGGAATTGCATTCTGGTGGATGATTTGTCTTCAGCATGGCAACAATAAACGCTTTCCTCTCCCTGTTCAGCCGGTGCAGGAGCACACACGTGGCCGGGTGTCCTCTGGGGCGAGGGATCAGGGCTGGGACATGGGATATGCAGGGATTTGAGCAGAACGCTCTCACCTGCTGCACGGACAAATAATTGGGACCAGCGTTCCTGGTCACTCGGTTACAGCAGGCTGATTTCGCATGCAGATATTTCCTTATTTAGGTCATTTAGGATTTCTTGGGTTTGTGCTGGACGGCAGCAGGTTTTCTAGCCCGGTTTGGACAGGAAACTTGGAACTCCTGTCTTTTGACAGCGTTCCCAAGATATTCCTTTATTCCTGTGTCGGTGCAGGGTCTGTTCAGCATTTTTTCGGGCTGACTCGCACCTTGGAGTCGGCGCAGGCAGCTCTGGTGACACCACGGATTTACCTTTCCCATGGAAAAGAGCCGGTTACCCACGGTGGAAAAAAACAGCCCAAAATGTGCAGTTTTAAGGTGTTTGGTGTGACAGTTCACGGCCTCGCCGGGACGCGTGTGCAGTGGCAGGGAGTGGTGGCACTCCACGTCGCCCCACGTCACTCTGTGTCACCTGCTCTGACTTTGCCTGACCCACAACTGCTCTGCCGCTGCTCCTTGAACACCACGGGGTGCAAACCTTTGCCCTGAGCCACCCCTGGGTAACAAAACCCTCTGGAACGGGCTGTAAATGGCCCAAACCCCACAAGCGCAGCCCCGTCCCCATCCCCACCCCGCCCCCGGCGGCGCTGGGAGCTGCGGCCCCACAGCCCTCGGTGTGGAATGCGCTTCCTGTGGAATTTAGGAGCCTCCCAAGGAGGCGATCCAGGGCCTAAGCTCTGCGTGGCCTGGGCAAGTGATGTGCTCGCAGCTGTGCTGTAACTGAGCCTTTTCCCCCCGATTTTTGTTTAATTGCCTGTCAGCCCCCTGCCGCCGGCGTCGCTGGAGGGGCTGCGGCTCCCATTTTTTAAGGCGTTGGGAAGGAGCCTTGGAGGGGAGGTTCTGCTGGAAGACCAAAGCTGTTCACGAGATGCATTGCACCTGCAATTTTTAAGCCATTTCGTAGTTCCCTATGAGGTAACAGGATCACAGGGCCTAAAGGCTGTGCTGCCAGGAGTCACTGAGCTCCTACCACAGGTGTATTCCTTCCTTGTGCTCCCAAATCCTAAACCTAAACCTAAAACCCTTCAGGGTACAGCTCCCAATCTCTGCTGGAGCAGATCCCGTGGGATCCTTTTTTGCTGAGCATGGCAGATTCATTGGTGTCCAGAATTCTCCACTCCCTGCTCTGGCAGCTCTGCCTCTTCCTGGAGCTTGGTCCTGTGGTCTGCTCTTATTCCTGCTGCCAGTGGGATTGAAAAACTTCTCCAGTTGCTGAATATTCCTCCTCAGTGCACTGTTTATGCAAGCCTTATGTAAGTCGTTACACACTCTCATTTCTCCTGGCTCGTGGAGATTTAGCCTTGATTTATTCCCCCCCTTCCCCATCCTAAGAGAATCCGAGTGTTCAATAAAATCCAATTCCGAGGTGCTGCATCTTTTGCTTAAACACGGGGGATTTCTTTTGTTTGTGTTCCTGACCTGCAGGGCGATGTTCACGGGCGGGATGAGAGAAGCCAGCCAGGACGTGATCGAGCTCAAAGGTGTGTCTGCCAAGGGCCTGAAGCACATCATCGACTTCGCCTACAGCGCCGAGGTGACTCTGGACCTCGACTGCATCCAGGACGTGCTGGGAGCCGCCGTCTTCCTGCAGATGGTGCCGGTGGTGGAGCTGTGCGAGGAGTTCCTCAAGTCCGCCATGAGCGTGGAGACGTGCCTCAACATCGGGCAGATGGCCACCACCTTCAGCCTCGCCTCCCTCAAGGAATCCGTGGACGCCTTCACCTTCAGGCACTTCCTGCAGATCTCCGAGGAGGAGGATTTCCTCCACCTGCCCCTGGAGCGCCTGGTGTTCTTCCTGCAGAGCAACAAGCTCAAGAGCTGCAGCGAGATCGAGCTGTTCCGCGCCGCCGTGCGCTGGCTGCAGTTCGACCCCGCGCGCCGCGCCAGCGCCAGCCAGGTGCTCTGCCACATCCGCTTCCCGCTCATGAAGTCCTCGGAGCTGGTGGACAGCGTCCAGACCCTGGACATCATGGTGGAGGACGTGCTGTGCCGCCAGTACCTGCTGGAGGCCTTCAACTACCAGATCCTGCCCTTCCGGCAGCACGAGATGCAGTCGCCGCGCACGGCCATCCGCTCGGACGTGCTGTCCCTCGTCACCTTCGGCGGCACCCCCTACACCGACAACGACCGCACCGTCAGCGCCAAGGTCTTCTGCCTGCCCGACGCCGGCGGCCGCCAGTTCCGCGAGCTCACCGAGATGGAGGTGGGCAGCAGCCACTCGTGCGTGGCCGTGCTGGACAACTTCGTCTACCTGGTGGGAGGGCAGCAGCTGCAGTACCGCAGCGGGGAGGGCGCTGTGGACGTCTCCTACCGCTACGACCCCCACCTCAACCAGTGGCTGCGCATCCAGGCCATGCAGGAGAGCAGGATCCAGTTCCAGCTCAACGTCCTGCGCGGGATGGTTTACGCCACGGGCGGCCGCAACCGCTCGGGCAGCCTGGCCTCGGTGGAGAAGTACTGCCCCAAGGACAACGAGTGGACCTACGTGTGCTCCCTGAAGCGCAGGACGTGGGGCCACGCCGGGGCCACGGTGGGGGACAAGCTGTACATCTCGGGGGGGTACGGGATCTCCGTGGAGGACAAGAAGGCCCTGCACTGTTACGACCCCGCCGCGGATCAGTGGGAGTTTAAGACCCCCATGAACGAGCCCAGGGTGCTGCACGCCATGGTCAGTGCCAACAGCAGGATTTATGCCCTGGGAGGCCGCATGGACCACGTGGATCGGTGCTTCGATGTCCTGGCCGTGGAGTATTACGTCCCCGAGACGGACCAGTGGACCACGGTGAGCCCGATGCGCGCGGGGCAGTCGGAGGCCGGCTGCTGCTTGCTGGAGAAAAAGATTTACATCGTGGGGGGCTACAACTGGCACCTGAACAACGTGACCAGCATCGTGCAGGTCTACAACACAGAGACTGACGAGTGGGAGAGGGACTTGCACTTCCCAGAGTCTTTCGCTGGCATCGCCTGCGCCCCGGTCATCCTCCCGCAGGTGACGAGCCAGAGGTGACTCTGGGCTGCTCCGGGCTTGTGGGAGAGGGAAGGACAGCAAAGAGCTCCAGTTCTCTGCTCCAGAAAGTCCCTCCTCCTGCTGGGGAGTCCTGGCAAGCGAGTTCCATCAGCAGCACTTGTCAGCCAGGCAGACTGAACAGATGTTACAGCTGGGAAAAGCTTTTCTCTCCTCTCTCTCTCTCTTTTTTTTGTGGGGGGTGCATTTTGCCAACTTTTCGTATTTTTAACGGCGTTACACGCTGCAAACTTTGGCAGCTCAGGAGTCACTCAGCACTGGGGTCTTGTTTCCAAGAGATCAGGTGGGGTTTTTTTATCACTAGCTCCAAAAATACAAATCATTATGCGTCGCTTTGTTGTTTTTTAGCAAACAAAAAAAAAAACAAAACCAAAACCTGTGTAACACACTGACCTCCAGAAGCAATAAAGGGACAGTGGGAGCCACAAGAGCTCAGGTGCTTGGATTGTGAAACCAGATCCTTGTTTTTCAAAAGGTGACTTTTCCTTTTATTTTTTTTTTCTCCCTGGAAAAGGGAATATTTATCCCTGCACACCTCTGGTCCTCATTGCTTGGATCACGCTGCAATTCCTCGCCCCCTCCAGCTCCTCTAGTGCAGAAGTTCTCCCTTAATTGGGGCGTGCAGAGTTTGCAGCACTAAAGCCATGGTGAAAGCTTGATTATATGTAAACAGACATCATTATTTGGGTTTAGAAGTGCCAAAAAATTTGGCTGCCCTGGCAATAAGAGCTCTGCAGTCGTCCAGCAGTGAAGCCAAGAGCTCCTGCAGTTTCTGGGTCAGGATTTTTACCTTTCCCAACACCTTCGTCCCAACTCTTCCTCCACTAAAGGAGGTGGGTGCTACTCCTTCAGCAGCTGGAAGGATTTCTTCCTTGCCGTAGGAATCAGCTGCTTGGCATCCCGAAATGATGGGAGCCCCAGTGGAATGTGGTTTCGTTGTTGTGGTGGTATTTTAAACTAAGAGGTTGGTTTAAGATGGCTCTGTGATTTTTGTAAAATCTCCACTGAACACTTCCTGAAGTTTCCTCCCCTCCAAGCCATTTTCCTTATTTAATTTGATGAATGAATTGCAAAAATCTCTGCTTTTATCAGGAATTCTGTTTCCAAGGGCTTTGTTTTGTATCTGTGTCGGCTTGATTTGGATGCACACGGTCTCCTTTTGCAGAGAAGCTGTTGCATTCTGCTGTGAAATAAATCCTGGGCTGCAACCTTTAGTGACAACTCGTAATGTCTGGTGTGCTGATGAGTCCTAGAGAGGTCTGTGCAAAGCATGAACTCCACACCTCAGAGATTTTTCTGGAATTCATGGAATCAGAGCGCCTTTGGGTACGATGCAGGGCAGGCGTTGTGAATTTCAGATGAAAGTGATGCAGAATTTCGTCTGTTCCTCTCCATTTGCTGGTTTGCCAGTAATAAACTGATGGAAAGGACGTGTTGCTGTATGGAATGCTGCAGTTGGAGGGCTCTCAGGCACTTAATTGACTCCTTTTCTCCGCTCCTTTGGCCTGGCCTGGCTGCCAGAAACGCCCAGGACGGGCTTGGCAGGGACAGGAGATGCTGAGAGGATGAACTGGAACTCGGTTCAAGCTTCACAGTTACAAAAGAATGGATTTTCCTTGTTAAATGCTTCCACGTGTTTATAAACATGGAATTGCTCAGGTTGGTAACAAATGGAGGAGTTCGGAGTTCCTCCCTTTCCTATTCGCAGGATCTGCTTCATTCTCTTCTGAGGGTGTCATCCCTCCATCCAAAGTGACAGAGAGGGGGTTGAGGTGGGATATTCGGGATAAATCCTTCCCCGTGAGGTTTTCCAGAGCAGCTGTGGCTGCCCCTGGATCCCTGGAAGTGCCCAAGGCCAGGCTGGAGCAGCCTGGGACAGTGGGAGGTGTCCCCATGGCAGGGGTGGCACTGGATGGGCTTTAGGGTCCCTCCCAAGCCAAACCAGTCTGGAATTCCGTGATTCTACAGCACTTAAGTATTCTTCCCTGTTTTATTTCAACTGCCCCCGATTCCTGTGGCAGCAGTGGATGGTTTGGGTGTTCTCTAATCCCTGAGTTTCCCTGGATGTGCAGCCGTGGTTCCCATCCCACACACGCCTGGAGATCCGTGCGAAGACCATCCCTGGAATCTCTTCCTGGGAAAACCAAGCTTTATTTTTCCCTTCAGCCTTCTCAGGTAGGTGTGTGTGCGTTGGGGGCAAAGGGGGAAAAGAGAAAAAATCCTTGGAAAACAAGGAAAAACGTGATTGGTCTCATCTTTAAGTCAACCTTGCAAAAATAAACGTAACCTGGGCATTCATTCCTGCTGGAAGTGTGGCTTTGCAGACAGGAGGATGCACAAAACCCTTCTGGAATTGTGGTTTTTTTCAACAACTGCCTGCCCTGAAGCAGAACTAACCTGGGATTCCCATTCCCATTCCCTGCCACTGCGCAGCAGCAGCTGGGAAAGGATCTGGAAGTCTCTGGACCAGAGCACCGCAGCTCTTTGTTGCTGGAATGTTCTTTTTATAGCAACGTAAATAATTATTTCTCATCAAGCGAGCTGGAAATATTCTGGCCGCTCTAAATTTAGCAGAGACTCAAATATTTGTGGGCCATAAATATTTTGGATCATAAATTTGACCCCTGTGCAGGGATGGAGTTGTGGCTCTCTGATAATTCTGACAATAAATGGGTTTGGTTCTTTTGGTGGATTCAAAAATTGAGGGTTCAGGAGGGTTTTCCTGTAAATATGGATGGGATTGTGTGAAAACACTTTCCAGGATGCCCCACATGGAAAGGAGGTGGACTGAGCTCCTCTTTTCCTCAGGAATGAGCAAAGCCAGATAAATGTTTGATTGCACTTGGAGCAATAAAAATTCTGATCTGGTCTCGGAGCAGCAATAAAAATTCTGGGGGTGAATTGGGTAAATTTGGAAATGCCCCTGTGCAGATGGGGAGCAGGAGAAGCTGGAGCATCGTTAGCACGGAGCCCGTGTGTCCCTCCAGAGGCTCCTGTCAGGGCTGGGATAATAATTCCTGTCTCCTCTGATGTTTTATGGGCCTGAAATTGTGCTTAAAACTATAAAGGCAGCCCTGGGAGTCTTGGCAGGGTGGAGAGCAGCGAGAGATTGGGAATGTCTGCATCCTATTAATGGTGTCACTGACCCTTTTCCAGAGGGTCTGCCTGCTCCCAATCCCACTGTCACTTCTCCCTATCCCAGAACCTGGATAATTCACACAGACGTGGCTGCAGCCCTGGAAGTTTTTAGCAGCAGTGGAAAAATTTCAGTTTCTTTGATTCAAACAGAAGGAGGACGCTCCCAGCAGCTCCCAGTTAGCCTGGTGCCGGTTTCCAGTGCTGCCGTGGGAGCCACATCAAACCCGGGCAGACATTCCCACTTCCAGGGCTGTGATAAGGGCTGGAGCTGCTGAAACTCCGCAAACTTTCGGGACATTTATCACGGCAGGATTATTGGAGCCAGACTACTGTCAGGATAAATAAAACATGTTCCCCAGTGCAGCTCTAATTATGATTTTTAGCCAGTTGTGTAATGTGCAGAACTTTATTTACAATAAATCTTCCAGTTGCTCGCACAAATGAATGGGATTTCATCACCCGTGGCTGCAGGACCAGGAGAAGTGGATGTGGCCGGAGAAATTCACAGTCTGGGGGTGTTGGCACGTCAGGAGAGGGAGGGAGCAGAGCTGGCCGGTCTGGCCTTCCAAGGAGGGCTCAGCTCTCCCGGATCCCACCTGGGAGCACAGAAATATCCCACAGACATCTCCCCCTGAGGAGTTCTGTGCAGAGACAGCTCCGATTCCGCTCTGCATGTTAATGGTGAGTGGGCACAGCAGCATCCCACAGCCTCCACAACTTTTGTTTCTCGTTCCCAGCTCCTCACCGAGCTCCAGGAGCAGGCGTTTGGCACTGCTGCGTTCAACATCTCAGCCCGAGGGAGACGTTGCAGCCTTTGCTTGTGGGGCAGGTACGATTCCGACTGCTCCAGCACTGAGGGTCCCTGAAAATGAACACAAACTGGGCTTTTCTGCTGGGAAACAGCGGCTGGCTGAGCTGTGCCACCCCAAATCAGCCTCAGATCGTCAGGAAAAGGGTGAGGAGAAGAGCAGGGTGACAGTTCCCATCCCTGGGAGTGTCCAAGGCCAGGCTGGAGAGGACTTGGAGCAACCTGGGATAGTGGAAGGAGCCCCCCGGATGGTCTTTATCCAGCCCAAACCACTCTGGAATTCTCTGAAAGCAGAAGAGCTGCCGGGGCAAAAGTTTTCAGAAGGTTTTATAAGCTGGAGAGAGAAATCAAAGGGTCTTGGTTGGGTCCCTGAGGCTTTGCAGTTGCTGTTTCACACCCAGGCCCCTGTAATTAGCTAGAACTGGTTTATATGACTTCTTAAGAAACGAAAATCTCTTTTTTTGGGGGGATTGTTTGTGCAGGCCACCGGCCCAGCCTGCTGCTGGCCGCCCCTCAGCCCAGCTGGAGCGAGGCCTTTGAAGTCCCTGGGGTTGCACCACATCAGGAGCACCTAAAGCAGAATGGATCCTTTAATATATTTAATTTTTTCGATGTCCATCATCGGGGTCCCGGGCGCTTTGAAAGCCGCCCTGAAAAGTCTTTTCCGTGCGGTTAAATGATGTTTGTAATCAGGCTGCTCATCTGGGCCTGCCCACAGCGCTGGCAATTATTTAGCTTTAAATGCAGAGTTCTTTTTCTCCCTCCCTGCTGTGGCCTGGGGTCCTGTTTGAGCCGTGATCCTCCTCACGGATGCGGAGTGGCTCCCCGGCAGGATCAATGCCGGCATTCAGCGGCGGTGCCTTCGGGACAGGGGTTTCCAACTGGATTTAGCAGGAATGTTTGAATTTCACGGAGGTTTGGAAGGGAGAAGCTTTGCCCCGGGGTGCAGGTAACGTGTCTGGACTGCTCGTTTGCAGGATTTGGGGTTTGCACGTGAGGGGAGGCTGCCAACAGCCTGGGATCCGTGTTCCTTAGGGAGAAAACCAGAGTTTTCCCCATGGAAAAGGGGCAGGATTAACCCCTGGATGGGCAGAGGTGCCCTCCGCGTGTCAGCCCTGAGTGCTGCAGCTCCTGGGATACTCGCAGGAGGTTTAGATGGGATTTTGGGAAGAAATCCCTCTCTGTGAGGGTGGGGAGGCCCTGGAATGGAATTCCCAGAGAAGCTGTGGGTCCCAGGCTGCTCCCAGCCCCGTCCAGCCTGGCCTTGGACACTTCCAGGGATCCAGGGGCAGCCACAGCTGCTCTGGGCACCCTGTGCCAGGGCCTGCCCACCCTCCCAGGGAACAATTCCTTCCCAATATCCCATCTAACCCTGCCCTCTGGCACACGGAAGCCATTCTCTGTGTCCTGTCTCTCCAGGCCCTTGGAAATTCTCTTTCCATGTTTCTTGTGGCTCCTTCCCTTCCTGGAGCGTCAGGTACATCCTCGCTGATGCCTCGCTCCGACTCTGGCAGTTCCCACATGGAATTCTCTGCCTCCCATCCCTTTGGGAAGGCGCGGAGTGGCCGCTGCTTTCCCGGCTCCCCACATCACCTCAGCACCCCGGGAACGCTCCCTGCGCTCCGTGTGGCACCGAGCCAAGCCCCGGCTCTGGGAAAAGGCACCGGTAACAGAACCCTCGGCCTGGCTGCCAAAGCCTCTCGGAGCAGCAGAAAGACCCGAGGTGTGGAAACGAGAATTAATTTCTCCCAGCAGTCGCTGTTTGCTTGGCTTTCTGTAATTTTAGAATTTACAGGGAATGGCAAAGGAGCGAAACTGGAAGGGTGACAAGGGAATATTGGTACAGGGAGCCGAGCCAACCTTCTGTGTGAGTGGATTTGTTGGAGGGGAGAGTGGTTCAGGTGCTTTTATTTGCCCTCTGGAAACAAGGACATCTTAAATTAAAGCAATTTTCACCAGTTCCAAGTGAAACAAGAGAATGTTTTCCTACTCCGAGCACGGTTTGGAGCCCGGTTCAGAATAACTGGGGACTCTGAGGATATTCTTCTCCGAGGATAATGGGAATGTCAACAGGAACATTAAGTAGGAAGTGTGAAAGATCAAGATCTTTGTGTCTGCAGGCAAAAAAAAAAAAAAAAAAAAATGTCANGTCTGCAGGAAAAAAAAAAAAAAAAAAAAAAAGATGTCAGCTCATTTGTGGATCACAGCAGAACCTCGTGTGCTGCCCTGGCCCCTCAGCCTCACACCTTCCTGGGAAGGCTCTGAGGGAGAGGTGGAAGGAGCTGGGTTTTGTCTGCCGGAGCGACTGCGAAGGATAAAACCCGGCGAAAAGCAGCCAGCAGCTCCTCCCTGCAGCGCATCTGCTCCGCCAGGCCGCAGGTTGCCCAGGGAGGAGGATTTTTGGCAGATGTGGCCACAGCAGCCGCGGCCCCCGGTGGTTCTCTGTTTGCTCCGGAGCCTCCGTTACCAGAACCTCTTCCCAAACACGTCTGGAGGAGCCGGAGCCGCCGCCTCGGGGGATCCCAGCGGGGCCTTCTGGTGAGATGGAGCCGCTCGTGGAGCGGCCCCAGATGTGCTCGAGGCCTTCTGGTGAGATGGAGCCGCTCGTGGAGCGGCCCCAGATGTGCTCCAGGCTTTCTGGTGAGATGGAGCCGCTCATGCAGCGGCCCCAGATGTGCTCGAGGCTTTCTGGTGAGATGGAGCCGCTCATGGAGCGGCCCCAGATGTGCTCGAGGTGAGGCAGGAGGCAGGAATAACCCTCGGGGCATGAGCTCATCGCTCTGCCCAAGGAATGGCACAATTCCCTGGGGGAAAGGAGGAAACCGGGCACCCACCGGAGCCTCTCCCTGCCCTCATCCGGACTTGCATCGTGTCCCAGACCCACCCCAAAACCTGGAGCTCTGAGTGCCTGAGGCAGCCCAGCAGCCACTCAGGCACAAATGTGGTGTTTGAGAGAAGTTTGTGCTGCAAAGCCGGGTAAAGCGGGGGGGATTTCGGGAAGCGGGCTCCAGGTTCACGCTGGAATTCGATCCGATAAAGCTGCACGGGGAAACAATAAGAATTCAGGGAGTTTTTAAAGGGAGGAAGCTGCAGCCCCCTCCCCTTGCCTCCCTGGCCATCTGCATTCCTTCCCTGCGAACCAGGAGCGGAGATTTCACTGTCTCCCATCTCAGGAGATCCAAAAGGGGAGAATTTATCAAGTTCCATCTCAGGCACTTCATCTTGTGGTGCTGCAGGAGAGGCAGAGTGGCAGCTGGGGCCGGAGATGTTTGATATCACCACCTACGGGATGAAATCCAGGACAACTCCACCAATTATTTATCATTGTCTCGCTCCTCGAGCAAAAACAATGTGGATAATCAGTATCTCCCTGTTAAATCTTCATGATTTATGTGCTTTTAGCATGGCAGGCCAATTTTGCAGGTCATGTGCTGTTCGTGTACACAGCCAGAGGGGATTTTAGGGAAAATGGTGTTTATTCCTGGTGGAAAAGGCAAGAAGGGGTTGGAGAAACATCTGCCAGGACTGAGGGAGGAAGGGCTGATCCTGCCAGGGCCTGGATGAGCTTTGCCGAGATGGTATCTCAGCCCATGCTGTAAACTTTAACTGCAAGCTGGCAGCCAGGATTTAGGGTAGGACGTGACTTTGTGGCTAATCCTGAGCCTGAAATGAGGATTCATCCGTCCATCAGTGGGATAATTGTGACAGGGGAGGGAAATGCTGAGACATGAGGGTTGAAGTGACCGGACTGGGGCCTGCTCTGCTCGCTGGGGTGACACTGGGCACCACAGTGGTGACAGTTTAGGGACTTTCTAAACACGGGGAGCAGTTTAGGAAGGGGTTTATTTATTACTTAGGCTGCAGGACAGGAGTTTCCCACAGATCAAGCCCGAGGAGTTTCAAACCTTCACACTACAAAGAAATGGCAGCTCCTTGGCTACGAGCGACCTGATTCTTTATCAATTAATGTTCTCCCTTCCCCTGGTTAATCGATTCTCTCTCTCTTCTCATGGTAATTAGTCCTTAGGCTCAACCCTTCTCTTCAGCTGGGGTGGGTTTCTCGAGTCGTGATCCCCCTCTGCCAGAGGCTGGGAATTGGCCCCAACCCCGCATGACAAAGGGCACAGGGACCGGTGTGGCACAGCGGGGGACAAGAGACAACCAGGCGACAACAGCACGAGGTGACAACGCAACAGGAAGACCCCCGAGGATGCGATGAAAGCCCAGGAGGTCCTGTTGTGCTTTGAAGCTCCTGTTTCCCAACGCCGTTCTCATTATCTGGGAGTACTTAATTATTCCTGGCCCTTGATGGAGCAGCATCCACGGTCCTGTGATCCTCCTCTGCTTCACATCCCAGTGCAACTCCAAGCTCTGCTGTGTCCATCCCTCAGGACAGACGGTCACCTGCGAGTCCAAAGCCCGATTTTGCTGCTGAAGGTATTAAAAAGAAATAAATCGAGGCGTGCAGGAGAAGTCTGGGTGGTTTCTTTGCAGTCACAGGTGATTTTTCCATGAAATCCTGATCAACAAAGTCGGGCACCTCCTGAGTGTCCGTCATTTCGGTGGAGCATCACTAAAGTCGATTTTTCAGCAGGAGACTGAGCAGCCACCACGGAGGGAACGGGACAGGGATGGAGACAGAGATGGGAACAGGGACAGGGACAAGGAGAGGCGCAGGGACGGGGGACTGGGACGGGGACCGAAACGGTGGCAGAGACAGGGCTGGGGACGGGGACAGGGACAGGGACGGGGACCGGGACCGAAACGGTGGCAGAGACAGGGCTGGGGACAGGGACGGGGACGGGGACAGGGACGGGGGGGGGTCCCAGGGCACACTGGGGCAAACTGGGGCAAACTGGGGCCTCGGTCCCAGGAATTCCAGGATGGACCCTGCCACCACTCCAGGAATTTCAGAGGCAGGCAGGCAATTTTCGGTCGATTTAGGTTTTACTCCATGGGGTGCAAGACGCTGGTCCTTCCACTGGGAATTCCGGGATGCAACCCCCCCCTCCCCCCGAGACATGAGGGTCTCCACCCTCCCATTCCTGCTCTTCCCATCCCCGTGTCCCCATTCCCTGACCCCGGAGAGCCCTTGTGCCACCACTGGGGACGAGCGGCTGCACCGGGCGGTGGCAGCAGGGGCACCTCAGCTCCCACGGGGATCCTGGGGGGCACAGAGCTGGAAAACAGGGATCGGGGAAGGGCTGTCCCCACTCACCTTGATGTGGTCGGCCAGCTGCAGGGTGCAGTCCTCAGGCTGGTCGGCCAGGTGGATGCTGTACAGGTGCTGTGGGAACGGCGGGATCAGCAC
>VZTI01000917.1:127259-202539 GCA_013397865.1 Struthidea cinerea
CCGCCGGAGGGTCGGGGCAGCGGCATCACCGCACGGCCGTAGCGGGCCCGGCGGGGAGGGGGCTGCGCTGGGCTGGGCTGCGGCGGTGGCACCCCCGTGTTCCCTGCGAGGGGGCTGAGGGGGGTCCCGGTTCGTCACACCGGGACAGGCCCCAGGTCGGAGGGGGATCCCGGATGCTTTGCCGGTGTCTGAGGGGAGATCCCAATTGCATCACCCCGGGACAGGCCCAGGTCTGAGGGGGGATCCCGGTTCCATCACCTCTGGACAGGCCCCGGCTCTGAAAGGATCTCAGTTCCTTCACCGGGGTCTGAGGGGGTCCTGGTTCCATCCCCACGATCCGAGGGTTCCCCAGCTCCCCATCCCGGGACTGTCCCGGCTCTGAGTGGAATCCCGGTTCCTTCAGCCTCGCCTGGAGGGTTCCCCCGCTCCTCATCCCGGCACAGGCCGGGAGCTGAGGTTGGGTCGCAGCTCTGAGCAGGTGTCGCGGTTCCTTCACTGGAGTCTGCGGTGGGCTCCTGGTTCCTCAGCCCGGGGCAGACCCCGATTGGGGTCCCTCAGAGCCCCTCGGAGCATCCCCCGCTGCTCCGAGTGTGGGCACGGAGCACCCACGGGCGGGAGCTGCCGGACTCGCTGTTGCTGGTGTTGTTCCCGTTACACTCCAGTTGTCGTAGGTGCAAATTGCTGCACTTCCAAAGCCTCCCTTGGCTGGTGATGTCTCTGCAAAGCCCATCAGCAGAAATTCCCGGCATAACGAATGCGCTTTCCGGGCACGAGATGCCTTTTCTGGTCCAGATTCAGGGATGTCAGAGCTGTTCTGTTCTGTTCTTGTCTCACCTGCTTGTGTCAGTGTTTTGTTTTTAACTGTTTCAAGAAAATTTATGAGCCTGTTTGCGGCTGAAGCTTTGCAGGAACAACAGAACACACAGTTGGATTTGCAGTAAAAGGTTTCCTTTTATTCCTCTGTGTCAGGAGAGGGTAAATATTTGTTTTGAATTGGTGCTGCTGGTTGGATGTAAAGGAAAGGCACCTGCCTGGGAAGGTGTGAGGCTGGAGCTCTGCTCATGCTCCCCTGGATGTTGGATGTTCCTGCTGGAGTTAGCCGGGACCACAGTGAGGATAATTTGGAGGTGTTTGTGGTCACTGGAATCATCTTGTTTCTCACACCTTTGTAGCTCAGTATTCTGGGATTTTGCCTTCAGTGGTCAGTCCTTGCTGCCGCTCCAGAGCTGGGTGTTCCTGAGGGAGTTCTTGGAATCTGCAGTTACAGGTTGTCCTTCAGTTAGCTCACATGTTTAGCTCTCACCTTCTGCAAGAGAAGTCAGAATCCAGATTCATTTCTCCTCAATCCCATTTCAGTTTCTCCCAAATCCGAGCGCTCCTAACCCCGGTTTTGCACTTGGAAACCCATCACACTTTCAAGAACCTGGTTTTGAGGCAAGAACCCAAGATGAATAACTTTTCTGAGCATTCTGGGTACTGAAGTGATGGAAACACTGACCAGAGAGCTGAGTAAAATGTCTCCTTTGTAGACTTTTTCTTTCAAATTCCATGATTTCATCTGGGTTTAAAATGCAGCAGAAAAGCAAAAAGGGGTTAAGCACAACTTTGCTGTTTGCTCTCATTTTCATTTGGCAAGCAGCACGTTGCTGTCAGTTTGAAAACGCCTTACTCAGTTGGTGGAAGCTGCCCAAAATTTCTGTTGCCTTTTCATTATTAGTAATTGTCTTTTTGCAATGTTTACCATCTTGTCTGCTTTATTGTTGGTTGCTGGTCAGAGCAGAGGCAGAAATTCACTGTTCCTTCTCTGAGCTTCCTTTCTGTCTTGGTCATCTCCCACCTATTTATGCTCTTGGATCTGTGTGGGATTTTTAAGTTCTGATCCATCTTTCTCACCAGAGTGTGATATCAACCCCTCCTTTACTGCCCTCACAAAATAAAAAAAAAAATCATTTGAGAAAGAATAAACTTTGTTTTCCAAAGGGTTTCCCTGTTGTGTGGAGCAGCAGAGTCCTGTTTTTCAGCTGGCACAGTGGATTTTTGGCATTTCAGCTCTGCTGGGAGGCGCAGACCTTGCGCAGAGCGGAGGTGGGTGGTCGATGGAAGCTCTGGAGCTGCTTAATTGTCTTGTGAGTGGGACCTTGGTGTTTATAATCCAGAGCTTTCTGCCAGTCCCATAGTAACAAAGTGGGTGAGAAGAGGAGAGGGGGAGTTGTTTTTTTTTCTCTGTGACATTGACTCCTGTTTTTTGTTTGTGGCTCTGCTCCTTTCTTTTTTTTTCTGTGAGGTTTGGAATTTCAGGACTGCACTGATTTCTGGGGTTGTTTACCTCAATTTCTGGTGTAACTCAGCCCAGGGACGCTTTGATGCATCTATTTACTCATCCAAGGCTGCTGCTGCCTTTTCAAATTGTAATTAACCAAAAAATTAACGTGCAGCTAGCGCAGATAGTGCTGAGCCCTTCAATATGTGACTCTTGAAATGCTAAAAAATGTAAGATCTTTAAAGACAAATTGTGACCTGCTTTTTAAGGGTGGTTCTTGTTCACTTGGAGATTTTCTCAGGTTTTCAGGATTGCCTTTTTTTTTTTTTTTTTAATATTCACCTAAAGTCACTTAATTTTGAGGGCTTTCAGCCAGAACTGTGTTTGAGCTCCCTCTGATGGGCCTTGAAGTCTTACCTTGGAAAAAAAAAGACCCCCCCAAACTCCAAAAACCTGCCAGTGGATGCTGTCTCCCAGCCCCACCTGCTCTGGAACAAACCCAGGGAATTAAACCCAGCTTAATGGTGATGTTTGGAAACGTTGTGCAGAATTTCATCACCCTTTGCTTGTGCGTTTTTAGGTGTTACCCAAAGTTCTGGGTGGCTTTTGTGAGTTCCTGAAAACCATGTGAAGTAAAAACTCAGTGTTTGTTTTAAACCTGGGTAATTTTAATACAAAACCCTGCTGTAGTTTGGTTCTGTCAAGTGGAATATGTCGTAATAGCATAGATTTGACTGAAGTAGAATGAAATAGAAATAAAGTAAAACCCCATAGTTTGTGATGGTGTGTGTAAAAGACCCACACACATCCCCCGCCACGAAATTTGTACTTAGAAATGAGACACTCAGTGGTTTTCTGGTTCCTGTTGGCTGTGGAAGAGATCAGAATGTCTCTGTACATCCCCAGCTCAGCGTTGGATGTAGATAATATGCAAAACAGTATTTAAAAGCTTAGTTAAATCAGGAATGCTAATCTGCTTTTAAAAATGAGAAATGCTAACGATGATGATGATGATGATGATACAGAGCTGCAGTGGCTCCTGATGTCTTCAGCAGGTTTTTATTGAACAATGTGATACAAAAGAAATTCCTAATGACGTAAGAGTGGTTTTGAATGTCTGAGGGATATTAAAGAAATGCATCAAAATCGGGACTGAGCCCTCCTAGCACAGAGATTGATGCTTCCAGCTGGCAGCTCAGGTTAAAAGTGAGTTTCTCTCCAAACACAAATGTGAATTTTTCAAGCTCTAGTGGGTATTTTTTTCTTCATTAACTATCCCAGATACAGAGTTTGGACCCTGAGTTTGCACATTTCCAGACCAAGAAATGAGTGATTTAGGCTTCATCTGTGATCACCCGCTGGTGTCTCTGATGAATCCCAGGATCAGCAAGGTTGGAGAAGCCCTTCAAGCCCATCAAGCCCAACCTGTGGCCCATCCCCACCTTCTCCTAGAGCACCGAGTGCCACGTCCAGTCCTTGGACACCTCTGGGGCTGGGGACTCCAAACCTCCCTGGGCAGCCCCTCCAATACCTGACCACCCTTTCCATGGAGAAATTCCTCCTGATGTCCAAACTGGATAGCTTGGGGCTGTTTCCTCTTGTCCTGTGAACTTTGTTGACATCGTGAAGCAGGACCCCCAACCAAAGCAGGGAGTTTGGAAGCCCCAGAGATGCTCCAGGTGCCACGACCTCGGGCTGTGGCATCACAGGCTGGGTGAGCAAGCAGTGCCCTTAATTCTTTGAAAGAATGTTTGTAGATCAGCAGAGCGAGAGGCAGAGGTGACCTGCCAGGGCACAAAGAATCTCTGTTCTTGTGCAACCCTTGGCTTTCCTCAGCCTGCCTGAGCTGTCCAAGGTAAACACGGAGCCGGCTCTGCTGTGCCATCCTGGGAAACTCACTGCAGTCAGCGAGCAGGGGAAGGTTTCTTCTGGCAAACCCAGGCAGGTTTTGTTGGATTTTTTTCTTTTTTTTTTTAAGGAGACAATGACTTTTTTACTGATTGTCCCATCACTCCCACACAGCACAGCTGCTGCTGGACAAAGTCTTTCTGTGTGCAGTGGCCAAATCCCTCGGTGTTAATGATGTAGCAAAGCTGGGAAGGATCTGGGAGCACGTGAGGCTGAATTGTACAACTGCTGCATTTTGGGTGTTTGGTTGTAATTCTCAGGGTGAACATGTGGGACTCAGCTCCGGCTGCTGCGTTTCAGTTTTATTTAGCAGCAGCACTGGGTGGTAATTTGCATTTATAGAAGGTGCTCATTTAGGAAGAGGATTTGTTCTCAAGGTGAGGTACAGTCAGTTCTTCCAGCTCTTTGGGGTTGATTGGGGGTTTTCCCCTCAAAACAAGCTGCAGAGATGTTTGTGCACAGGGGAACTGGGCCTGTGGTTACACTGCAAAGTGGTAGGTGTGGGTAGTGATTCTCTTGGTTTTCTAGTCAGAAATTGAAATTTGTGGTGCTGTCTTTGAGTTCCAGCTGTGACTGTAGAAGTTACAAAGGTGCCAAAGCCCTTGGGGGACAGGAGGGGTTGGGGCTGTGTTAATCTGAGTTCTGTGCAGGACAGGGGTGAACGAGGATCTCTGCGTGGGTAAAACATCACCCCACAAAACAGAGCCACAGGAATTGTGCCTCAGAGTAGTTCTCAAGAATATTTGGTATTGGAAAATGATTTTTGTAGCAATGTGGCCTGAGGGCAAATGGTCTTCAGGATCTGTGAGATGGAATGGAAAAAAAAAAATGTTCCTCCCAACCCAAAGGAAAAGGAGGGGGAAACCCCAGGCCTGGAAAGCCCAGAACGTGGTTGTGGCTATGTGAGGACGTGGGCTTGGGAACCATTTTTACCTGTTCTTGGGTTTCTCAATCAGATTAGTTCTTATCTAATTTTTTTATCATGTAAACTGCGTTTTTATTTTTCTAACTATCTCGGAAACAAGGTTGATTTAAATCTGCCGTCCATCAACCCCCTGCTCCTCTCACTAACAGTCTGTTCTCCATTTTATAATCAATTTATCAGTGCCATTGATTTTGGTTAGGAAGCACTTCCTGCACTTTAGGAATATCAAAGCCCTGACTCTTTGCTGAGGCAGCAGCATTGGGCACATTTCAGTGGGAGTTTTCACTCCTGTGTCCAGCACCGTGTTCGGTCCAGCGTGGCCACATGTGGCTGCAGCAGGGATGGACCAGATTAAATCAAACCCATGGGTTTGGGGTTTTTGGGGTGAGTTTTAACCCAAATTTCCTGCTCTGTCAAGGTGGGTGAATTTTCTGTAAGAAATTCCTCCCAGTGAGGGTGGGGAGGCCATGGCAGGGGTTGCTCGGATAAGCTGTGGATTTCCCACCCCTGGTAATGTCCAAGGCCAGGGGCTTGGAGCACCTTGGGACAGTGGAAGATGTCCCTGCCCATGGCACGGGGTGGAAGTTGATGATTTTAAGGTCCTTCCAACGTAAACCAGTCTGGGATTCTGTGAAATTATCGAGTGTTATCGAGCACTTTCAGTGTAGTGGTAATCAAACACTAATTTGGCAAAAAATAGGCATCCTCTCAAAAATTATCAATAGGGATTTAACCAAAATGTCTTAAACGCTAAATATTTATCTGTGTTCTCCATTATCCTTCTGTAATTGCAAAGGAACATTTTCTTGAGCAGTGGAAGGGCAGTTTGGTCAACGGCCCCGACAGCATCGATCACTCCCTAATGCTCTGTTCCACATTGGCATCGATATTTTTGTGCCTAATGCAGGATCTGAAACTCAAGTAGACTTCAGGGCACTTTTCAGCAAATGTAAGGCTGTATCTTAAAAAAAAAAAATTGAAGAAAAGAAGCTTTTCTGGTTTCAAACCATCCCTGGTTGTGATGACTGGAATTCTATCCCGGTGTTTTCGTAGCTGTGCTGGAGGAGCTGTTGCTGAGGGGTTGTTGAGGGGTTGGAGTGAGGAAGTGAAAAGCAGCAAATTCAAAATCAGGTAGATTTTTTGGGAACAAGTTTCATTTTGTGGCAGTGACCGTCTGCGACCTCGCTGCTGCTTGCCTTTTTTTTTCTTTTGGTCTCAACTCCTCGCATTTTGTTAAACAAATGTGGTCCCCAAGGCTTTGGTGCCCCATCCTGGAAGTGTCCAGGGCCAGGTTGGGCAGGGTTGGAGCAGCCTGAGATGGTGGAAGTGTCCCTGCCCATGGGGTGGCACTTGGATGATCCTCAATGTCCCTTCCAACCCAAACCGTTCCGGAATTCTGTGAGCTTGCGGTGGCAGCTGGATGTGAGTCTTTATTATCAGCATCTCTGATACTTCCTGGAGTTAATATTTAAAATGCTGCTTTGATTTGTTTGCAGTGATTTGCATTTCGTGTTGTTGGAAGTGATATCCAGGAATGAGGATCCATGAGGATCTCCAGCTGTGCTTGTGGAGCCAAGGGAGCACTGCAAAAGCCCCTCTTTATCAGCTGGGGAATGTTCTGGCCTGATCTCCTTGGGACTTTATAAAGTTGTAACCAAGTGTTGATAACAGTCTTGTTTCGCAAATTATTTCTTGGGAGCTGAAAATTCTTCCCCGTGTACCAGAACAATCCTTTGCAATCAAACAACAACACCACACACCCACAAAAAACAGCTCTTAAATAATGAAGTGGAGGAGGCTGAAGTGCTGCAGCTCGAGGCTGCAGCAGTGATTCCACAGCCCTTCACAAGCCTTGGCTCAGTGTCTCCGCTTCCCAGGCAGATTTTCTCCAAGTGTCTTTTACTTCCTCTGCCTGCTCTATCGCTTTTCCTGATGATTGAGAAAATCTCCTCGGTGCTCTCCCTGCTGGGCTGCTCACTGGTGTTTTTACTGCGGTTACTTATCACTCCAGAGTAGTAAGATGTGTTAACTGCACACTGCAGCTCTGTTAGATGAATTTTCAATTAATATTGATACCCAGCTATTACTATTTATGTGAATATTATTTTCCTTGGACGGCCGAGGTCTCGGAGGGGAGGGAATTGGAGTTGATATCCCAAAATATATGAATTTCCAGGCAGATGGTGATAGCTCCCACCTCAGACAGAGGAGCAGTTGTTGGTGACAGGATGGGGCCTCTTCAGACCTGTTGGAGGAGCAGCTCGTGAAGCTGTGCAGGAGATTTTTCCAGCTCTGGAGCCTCAGAGTGGGATTTCAACATCTGTAAGCTGGATTAAAGGAATAAAAATCCTCCATGGGAGAAGGGAAGGCAGGGATTGTTTCGTACCCTGACTTCTCACCTTTTTATTCCTTGCAGAGTCTCAGTGTAGATTCTACTCCTGGCAGCAAGAGGGATAGAGAATATCTTATTTAATATTTATTTAATATCTTAAATATTGCACAAGTTTCCAGCAGCCAGCTCAGATTCAAATGTCTGATTAACCTGCTCCTTGTAATTAGATTTGCCTCTGGTTCAGGGCGATGATTGTGCTGAATGAGCCTTTTGCATTCGAAGAATTTGGGCTCTGATGGTGTTTTGGATATTTTTGATACCTGAAACGTTGGCTGATGCCACATTTTTCAAGCTCCAAACAATTTTCTGTAGCTTTTGGCTACTCTCAGGGCAGAGTGAGGTGCCCCTGAACCCCAAAGAGTGCAAATGTGCCCTGCTTGGCTCCTAATTTACGAAACTTGTAGGGTTACATAACTGAATTTTCATTCTTTAGCTAAAAATAAAAAATGGAACATAAAAGCTATTTTTATCTTACTTAATGAGGGCATCTCTGCTTTTATTTCAGCTTTTCTGAGGCATTTCAATAGGAGGAATGGGGATGGTTGAGGAACTTTTTATTGAAGCTGGACGATTGCTTCCTGGCGTTCTCCATCAGATGCCTGCTCAGAAGGAATATTTTCTTTAAGAGCACATTGTTAGCTAATAATGCTCACAGAAATAAACAAGATTTTGAGAGTGTCGAGCTACATCTAAATATAACCAAGAGAATTCTTTGCTTTCTGGATATCAAATAATAAATGAGCCCTGTCCTCTGCATTATTTTGAATTATCAGCAGCATCCACGCCTCCCTCTTGCTGAAAGCCTCGCAGGGAAGGAGGGTGGCACTTGCTGAGCTGCCACGGGCTGGGGTTTGTTTTTCAAAGCTCTCAAATCAGGTTTGGTGCCTGTTGTAGCTTTGCTTGGCTCCCTGCCCGGCGATAGAGCACAACTCGGAAGAATAGTCACTATTTTAAGGCTCCAGTTTGCTGTATCCTGTTTTTGCTCCTCAGTTGTGACTGTGAAGTTTTAAACAGTAAACCTTTGTTCACCAGAAATAGCAAAGTGGTTTTAAACACGGAGTCACAGCCTGTGCATTAAGTTTTACTCTTTATTATTATGGCTTTCTTTATTTATTCCAATCCTGCAAAGTGTGTTCATAATGATTCTTTGCCCTTGACCCCCAAATGGTTCGTATTAATTCATTTTGGGGAGAAGGATGCAGTTCATGTGTAAAGAAGTGCTTTAGAAAATGAATAAACCAGAAATAAAGAATAAAAAATAATCACAGCGTTAAATGCTGTTGCCTCCTCTCTCCCCTCCTCTTTCTGGTTTGTTTTCTTTGGGTACACAGGAAAAAAGGATTTGAGTGCAGTGTGGATTTGGGGGGTTGTGAATAGCGTCGGGGTGTGAGATCTTTCCACTTTCACATGAATTGGAGGAGGCAGCTGGGGGGAGAGGTCCGAGCCTGGGTGATTTTTACAGCCCGGTTTCCTCACGGTTTTATAGCTCAGGCAGTCGGGGGAGTTGCTCGGGGGAGTTGCTCGCAGCTCCTGAAGGAGAATCTAATGGGGCCTTGGAATTTGGAGATGACTCATAACAGGACAAAACAATCCAGTTAAGTGATTTGAGGTCTTAAATAATCTCTTCAACAGGAAGGTGAAGAAAACATGAACTCATGAGTAATAATTGGCTCTCTTGGAGTGCTAAAAGTGCTAAAAGTGCAGCGCTGGGGCTTGGCCGGGGCTCAGATGATTCCTGCCCAGGCTTTGCTGATCAATAACATCTCAGCTCTTATGAATGAAATTTATTTGACTGGACTGTAATGCTCTTAGCAAAGGATTATTTGGATTGAAGAGTTGAGATTCTTGGGGTGTCCTGTGCATGGCCAGGAGTTGGGCTTGATCCTGATGGGTCCCTTCTAACTCAGCCTTTTCTGTGATAAATTCATTTTAGGTTGATTTACAGTAATTAGTGATGTGTTGCACCTCAACTGTCTGGGGTAGGGCTGTGTCTCTGCTTTTTGGGGTTGTTTTTTTGGGTTCCTTTCTGGCTTTGCTTTGTCTCCTGTTCTCCACGAGTCACCCAAGTGACCAAAGTTTGATGATAACAAAGTGATCCTTGCCTCCCAATTCTCTGCTTCATGGAGGTGCAGCCTGCAAAAAGGACGTGGTTTTAGTCCCAAATCAAGGGTGGGAGTGCCTTCCTCTGCTTATCACAGACTGGAGATAAGAACTTACTCCATCATCTCCTTCCCCTCTGTCCGAGCACAGAATTTGCAGTTCTGCCTTAATTTTGGAGAGGTTTTTAAGCAGCTGCAGGGGCCTCCTGCAGGTGCTGCAGCCTCTGAGACCTCAGGATTTTCCTGGTAAGCCACTGAAGTGCAGGATTGAAGCGATGCTATCAGGTAACCTTAAAAATAATCAGATTTATAAAGTCTTAAGTCAGCTGCCTCGCTGCGCCCTTCCCTGTGACTGGCAGTTTTCATTACTCTGGTGATGAAAACGCCTTTCTCTGAATCCCAGTTGGTTTTTTCGTGGAGCTCCTGTTTCATTCCGTGAGATGGAAGAGGAGGATTTTGCTTCCCCTTCGCTCTCTGCTGAGCTGGTGGGAGCTGGGACACTCCCAGGCAGCAGCACAACCCTTTGCTCCTGGTCCTTGGAGATGTCACCTTCTGTTCTGTTGTTAATTCCTGAAATTGTGGAGAAAATTTGTGTGTTTTAGTGCATTGGGAAAACTCTTGTATCCTGGTGAAAATCAAAATCCCTGAAAATCGAGGCTGGCCTTGTGTTCTCAGCTCAGCTCTGAGGAAGGAGTTGCTTGGGAAGTGTCTCAGTGTGGCAGAAACAAAGCTGCTGCTCTTTTGTGGCTGCTGAATTCCAAGATATTACAACAGCTTCCTTCCCTTCAGAAAAAAAAGAGCAACAAAAATGCTTTTTTTTGGCCTTTTCCTGCATTTTTGTTCTTCCTGGCTGCGTTTGGTTGGCCTGAGAGCTGTGTTTGTGTCCTGACACTGCGATGGGATCATGGAACAAATCCTTAAAAGTGACTGGAGTGACAGTTGTGGTGATGGAGGAGTAAACAATGATGTAGCAGTTCCACGAGCCTGGGGTCACATCCAGTTCATCCCATATGTCTGCAGTTTTTTGGGGTAATTTTCACTTAGTTTCTAGTAGACATTTGGCTTCCTGTTTTGGCTTGCTTGTCCCGTTCCCTGCAAAATCCATCGCTCCAGGACACCAGGATCCTTGGGAGGCCAGCAAGGATTGGCACAGGCAACAAGGGAAACTTTTGCTGGGCTTATCCTCGCTTCTTTGTGCGGAGTCAGCCTTCAAATCTTCACTTTTATGACGCTAAAAACACCCTGAAAATTCACCCCCCCCCCCACGANTTTCCCTTTTATGACCCTAAAACCCCCCTGAAAATTCCCCCCCCCCCCCCGAAGCTGTTGCAAAACATTTTGTTACAAGCTGCTGCTGGAATCTTTGAACTCCCAAGTGAGGCAGGCAGAGCAGCTGCTCTCACTGTGGATTATCCCTTTCCTCTCAACTTCAGCCTTCATTTCCTTTACCCTCCTTCCTGGGAGGAACAGCTGCGCCTTTGGAGCCTCTGCTGCTCTTGGAGCGCGGCTGGAAACGGCAGGAAATCGGTGACTTTAGAAATCTGCCTTCTTCCTGAGTGTGACAGCCCAGTGAGAGAGAAATGCAAAGGCTCCTCTCCTCTTTATCGCTGATAAATGAGGCTGGGAAGAGCGAAGGAGCTGCCTGTGCTCTCCGGATTCCATTCCCTCTTCCTCGCGGTCCTGAAAGGTTGATTATTCCCAAAGAAAGCTGCAGTGTCACTCTCAGTGTGCTCACACAGACAATGATTTGGATTTCAGAGTTCTCTTTTTTATCTCTCAGCTGACAGCATCCTGCTCACCTCGCTGGAATCCCAGATATTTTTTATCTCCCACTGTCTCGAGCCCTTTCCTAGAGGATCAGGGTGTTTTATCACAGAATTTGAGCTGTGGTTTGCTGATACCACACCTTTTTCTTTCTCTGAGGTGCTCTGAAAGACAATTTAAAACATGTGGGTTTGCCCCAGAAAGTTGATTTCCCTCATTTATCAGGGCGTTGAAGATAAACTCTATTATTTACATATTACAGGTGCCTGCTGGGCTGAAAGTATTGCTGTCGTCAGGTTTTGTAATATTAATTTTTAATTACATGGGAAATTAAAATAAAAAGCTAAACTTGCAAATCCATCTCTTCAGCCACCTGTTGAACTATTTGATAACAGCAGGGGTGAACTTAGATCAGTTACATGTAAATAATGGAAGTATTTGTAATTGTTTGCAAAAAATTATCCAAAACATGATAAAGTTATAAAAACAATCAGTATTCACCCGAGCTCTAAAAGTATTATAGAGATTAAAAAGTCAGGCATTCCAAAAAGTCTTTCCAGTCTTCATTCATCTCCTCTCTGGGAGCAGCAGGATATTTTAATTAATTTACCCTCATTCCCACAGTGAGATCTGTAGGTGGTGGTGGCTGGCTGGGAGCCTCTGGAATATCTGGAATATCTTCATTTATCCCCTCTTTTCCCTGGATTGCTCCAGGTTTGGAGCACCACTCGAACTTTGAGTTGCTGATGGGATAATTAAACCAGCAGGGAAGGAGTGTGAGGAGTTCCAAAACCTTTCCAAAATTCTTCTGGTGGGATTATTCCCATTTTCCAGGAGGATCCCTGAGATGGGAGCAGTTTGGGATCTAAAACTAAATCCTCTGCCCTTGAAACTTGTTCTGTGCTCAGAACTTTGTGTCTCCTCCTTATTGATTTTGATTTTCAGGCTGGGGCTGGGGAGAGGCACCTGGAATTAACGAAATTGTGACCAACACAGAAATTTCCTTTTCCTTGGTTTACCAGGATTTTCTCGTAATCATTTGTGATTCCTTCCTCATTGAATTAAAGAAATCCCAGGCAGTTTTCAGGGAGGGTGGTTTCATAAATGAGCAGTTATTTGAATGGGTATTAATTGTAGCAATTGTTTGAGTAGTGCTGACTTTCTAAAATTCAAATTTTAACGTGAATTTTGGACTGTTAACAGAAAAGGGTTCCCTTGAGGAGCCAAACTCTGGGTGGTCAGAGCTCGTTGTTGGGAGAGTTTTTGGCACCTTAAAGAACATTTTAAATAGTGAAAGGGTTAATGAGGTGATTTGTAGCTCGTGGCAGCGCTGCCACTAAATCTAAACGCGAATCATTAAATTGCTGTTAAGGTCTCTTTCTTTTTAAGCTTTTATTTGCTTTTCTTATCAACACGAGGATTGTGAATGGGGAGAAATCTCCCTTTGAAGAAGCCAATCCCGCTGGGATTGCACCGAGGAACTGCAGGGTTTGTTTGACTTGGTGTTTAATTCCACCCTGCAGAGAGAAGCCAGAGCAGGACTTTGGGAGCCTCTTTTTGCCTTCTGCTTCCTCTCAGCACAGGCACTGGGAAATCTCTCACATCAGAAATCCAGTCCTGACACCAATCCCAAATCCTGCAGCGGGGCTGGGTGCTCCGGGTGAAAACTTCCCTGGGAAATTTCAGCCCTGTCCAACCAAACGCTGCTGAGCACGACGGGATTTACCAATAATGCAGCCTCTGAAACTTCCACTTAATCCTGCCGGCAGAATTTAAGTCCCAATTAAGCTTTAATAATACTTTTCTAATTTTAATCTGCACTGGTTTTGCTGCTTATTAGGCTGGAGGTGCTAAAGAGAAAGGGGTTTTTCAAGGGAAAAAATGAAATTATAAGAAAGCTTGGTATGGAAACTGCAAGGCGGTGAAAAAAGCCGTTATCACCAAATCTTTGCTTCCTGTAGTCATCAGATATCTCGGGGTTTTATCAAACGGACACTCCACCCTTTTATTATGGTCTGGCAGTCCAAATTTCATGTGTTTAAGAAGGCATTTTAAAAGAAACCTTCACAGTGGATTTTGGTTGATTTACAGTGCCCAAACTGCCAAACTTCCCAGTAAGTTTTGCCCACAAATTTATATTCACTCAGAATTTTTGTGGGAAGAATTTCAATAACCTGAAGTGTTGAATTCTTAATAAATGCTTCATTTGATTCCCATGTGCATATTTTGGACACTTAGAAAGTCTGTAGGAAAACTGGATTTGTATTTAAGGTTTTGTTTCTGTCTTTATTAATTATTTTTTTAATTGTAGAACTTGAATCTCTCCCTACAAACACAGCTGTGTGTCCAGCAAATGGTAACCCAAGTAGAAAAATTGATGTATTTCATCTAAATGTTCACGTAAATTACTTAATTTTTCATTATTAAATTGGATTTTAAAGAAAAAAAAAAAATGAAGATTTAAAGTTAAATGGAGTAAGAGAAATGGCCGATGGAAGGAAAATTACAGATTCCATTTGGACCTGGCGTTTGGGGAACATTTCTTCAGAACAAGAAAACCAAGCAGAAATAAAGTGGTTTAACAAGCAAAAGCTGTTTCCTTACCAAAAGCTTTCTTGGGAGAGAACTGGGATATTTAGCAATATTTTCAGCTGTCAGGGAGCTGCTCTCTTGGCCACATCACAGAGAAATGGAAAAGCTGTAATGTAGAGTCACCGGGTGCTCGTGGTTCATGAAATTAATAAATCTGGTGAGCACTCAGTAATTCCTTATCATCCTTCCCTATCTAAATTCAGCCAGAATCCAAGTTGCACTAATTGAATCCAACCCCGGGAGATAACCCTGGGGCTGCCGTGAGCCGTGTTAACGTTTGAAGAGTAATCGGAATTTTTCTATTAAGAAAAGGCTTTTTCTTTCTGTTGTTTTCTTTGAAAATCAAACCCCTCTTAAAACCTCATCCCCAATTGTGCCATGTACCTGCTCCGCCTCACAGGGTGGATGGAGAGGAAAAAGAAATTTCATTTTAGTCGCAACATCTGTTTTCCTAAAGGGTGGGGAGGCCCTGGCAGGGGTTGCCCAGAGAAATTGTGGATTTCCCATCCCTGGAAGTGTCCGAGGCCAGGCTGGAGCAAACGGGGATAGTGGAAGGTGTGGGGTGGAATGAAATAATATTTAAGGTGCCTTCTCAAACTTTTATTCTGGATTTCAGTGGTGCTTCCCTCTGTGCACTGAGGTACTTCAGAGCACGACACAGAAATCTGCAGCTTTTTTTGTTTGCTGAGAAGGGAAAAACTGGAGCTGATTTCACTCCTGATTTCCTGCTGGAATGACAGCAAGGTCCTAAGATTCAAACAAACTTTTTTTTCCAGCTAAAAAGCTGGAGCTTGGAGGCGCTCAGGACACAAATCCTGCTCTGCTTACACTTGATCTTCCCAGATTGCAAGTGGCAGTTGTTGATGGGCTCCAATAAATGTGGAGTCTGGGGGCCACTCTCTCTTGAAAGGCAGGAGGCTGAGCGGAGGAGCGAGCCCAGCTCTCCCCGCCGGTGTGGTGATGGATGAGAGCAATAAGCAGCAATCACTTCTCTTATTTTTGGCACAGATCTCCAGGAGTGTTTATCGAAGGGAGCGTTGCTAAAATTAATGATAGAGCCAAGGCACTGCACAGGCTCGGCTCCCCAGCTCTGGGGTTGCCTCATTTCCATGCTCAAGTGCAGCAGAAAGACAAATGCTCGTGACCTCCCTGTCCTGTGCTGCTTTGAGGTGGGTATATCCTGAGAAAAGCCCAAACACTAAAAAAACACAAAGCCACCCCCTCCTCCCTGGGTGCCTTTCGGAGGTTCTTGAAAGGAAACCAACACCTGTTGAAATAGTTACTTCAATGTTTGGCCCAAATCCCGAACAAGGCTTTTTATTATTTTTTTTTTTTAACAACAAAAACATATGCAGGGGCCAGGGAAAAAGCACAGCTAGTTCTGATATTGTGCTTTTTGTGCTCTGAGTTGGAGGGGCTGTGACTCATTAAGTGATAGCAGCGCAGGGTTTCTCTAATTTCATGTCTTGTTCAGGAATTGCGTGGCTAAAGATTGCACGAGAAAAGCAGGGGGGGCTTTCCCTCTCCTTGGATGGGATCTTTCCGAGCCATTTGATAGGGAAAACTGGGAATATTTTATAAATCTTCGGCCTGAGGGGATTATCTGCCCTTTTGGTAAGAAAAAAACCCTCAGCCACTTAGTGAGTTGTGTCTTGTCCAAATAGCTGAGGCTTTTGAGAGCACCCTGTCAAAGGTTGGGCACGATCTTGGAGCTGTTTTCCCACCTAAACGATCCTGGGATTCTGTGGTCCGCGGAGAGGTTTCATCTCCACGAGTCATCTCCTGAGTCAGGGATTAGTTTGGTCCCTCAGCTCAAGCACAGAGATTTTAGCTGTCTATGCAGTTGGAAATCAGTGGCTTCTGGGGGAAATTCCGAGAATAAAAGGTATTTGAGTTTTCTAGGAATTGTTTGAATGTCAGGAAAATGCGTGAGCTGTCCTCAGGGTGAGCTCGTATTCAGGGACTATTTTAATACAATGTTCTTCCCAGTGACGGAATTCCCAGAGCAGCTGGGGCTGTCGCTGGATCCCTGGAAGTGCCCAAGGCCAGGTTGGAGCAGCCTGGGACAGTGGGAGGTGTCCCTGCCCATGGCAAGGGTGGCACTGGGTGGGCTTCAAGGTCCTTCCAACCCGAACCATTCTGAGATTCTGTGATCCATGGATACATCCCGAAATATTCACATGGAATAAGCAGGCTGGGCCTTTTCTCTGCATCCTCTCTTGACGTGGGCACTCTGAGCATCCCTGAGTACCCCTGAACATCCCTGAGCATCCCTGAACATCCCTGAACATCCCTGAGCACCCCTGCACACCCCTGAGCATCCCTGAACATCCCTGAGCATCCCTGAACACCCCTGAGCATCCCTGAGCATCCCTGAACACCCCTGAACGCCCCTGAGCACCCCTGAACATCCCTGAGCATCCCTGAGCACCCCTGAGCATCCCTGAACCGTTTTCCTGGTCCTTGTGGAGAAGGTCGACCCTCATTTGTAAAAATTTGATTTATGCCTTTGTTTCCATTCTCAGTGATCACAGTGTCAAGTTGTGCTGGTTAAAACAGTGGAAATTATATTTTCCTCCTTCTTTTCTTTCAGCTACAGCTGCAGAAAACCCAATATTTGCAACTGGGGCAGAGTCGTGGCCAGTACTACGGGGGGTCACTGCCAAATGTGAACCAGATTGGGAACAGTGCCATGGATCTCCCCTTCCAGGTGAGTTCAAGGGGTTTTTCCTTGGATTTGTTGATGAATTCTGTGCTTGGATGCTGGTTTGAGCTCCTGAGGCAGCTGCTGGTCCAGAAATCAGCGCCCTGGTTTAAAAACTTCTGCTCCTTCGGGATGGGATTGGGATGTGTGGGTATTTTTTTATTGTAGTTGTGGTAGATTTTCGTTCTCCTGTCCCTGGTTGTGATGCTTTTGGGGTCAGGAATGCTCTGAGAGATGCAATTCCTATTGAAATCTGGGAAGATGCTGTAAATTCAAAGCAAAATGGAAGGAAAAAAAGGTGATGTTGGGAGCTGGGGGTGGAGGAATTGATGTGCGTGTTCTGTGGGAATAATTTTGGGAGAGGAGAAGGGGAGTGGGACACAAAGTGGTGTCAGAATAATCACTTTTTTGGGGGCTGGCTGAAAAGGAAATGTAAGAATGTCCTGGCTGAGTTTTTTGGCTCCAGAGGTGATGCACCATAAACAGAAAATCAGAGTTTCAGGTGAATATTTTGCTGCTTGAAGCATGTTGGGCACAGGATGTTGTCAAGGACAGGATTAGTTGGTGGATCCTGTGGGGACTCCCGATTTCCACACTTAGTTGCTTTAGGGTGCTCAAAAGAATGAACATTTCTGCATTAGTTTTCCTTTTTTGAGCGGTAACAGTTAGAGTTTAGCTCACGAGGATGTGGTAAGAAGGAAATTTTTGCAGTTTGTGGTTTTCTGATGAAGGCTGCTTAATAAAGATGGAGAAACTTGCTGACCTCCTCTAACTGCCTCTTGAAATAGGTGCAGACGGCTGAATTTGGGCAGGTTAAAAGCTTGAATCTTGTGCAAGAGGAGAGGCAAAAATCTATTTTAATCTTTAATTCCTTGGGGAATACAGAGCCGAGGTTTGTAGTGGATTGAAGACCTCAGTGTTACTCCACAATGTCTGCTCTGTTCAAGTTTTTCTCTTCAGTTTTTTGTTAAGGAGATTCAGAATTCCTTTTAAGCACTAATATTTCAGTATTTCTGTGCTTGATGGCCATCACTGGTGGTTTTTACCTAGATTGTTTTAATCTTGAGTGCTGGAAAGAGAATATTCAAAAATTTATGAATGACTGGAGGAGGAGACGGAAACAAACTGTCCTTAAACTCCGGGGTTTTCTGTATTTTTTCACACACACACTAAAAAAAATCCCCAAATTGATGTTGTTACAGATAACAAATGGTGACAAGCAACAAAATAACCCCATGTGTTTGTACCAGTGGGGAAAGCTTTCCAGGTTTTTCCAATTTTAAGCTCAAAGCACGACTGCAAATGACTCTGGGATTGTGTGAAGATGCCGAGGCAGAGCCTGGGTGGTTGTGCCTGCTGAGAGCGTTGGTGTCTGAGCATCTCTGCTTCTTTGATTTGCAGCACAACGGAGCTCTGGCTGAAGCCTTTGGAGCAGTTCCTGTCTCTTTGGTAAACAAGTATTTAGGTTTGTGCAAATACGTATTTAGGACTGGTCCTGTTTGCCCAGGTGGATACGTATTTCAGCACACCCGCTCTGCTGTGCACAGGAGTTATTTGATTCACCTCCCAGCTCCCCAGGACTGCTGGGCTGGCACATAAGTACAGGTTTTGCCATGCATCCCAGTCTGGAACATGCAAATAATTCCTGTGCAGACTCCCTGGACTTGCTGTCATGTGGTTCTTTATGATTTATTGGGGGTTTATTTGGTGCAGACAGTGAATTATTCAGTCTTGGCCTGTGGTTTCAGCAATCTCTGAGCATGTGCACTCAGCCTGCATGTTAAACTCCATGGGGAAGGGCAGAATGAATTCCCAAATCCTGCTTGGCACCAGGAGGCACCAAGATATCGACTATCACTAGGTACCACTCCTCCTTCCCCCTCATCCACCTCACTTGGGTTTATTTCTTGCTAAATCCTAAAAGGACACTTGGAGAGCACTGAGCTTTTTCCTTCCTGTCTGTATGGAGCTGCTTTTTTCATGGTTTGGGGGGTTTTGGATCTGGTCTCAAACCCTTGAACTTTTTTTCAGGGGAGCTGAAACCCTTTTGGTTCTTCATTTTCCCAAATAAAATCGATGCTCAGATCTATTAATTTTTTAATCATTTTTTTCCCCCCGTAGTTAAATATCTCATGCTATGCAGGGATGGGGAATTTTAATCCAGGCATGTTGTCCTGGTGTTTGGCCCTAAATAAATTTTATAGGAAGGTTGCTGAGAGAAGCCAGACCTGTTGGAGGTGATGCCCATTTCCTCAGGTGTTCTCTGTTTCCCTGAGTTCAGGATTCTTTTGGGATCTTTGTTCCTGGAAAGCCAGGGAGCAGCACTGCCCCAAAGTCCCTCTCTCATAACTGCAGCTCTGAGCTGGGACACGTTCCACGTTTACTTGTGCCACTGCTGAACTCAAATGAGATTTTTGTTGTGTTTTTAATAAGGAAGTCGTGCCAGAAAAGGGGAAAACCTAAGAAATAGCTGTTTTTGCATTGAACTTTTTGTCTTTATAGTTTTATACATAAAATCCCTTTAAATTCCAGGTGAGCTCTGCATTCCCTGTGCTCCGGGCTGGCTGCTCCTTTTTTAGCAGCACTGTGGTGACACCACTGACATAGGAAATTGCTTTTCCTGTTGACCTTCCAAGCACGTATTTGCAAATTTTGCTGCCTTTCGGGCTGTAGCAACAGAGCAAAGGAGGAGTTTGAGACCTTTTGTTGCTTTGGAATGATGAATATTCCCACTTCTGTGTGGGGATTGTTGTTCGGTGCTTGCAGCAGAGATTAAAGCACCACGTTTGAATTTGAAACCCTTAAAATTGAGATTTTATTTGAGATTTCTCAGCTTTCATACAAGCGAGGAAGTGAAGCACAAACCCCCATGACCTGAAGGGCTGAGAGTCCAGTAAAAAGTCACTGTGCTCCTTTCTAGCCCCCTGTTGCCTTAAATATTCTGCTGCATATAAAATGTTGGCCCTAAAATGAGAAAATAAACACCCCAGCCCCTGTGCATGCAGTTCTGTTAACACAGAGGGTGAAGAGCCCAATATTTGCTGAAGAGAAAGGAGTTTAAAATAGTAGAAAGACTCTTTAAAAAGTTAATACAAACAAAGCCTTTCAAAATAAATGCGAAGCTTTATAGAAATAATCTTTCCAATGGCCAAAGCTGACACTTGGAATAAAAGAAAAACCAAAAAAAAAAAAGAGAAAAAAACCCAAAAAAGGGATGACTGTGGAAGCCAGATGGTTCCATGGCTTGGCAGACAGGACAGTGCATTTGCCACGTGCAGCACCTGAATGGAGGAGGAAATTTTGGATTTCCAAACAGATGGTGTTGAGGGACTCAGCAAAGCTGTTCACATTGGCAGGGAGTGCAGGGCTGGGGAGGTTTTTTCTCCCTGGAGACCCATAAATTGCTGGTGGAGTACGAGCAGAGATTGACCCCTCGGTACTTCCTCTGTCCCCCCCCCAGGTATGCACTGGGAAGGGCTGTGGAGAATGTGAAAGTTTTCCAGTTTAGCCTGGGAATTCATCTTCCCTGTCCTTTCCCTGCCATCCTCCTGCTCTGAAATCATCTGCTGACAAGGAACCGCTCAGGATGTCAGTGCTGATAAGAGTCCAGGTGGGATCATCCCACCTCGGGTCGCTGAAGGGGCTGAAAATCGCTTCAAAACCATCAGATGCCGTAACTTTTCCTAGACAGAAGAGGAAGGAAACTGCTTTTCGTTTTCTTTTCATTCTCTCAGTGTCCCCTTAGAATAATTCTGCTGCAAGGAGGGGTGAGAGGAAGCCCTGAGAGAAGGCAGCGTGTCCTGGGGAATGCTGAGCTCAGCGTGCATCTCCTCCCTGCATCTCCTGCCCTCGGAGTCAGGCTCTGGATGTCGGCATGTTCCTCCTGGATGCACCCTGCATGCTGCACCAAGGGCATGTGGACAGCTGCTGGCAGCTCCTGCCACGCTCACACCCGGGGTTCAGGGATGCCAAGGTGTGAGGGCAGCGCTGAGCCAGGACAGGGCAGGTCCAGCATGGTCCCCTTCTGCAGGAGGCAGCCTTCCCCAAAAGCTGTCGGAGGAAAAACGGATGGCACAATGTCCACATCTTTTTTTTGAGTGATTCCTTAGAGTAACCCAGCCTGGCACAGGTGTGAGGAGGCTCTGGGCAGGCTGTGGAGGTGTTTCCCTGTGGATAATCCCTGTGTCTCTCCCAGACTCCGTTCCAGTCGTCGGCGCTGGACACGAGCAGGACCACGCGGCACCACGGGCTGGTGGACAGAGTGTACCGGGACCGGAACCGCCTGGGCTCCCCCCACCGCCGGCCCCTCTCCGTGGATAAGCACGGCCGGCAGATATCCTTGGGAGCAGGGCTTGGAGCACCACCCCTGCTTTCCCTTTGCACAGTTCCCTTCTCCTCCCCTCCTCACCTGGCAGCGGAGTCGCTGCTTGTCCCGAGCTGGGACCTAATCCATAAATACCTGCTGTTTGTAAAGTAGGAGTTCACCTTTCCGTGGCTTTCCGTGGGAATAATGATCCACGTGGAGCTGAGGGATGCTTGGATGGGTTGGTGACAGCCAGAAGGGCTTCACTCAGGGCAGAGGTGCCCCATAAATTTGGTGGCCTTTTCTGATGGGGTTACTGCCATCAGCAGCGGGGCTCGTGGGAGGCACTGGCACTGGCCCATGGGATATCCTTTGTCTAAACTGGATTTGATGGATGGACACTCAGTGGATCAGGAATTGGCTGGATGGATGTGTCCAAGGAGTTGGGGTCAACGGCTCAGTGTCCAAGTGGACACCGGTGACGAGTGGTGTCCTCAGGGTTGGTTTGGGCACATTTAATGGTGTCATGGACAGTGGGGCTGGGTGTGCCCTCACTGCCAGCTCTGGATCCTTTAATTCCAGCCCAGACCACCCCATGATTCCCTGAAAGGTCAGGGCTGACTTGGGGAAGTGGAGTTTCCCTCAGAGCTGAGCAAACCCAGCCCAGGATTATCCTTTGCAGCTCCTCGTGCATTTCAGCGCAGGTTGATTCATCCTTTTGGCATTTGGGAACAGGAACGAGCTGATCGTTTCTGACAGGTTTAAAATCAGATGGGATTGATGGGGCTGGAGGGGATGTGTGCCAGGGGTGGAGGGACCCGGGCTGCTCAGGGAGGAGTTAAATCCATGGAAAAGGAGGAAGATTTTTTTGTTGCTCAAATATTGCAACAACCCAGGTAATATTTTGTGTTGAGTGTCCTTTTAAAGTTCCCCATAGAGAATCTGTGAGTTTAGTGGTTCTGACAGGATAATTGGAATTACTCTTGGGAAAAGATTCCCTGCTTGAGTGGGAAGTGTTGCTGCCTTAACCCTGGCTCACGTGGACAGCTGCCCCTATGGCACCGTGTACCTGTCACCTCCGTCGGACACGAGCTGGAGAAGGTGGGTGCTACCATCCTGGGGGGGTTTGGGGCTGTTCCCTGACACTGCAGCACTTCCAGCTGCAGTGGAATTGTTGGAATTGTGCCTTTTTTAATTCAGAAATGGAGTTTTTAATTTTATCGTGCTCATTTTAGTTGAGCTTTAAAATGAAGGTGTGTCAGCAAGTGTCATCCTTTTAAATCTTGCCAGATGTTCCCAGACATGGCCCAGAATTACTGAGTTGTAAAAGACTTGGATATTTCTCTGGGTGCAGCAACTCTGCTGGGCTGGGAATGTTCCAGTGGGAAGGAACACAAAGTTTTTGAGAGTGGCCACACTCACAGAGTTCATCGTGAGATGTGTTTGGCCATGAAAATCCCTTTCTCCACAACATCCTGAACCATTCCTTTTCCTCCCTCCCAACCAGGAATGTTTGTTTTTCAACCACCACAATAACCAAAGTATGGCTAAACAGCTTAAAAATGGCATTATTTGATCGTGTTTAATCTGAACGAAGCAGATAAAACTCTGTTCTAACAAGGGCAACCAATTTATCCTGTGTTCCTCTCAATCCCATTATTGAAACAATTGCTCTTCCGACTTGAATTAATTTGTTCTGCGAATTGATTGTTTCACAAGGAAATTCTGCCTGCTTTATGCCATATATAGATTTTTGGGTTTTAATGCAGAATATTGAGGTTTTACTGAGTTGTTGCTTTTATGTAGTGAAGCTGACAATAAAAATATTGTGGTTTTTGCTTTCTCTCAGGACAAATTCTGATTCTGCCTTGCACCAGAGCACCATGACTCCAGCTCAGCAGGAATCCTTTTCAGGAGGGTCACAGGACATGCAGCAGAAAAGAGGTGAGCAGGAAAAAAAAAAGGATAAAAAGATTGCTGACAATGGAATGCCCATGGATTGGGCTCCATCTGTTTGTAAAATTCAGGAGTGCTGACACTTCCTGCATCCAGTGACACAACAGTTGGATCATATTGACCTTTCTGGGTCTGAAATCCAGGAAAAATGGCACAAAACTAAGGGAGAACATTTTCCTGAGCCCCAGATTTTGTCATTCTTGCCCTGGGGAGGATCCTCTGGGCTGGTGGGACTCGGGTTTGGAGTTCTCAGCACTCCCAGAGGTCTGGAGGAACTTCTGGAGCAGTGTGGAGTTCCCAGCATTTCCATCAGGGACATCGGAGATCGGGAAGGAGCAAAGGCTTCATCCCGTGTTTATTTATGGCCTGGGGATCCCCAGGGAGCCTCCCCTGGGAGGAGGCAGCGCTTCCAAACATCCCCAGAACAATTCCAAGCTGGAGCAGCTCCGGCACCCACAGTTCTGGTGCCCTCTGCTGGGCCCGGTGCCTGCTCCAGCTCGGGAAAAACGGGAAGCGCGGCTGGAATTGATGATCTCCTAAAGGTCTTTTCCTGCCTTAATATTCCCTGAACCTAAGAAAAACTCGTAAAATTTCATCCTTCAAGGAGCACCCAGAGATTACAAACGCACAGCACAACCCTTGGACACTTCTGTGCTGTCCTGCAGCTCTTCCATGTGCTCCTGGAGCTGGAGAACCTGGGAATGGTCATCCTAACCAGGATTCCACACATGTGGATGTGCACTCACCAGTGTGAAATGTTTTCATTGATTCATCTCTCTCTGTCTGGGCTTTTTTTTTTTTGTTTCTTTGTCACCTTGCAGTTGCTGGACAAAGAAATGTCCTTGGGATATGGGGACGTAGCAGCTTTGTGGTGTTTCTCCGTCCCAGGGGGGATGGATTGGATTTTCCCCACTGGAATTGTCCTCTTGGAAGCCCTTTGGGGGTTCAGGGTGGGCATCGCTTGTGCAAAATGCAAAAGATGGGAAAAGCCAGATCCCAGTTAAACCCTTCCATGGACATCTGAGCAGAATAAATTGGAGGCCAGAAGTTTTTAAAGTATTATCTGGGTGGTTTTTTGAAAGTCTCACTGATTCATTAATTAATGAAATACAATTTCAGTCTGGTTTCTGGTATCTTGGTTTTTTAAATAATAGAGCGCAGCTGTTTCATCCTCCTTGATAATTTAAACTTAATAAGAAGTTTTCAAAGGTTAAACTTCCAATCTGAGGATGTGTCAGTGAGAACATGAATTTTATCGATTATTAATGATTCCTTTTGATCTCCTTGGTTTTAGTTTTATTGCTGACTGTCCCTGGAATGGAAGAAACCACCTCTGATGCAGACAAAACCCTCTCTAAGCAAGGCTGGGACACTAAAAAGGTGGGAATTGCACATTTCCGAGTGTGGAGATTTTATTTTCTGGACATATTTAGATAAATGAATGCTTTAATTAATGTCAGTATTAACAAACTACTTGAAGAGATTGGAGATTAAATGCTTTGTTTAAAAACAAAGAATGAACATTAAATTAGAAAGGATTTTATGTGTGTGTGAATGCACAGCCTTGATTATATGAGGAGAAACTCTTGAAATTTAAGATTTGTTGGGCCAATAAAGCAAAAAAAATGATAAATATCTTTTTAAGAGCTCCCAGATCTTACGTAGAAACGATTAAATTAAACTTATTAATTGAAATACCTCCTAGGCAATACCCTCCAGCAGCATCTTTGCCTTTAAATCCTCTCTTCCTTCTATTTTAGACTGGGTCATCGAGACCTAAATCCTGTGAAGTTCCAGGAATCAAGTAAGTTTACAGCAATTTTTATTTTAAGAGCATTGAGATCTTGAAGAAAAAATGTTGTGTACTGAATATCCTTGAATATCCTCTCGCTTTGGAATTTTCTGGAAAGGCTCTAGATACAAAACAAGGCCCTCTGTGAGGGTCAGAAATACAAAACCTATCAAAAATACCTTCTTTATGAAATTTTCTTGTTAAATACATTTTCAAAAAGCTCTGTCTCGACTGAAATTCCAATTAAATGGTGGGTTTTTTTTCCCCAAATTTAGCATCTTTCCATCAGCTGACCAGGAGAACACTACAGCCCTGATTCCTGCCACGCACAACACGGGCGGCTCCCTGCCGGACCTGACCAACATCCACTTCCCCTCCCCTCTTCCCACGCCGCTGGATCCCGAGGAATCCACATTCCCAGCCCTGAGCAGCTCCAACAGCACCGGGAATCTCGCTGCCAACCTGACTCACCTGGGCATCAGCACTGCCAGCCAGGGTGAGGGCACAGCACGAGGTCACCTCCCTAGAATTGGGGAGTTTATGGAATATTGTTCTTTCTGAGAGGGAATTTGGTTTCACTGTTGATGGATTTTCCTTTGTGTTATAGGTACAAAAAAACTGAGGAACTTCTGTTTAGTTACAGGACATTCATCTCATGTTCTTGATGCCCAAATCTGCTTTTTTGGGATTTGTTTGGGGGGTTTTTCTGGTGTTTATTTTTAGTTATTTATTTTTTAATGTGCAAGACTGGAGTTCCTCTCTTGGAACTCCTTGTGCTGATCCCTAACATCCTTTGTGTTATGGGAATATCTCCAGCAGCCCTTTTATTTCCATTCCTTTAGAACAGCAATTTTTAAAACGTGAGGATCCTTTTGGAGTCTATTATTGATTAATACTGTCATTATTGATTGCTATTTTTTAAGTAATTTCTGATACTCAAATAACTATGACGAGGGTTGATTTTTTTGGGTTTTTTTTTGTCAGTGACAGTTGCAGTCTGTTGATTCCTAGAATAGAAATGAGGATTTGTATCCAAAAATACAAATATATTTCCTGTGCTGGGCAGGATTCCCTTTCCCACTTCTCCTGGATTGGGAAAAGGAAATTACTGTAATCAGGTTGATGTGACTGAGCAGGTGAGTTTGGGAAGCAAGAAAAGGATTTAACCGTTTGAGGACAGAGTGGGGCAGCACTTTCAGCATCCTTGGAAGAGTTTTTTGGTCTCCAGCGTTTTGGGGATGGGTTTAGAAATTCGGGTTTAAGCCACAGTGGATCTCCACATTTTTTCCCCATAATTAGCAAAGTAAGTGATATAAACCCAAACTGGTGAGTCTGTAATGCTCTGAAAACATTCCCTGGTCTATCAAAGACAGAACAAATCAAAGATACGCTCCCTGACTGTATTCCTGCTTCCCTCTGGAGATTATCCCACAGTTTATCCATTGCCACACTCAGTGTTTGGTGCTTTTCAAACCGATCTTTCCAACCTTTCCTTGCTGCTCTTCAGCAGAAAACCTCCATGAAGGCTTCTGATCCCTGTGCCCTGCTCAGGAACGTCACAGAACCCCAGCCTGTGCCTCAGCACCCCGAGGGGAGCTGGGGAAGCCACCTCCTGCCAGGTGCCAGGACATTCGTGCCCGGAGGGTGTCGGGTCCCTCCCGCACGTCCCAGGAGCCGATGCTGGGTTTGCAAACACGGCCGGGGCTGTGTTGGGAACCTGCCTGGCCTGAGCCACTTTTCCTGCTGGCTCCTTGGCAGCCTGGCCTTCCTGGCTCCCTGGCAGCCTGCCTGGAAGCCCTGAGCCTTTGCCAAGTGCCTGGGAGCTCACGGGCTCCCGTGAATTGCTGCTCTCTGGCAGCTCCGGGGGAACAGCTCACTCTCGCTTGGCCTCAAATCCCTTCCCGGGGTGACTCGGTTCCTCTGGGGTGAAGCAGAAAAGAGGGGAGGTTTCTAAACTCCCAGATTTTTGGCTTGATCTGAACAAAATGACAATATTTGAGTTGTTTATCCCTACCCCCTGCTGGGTCGTGGCTCTTGGGAGTGTGATGGATATTTTCCTGCACTGGTGTGCCATTAAAAATGGAGCTCTTCCTGCGTAACCAGTTTGGCTTCTGCTTTTTCCATTAAAGAGGTGTTTGCTTTTACAATACCTCAAGTGCCCTCTGATAAGCCTGGTTCCAGGATCTCTTATCTCATTCCCAGAGTTGGAGCCTGAACAAACAGAGCAGAACCTGCTTTTCCTGGGCCTGGCGAGTGCAGGTGTGCGAGGACGCTGCCTGTGGTGTCTGGAACTGCTGAGGCTGCTCTGCCTCTTCCAGTTCCTCATCCTGGGCACCAACCTGACCAACCGTGCCTGGGTTTGAGCCAGGACAAAAACCACAGGGCTCTTCCTCTCATCCTGATGCTCTTCAACCTGACAAAATTAATTACAAATCACCTAACGAGCTCCCGCCCGGTCGGCCGAAGCGCCTCCAGTGTTGTCCGCTCAGGCCGCTCGTTTTTCCTGCTTTAGGGAATTATTTTGGGTACAAACATCACCAAGGCCTTGCTGTGTCCCTGCTGAAGGTGGTTTGTTATTCCCAGCAGGAATGACGACGACGCCGGCCCCGTCCCAGCACCGCCAGCCCAGCGTCAGCCCCCTGTCCTTGGGCGCGGACTCGCGGCGACCTCAGTCCCAGCAAATGTCCCCCACGCTGTCCCCGCTCTCACCCATCACTCAGGTAGGATCTCCTGGGGGAATTCCAGTTTTCTAATCACAGGTTCATTGTTTTAATCTGCTCAGGCTGGAAGTTTGGCTCAAAGAGCCACAGGGAAGGGTGAGGTGCATCTCTTAGGCCACATTTTTTCTGTCATGTCCCAAAGTGAGCTGTGAAATTCGAACGGCATTTTTCTAATTCATCAGAGAAGCTCAATTATCTTTTAAAACTGATTTTATAAGTGTGACTCTGTGACTGCCCAGGTTGGTGATTTCTGACCTCGAGATTCAACTGAGTTTTAAAGTATTGGTTTATACACTGGAGGTGATGTTGAATCTTTGGTAATACAGAATTACAGAATCCCAGGATGGTTTGGGTGGGAAGGAACCTTAAACCTCATCCAATCCACCCCTGCCATGGGCAGAAACATCTTCCTTTAGAGCAGCTTCTTGACTTTTTAACCTTTAGGTGCCGTTTTTGAAACACAAACCAAGCCTGACTCAATTTTCTTGGTGTGAAGTGCTTGAGCACCCTGGGAATTCCCTGATTCTGCTCCTTCTTTTCCAGGCCGTGGCTATGGATGCATTGTCCCTGGAGCAGCAGCTCCCCCCGTATCCCTTTTTCACCCAGACCAGCTCCCAGCAGCAGCAGCAGGCACCGGTGGCCAGTTCCCTGCCCCAGACCCCCCCTCTGCTGCAGAGCTCGGGGCTGCAGAGGGGCCCCCAGCTCCCCCCTCTCTCCGTCACGGTACCTTCCACCATCCCCCAGTCACCTCCGGGGAGCCAGAGCCAGCCCTCCATGGGGATAGACATCAACTCGGTGAGTTCGGGAAGGGCTTTCCTTGGGACAGGCTGGGAATGTGCAGTGTAGGGTGGGAAATGAGCTTGGACAACCCCGTGACAACGAGAATTTTAGGGAGGCTGAAGTAAACTTAGAATGGTTTTGGTTGAATGCACCTTTAAAGGTTTTCTAGAGGAAAAATTGACGTTAAATTTTGTCCCACGTTTGATTAGACCCAGCTTAAATCTGCCAGCATTTACTGGGGTGTTTTTGGGGTGTTCAGTGTCCCCCCAACACATGATACAGACTGGGGGAGCTCCCAGAGCCTTGAGAGAGAATCCAACTACAACAAGCATTTCCCAATCAAAATACCTCTGGAAAATTTACTTTCCAAAAGTTGTCAAGAAGCAGGTATTTTCTGCAGTTTCTCTGCTCAGAACCCTTTTATTTTGAGGAATTTTAGAGCATCTATTCAAGAATGGGATTTGTGGCTGCCTCCAGTGCCCAGAAGAATTGGAGTGAGGATTTATGGACAGATCCCTCTTCCTGCTCGTTTTAACGCAGTCTGTTAGGAAATGTTCTGTCTCAGCAGCTGAAAATCCCAAATCAGGGGTCACAGGCCAGGCAGGGAGGGATGTCCCAGCTCCCCCTGCTCCTTCTGCCCCCGTAAGGTCCTGGTTGTCCCACCTGTGGTGTCCTGGCAGCGCTGTAGTGACAGGAATGGCTTTGGGAATGAGAAGAAATCGTTTCTGTTGATCTGCACTTGATTGTGGATGAAATTTTTAACAGTTTGTGCTCCTTGAGAGCAGCTGCTTCCCTTCCAGGATGGGAACGGGAAGAGGGAAGGACAATCCAGCAGTGGAAAGGATCCCACCCCACTCAAAATGTGTCCCTGTTTTGATTCTAATCCTCATGTAGCACCAATACAGACAACTCTGATCTCATCCTTTGCTTTCTGTGTTGCTTTCCTCATCCTAAACCTCTTTATGACCTGAACTTTTAGGCTGCTGTGCTTATCTTCTAAAGCAACTGAAGTAATTCCTAAATAAACAGATTTAAAGCCACTTTATCAAAAAGCCTTTGGCACTGTCACAGCCTTGCTGGCAACTTCTCCACAGGTTTTGTGGGGCAGAATTGAAATTTAATTTGTAGTTTGGGTGGCTGCTGACAGGGTGGAAGTGGCAATGCAGAGCAAAAAGGGAAATTTTCTTGGGATTTACAGAATTTGGGGTCAAAAATTGGTAGCGCAGAGTTCTCCCACACTGCAAACCTGATTAAATTCACTGGGTTGCAGGTTCTCCTCAATCATCCCTTAATTTCTAAAGAAAGTAAAATTTATGTTAATTTATGGCTACTATTTATGTTAATTAGTACAACATTATTTAAATACCATTAATAATATTAATTTGTTTCAAACCAGGGGGGGAAAAAGTGAAATCTTTGAAAATAACTTCTCAAGCCACCTGAGAAGAGTGGAAAAATCACAGATACAAACCTGCAAAACACAGTGTGAATTCCCAGAGAGTGTCTGCTCCACGTCCTGGGGTGCAGTGGAGTTTGGGGCTGTGTGGTGACAGGTTTGTACCCCAGGTTTATCAGCCAGGTGTTATCAGCTGCACCTCAGTGCTGATAACACAGCTGGAGGCAGAGCAGCATCCCAGTGAACACAGATGTGGGGCTGGCACTTGAACTGAAGCGTGAATGACATTCTTTTTGAATTATTCCCAGCTTCCAAGACTTCTTTGCCCTAAATCCTTGGCTGACCTGATTTTTTTAATATCTTTTGAATCGAGCATAAGCAAGAACAGGCAGGAAACGCTCCCAGCTGTGCCTGTCCCTGCTCCGGGGCAGACCCCCCGAGCTCTCCCCCTGTTTTGGGACCTCATTCGCATAATCCTGTCTTCCCACACAGAAACTGAAGAGGATGGTTTCTCCCAGCTCCATCACTCCAGAAGTTTGTATTTTCCAAGCCTCCCTCAATGCCATGGTGTTTAATTCTGTGTTGTTCTGTAGGCCTCACTCCAGCAGTACCGCAGTAATGCTGGGTCCCCAGCCAACCAGTCTCCCACCTCTCCTGTCTCCAATCAAGGCTTCTCTCCTGGCAGCTCCCCTCAAGTAAGGGACTCTGTGCTTCCACAGGCCTTGCTTCTCGTGTGTGTTTTTAGCTGGATTTCTCCATCACTGCCCCATAGTTGTCTCACTGTGACTCCGTGTGTGCCTCATGCATCACCGACGTCCCATCTCGGCTGCCCTTCCATCCACTCGCACAGGGTTTCAGGAGCTGCTGAATTGCCTTTTTTAGTGAGCAGAGAATCACGGAATCAGGCTGCTGGTTGAACACTTCGGGTGTTTGTTTGGTGGGCAGAACCCTTTCAATTCCCAGGATCCCAAGGGAGCTGATGGGGGTGAAGTTGGGAGGGCAGGGAAGGGGGAATTTCAGTGCCTCCTGCAGCAGGAAAACTCCTGGGGCACTAAACATTTAAATATTTACACTAAATATCCCAAACTGATTTAGACCAGGATGTTTTTTATGTGGGAAAACTCCCTGTGAGAGGAAACACTGGAGAAAATGCTCTTAAAATGAGCAGCTTGTGGCTGGCAGGGAATGGGTTCCCAGCACACTCCCTTGCATGCCAGCTGCTTTCCCTTGCTCTGCCTGTATCTCCTCACACATCCGCGTGTCCTGGATGGAAATCACAACTTGGGAGAGTGTGTGATCCTCTGAAGGGGGATTTTTACCTGCCAGCAGCAAGAAATTAAAAAGGAGCAGACTTTGAGGGTGCCCCCGTGTAAGAAAGTGCATTTTCAGTGCCTGATGCTGCTGAAAGAGCCCCAGCTGGCTGCTCTGGAGAATCCCACCTGGACAAAAGAAGTGCAGGGAATTCTTCCAGAGCATCACAAGAGTCTGCAAATCCATTTTGTTTCATCACTGGACGTTGAAGGCTGTAAGGAGGATCCTTTGTAAATAAGTGCTGCCCCTTCATGGTTCCCAGTCTCCAGGTCCCCTTCATTAGCCAGGTCGTGGTAAGCCCAGCCCTGGATCCAAGAGGCAGGAGTTGTCTGGATTTCCTTAACCCTGGCTTAATTGCTTCTTAACCTCTCTCTCTTCTGCCTGCTTCTGTGAGTTCTGCTGTGCTCTGTGTGCCTCCAAAAACCAGCGCTGTCCCCTAGAGCAGAGCTTGCTGCAAACTCTCACTTCTCACTGTGCAGCACATCCAAATTTAGGGTTTATGTCGATTTTTTTCTCCCTTTGATTTCTCAATCACTCTGGCTTGGTTTTGTCCCCAGACTTGTTGCCACTGGTCAGTCCCAGGGACCAGACTGCAGCAAGTGGAGCACACACTGGGCTCTGATTTTTCCTGCTGGTTTTATCCTGTAAAAACTTCCTCAGGTTCTGCTCTGTTTGAGAGGGACGCCACAACCCCACCTGGAAGGAAGAGGGTTTATTAATTCTGCTCTTTGTAGTGTTGGCCTCTTAAATAGCCACAGAATTCCTTGGTTTTGCTGAATTAAAACTGAGGTGGATTTGTTGCCTCCAGGAATGACCCAAAAGCTGGTGGTGGTCACAAATGTGAAACGTGGAGAGAAGAAAAACCAGTTTGGAGGGGAAATGGGGGTCGGTTGTGAAGATGGGGCAGCTCCAGGCAGCAGAATCCCTTAATCTGCCCCGAGTGAAGGCAGATCCCTTCCAACAGCAGAATGTTCCGCTGTGGAGCAGCCTGGCACTGATGAGTGGGATGCAGTGGGTGTGACCGGGCAGGTGCCTCCACGTGCTCCTCTTTCCCCCATGGATTTGGGGTTTGATCCTCCGAGTGCCAAGGGACATTCCTTAAACCACAAACCTGGGCTTTGTTGTGTCCCACACGGTTCATTCACCACAGGTTCTTCTCCATGCTCCCACCTCTCCCAAGCCCTCTGCTCCCGTGTCGCAGCCGTGTGTGTGTGTCCCACCAGTCCTCCCTGTCCCGGCAGGGGTGGGAGAGCTCTGCCTGCCCCCCCAGCTCTGTGTTTGCATGGCTTCCACCCCCAGTGCCTTGGCTGTGCTTCCCTGCTCTCACCCCTGGCATCCTGTTCCAGTTAGACAGAAATATTCCTGCTCCAGTGGCTCTGACCTGGAGAACCTGGTAGGTATTTTTAGATGGATCATTCCAGCCAGGGATTTGTGCTTTGGGGTTGGTTTTTCCTCACAGTCGCTCCATGAACCCCAGAAGATGCTCTGGTGACTCTCCAGTGATTCTGGAGATGGTGTTTGCACGGTGTTGTTCCTGGAGTTGTTGAGAAGTTATTCCAAGGCTCTGAAGTGTTGAAGGAATGACATTTCCAGTGGGTTTCCTTTGGGAATTCCGGTGCTTGCAGCTGTAGGAAGCAGCACCCTTCACAGGAGGAGCAAACCCGGGCTGGCTTTGGGTAGGAGGCTCTGAGCTGGACTTGCACAAGCACATTCTGCTCTCCTGTTGATTATCTCTCGTGTTCCCTGAAGTTTTTGGGATGGGAACAGTGCTTAGTGAAACACAAAAGATTTTAGGGATTGTCCTCATTTTGGGATTTGTCCTGCCATTCCCATTCTGTGAAATGAATGACAGGAGTTCAAGGGAAAAAAATACCTCGATCCTCTTTGGAGCTCTCAAATAGCGGTTGGATTTTAGTGCTGGTTTTGCTTCCCATCGAGTCTGTGCCATCCCAAAATTCAAATTTTCCTTAGAAATTGTTATAAACCATATGTTGGACTAGATTTAGGTTGGATCCAGTGATCTCAGAGGTCTTTTCCAACCTAATTGATCCTGTGATCACCCAGAGCTGACCCCGTTCCTGCCTCTCCGGCTGGGAATCGTCTCCTGATCCACTTGCTTGAGTGAGCTCTGGATTCTGCCTCCAGTTTTTTTAGGAGTAGCAGATGGAGCAGGTTGGATAACGTGGAGTTGGAGTAGTTGATCGAAGCCTGACAGGGCAGCAAATCAGGTCTCAGTGGTTAAAAAACGTTTAAAAACCCCCAAATTTGATCTCTATTGCTCTAAGTGGTGCTTTGCTTTTCTCTTATCAGTGGCTCTTGTGGTGTTTGATCCCTTGTGGTGTTTGATCCCTCCTGGTGTTCGATCCCTTTTTCCCAGGGATCCAGCAGCCTCCGGAGTGGTGATGACCAGGTGATAAATTGGAAAAGTGGCTCCAGTTCCAGCCCCTTCCCAGTTTTGGCTGCACGTGGAGCAGGGATGTCAGGGATTGTTGGGGGATCTGCCTGTGACAGACCATAAATGCCCAGGAAAGTGAATCCCAAATCTCTTTTCCAAGTGCATCCAAACCATCCCCGCTCCGAGCAGTTCTGGGATCAACCAGGATCTGCTTAGCCAGGATTTTGGAGGAAGAGTTCCAGCCACGGAGTCTTGGGCTGGGAATTCCTCCCTTGATCCACATTCATCCCAAATCATCCCTATAACGTCACAGCCCAGGGGTCTGGCTGGAAGCGGGGAGGTTTTTAAGGAATATCTTGGTGCTTCTTTCCCGGTAATTGCCTCATGGAAGGACAATTTAGGTGTTTTTTGAATTATTTTTTAATACAGGGTGTTTTTTTAGGGACTAAAATCTGTGCCTGTTCTGATTCTTCCTAAGCTTTTCCTGAATTTCCCATGCTTAGGTTTTTATGGAGGAAATTTGTAGCCTTCTGCTTTTGCCATCCGGATAAACCAGCAACTGAATTTTGTTTTCCAAGACTGAGACAATCACTCCATGGAAATTGTCTTTTATAGATGTCCTCTTTGTCAGTTAATGGGGTTTTTTCAGCAGGAATATCAGGATTTGGGAATTTCAAATCAGGAGTGATGTTGCTGATTTTCATCTGGCATTTTTTTGGGACAGTATTAAAACATGGACCTCAAATTCTTGATATTGATGGAGAATAACCGAGGGAAGGGGACAGTGATTTAGCAAGGCTGAGGAATTCCTCCTGGAATTCTTCCCTGGGCTTCCCCCTGACCTTTCCTGCTCTGCAGCTCCCGTGGAATGCCTTTAAACCAGGAATTTTGCCATTTGAGGCTGCAGATCCAGAGCCAGCACAGCCTCTCCCGCCTCGTTTGTGAACCCAAAATTCCAAGAAAAGCAGAAATCGCAGTTCTCTTGTCCCTCCCCGTGTTTCCCGGCGCAGTGTCCGTGTCCATAAATCCCAGTTTTCCGTGTTGTCCGTGCTCTGGGAGAAGCCTGTGGGGTTCTGTGGTGTCCCCGTGCCTGTGGCAGGTGCGGGGTCCAGGGCGATTCCCGATGGCTCCGTGTGGATCCTGTGGGTCCCGAGGGATTCCCTCCTGCTCTGTGGAGATCTTCGGGGATCCTCTGGGCCCTTTGGGATTCCTTCATGCTCTGTATGGATCCTCTGGGATCCTCTGGGCCCTGTGGGATTCCCTCATGCTCTGTATGGATCCTGTGGGATCCTCTGGGCCCTGTGGGATTCCCGCCTGCTCCCTGTGGATCCTCTGGGATCCTGTGGGATCCTCTGTGCCCCGAGGACTCGTGCGGGCCCCGGGCGATTCCCGCCCGCTCCGTGCGGATTTCTCTGGAATTCCCGGTGCCGGGGGAGAGCCGGGGGAGGAATTTGGGATTTTGCACCATAAAGCCTCTGTTTTGTTTTCAGCATTCTTCCATGCTGGGCAGTGTTTTTGGGGACTCCTATTATGAGCAGCAGATGACAGCTAGGCAGGCTAATGCCCTCTCCCACCAGGTGAGCAAATTCATCTCGGGCCTGGCTCGGCCTCTCCCACATCAAATTAATGCCGATTAATTCCCGATTAATTTTCTGTCACGTCCCCGTTTTGTCCATGTAAATTTTTCCTTCTTTTTGTTTGTGTTACTCAGCAGTTTCTTGTTTTGGTTGGTTTTCCCCCTCCTCACTCTCTGTCCTCCCCCTCCCACGCAGGTGTTGAAAATGTTCTGCCAAAAAAAAAGGGAAAGCAATTAAAAAAATCTATATCTTAATGAAGCTTTTAGAAATGAAAATAATGTCAGGCAGCTTTGAAAAGGGAAAAGAGTGAAAAGAAAATGTTAAAGCGGTGAAAATCAGCTTGAAAAAAGGAAAAATAAGGTAGTTTGGAAGAGGAAAAATAGTGAGAATTTTAAAATGGAAATCGGCTTTAAAAGGGAAAAATAATGAAAAGAAATTTTGAAAATAATGAAAAATTTTAAAAGGAGAAAGAGTGAAGTATGAAAGGAAAAAGAATGAAAACAAATTTTAAATAATGAAAATTCATTTTAAGAAGGAAAAATAAGGAAAAAAATTCTTAAAGTAATGAAAACTTTAAAAGGAAAAATAATGACACTTGACAGAGAAAAAGTACTGGAAATCTTTTAAGGAATGAAAATGCATTTTTAAAAGGAAAAATCATGAAAATATGTTTTAAAATAATGAAAATCAGCTTTAAAAAATAAAAATGAAAATAATTTTTTTAAATAATGATTTTTTTAAAAATGAAGATTTTATAAAGGAAAATTATGAAATTAAATTTTAAAACGACAAAAATAAGTATTTAAAACAATGAAAATAAATTGGACAAAATTTAAAATACCGAAAACATTCAAAAATTAAACATCATGGAAATACATTGAAAAATTAAAATCATTAAATGTTTCAAGCTCCACATTTGTGGCTAGAATTGCAGTTGGGAAGGAGTCACTTGTAGGTGATGACAATATTGACTCCAGAATTTGGGAATAATCTGTGGCTGGTTTTATTTGGGAATAATCGGAGCCTCCCTTGGTTTGGATTAATTAAATTACGGAATACTTAAACCAGGAGTGTGTCCAGAGAGGGAATTCTGATGGGCAGAGACCTCAGGGCGAGCCTGAACTCCCTTTATTTTCCTTTAAAACCTCCCTTTTCTTTCGTTCTCCCGACTCCCACGCCCCCGTTTGATTTGTGCATCCTCCTCCGCCTCCTCCGAATTGGGCAGGAAACATCCCGGGAAGCTCAGGGCCAACAGCCCCTTTTTGAGCAACAAACCTAAAGATGAATTTGTTTGCCTGTCTCTTGTCCCGTCCTCGAGCCGTGTCCGTTGTCCCCGCTGTCATTCCCGAGGCCGGGAATTAACAATTCCCTCGTTGCTCTGCAGCTGGAGCAGTTCAACATGATCGAGAACGCCATCAGCTCCAACAGCCTGTACAGCCCCTGCTCCACCCTCAACTACTCGCAGGCTGCCATGATGGGACTGACGGGCAGCCACGGCAGCCTGCAGGACTCCCAGCAGCTCAACTACTCCAGCCACGGCAACATCCCCAACATCATCCTGACAGGTAACTCCGGCCGGGAATGCCACTCCCGTGGAGGCCCCGGGGGCAGAGGGAAGGGCTTCTCCTGCTCCTCACCTGGGGCACCTCGGGAGATCTGAAGCTGTTGGGAGTGTCCAGAGTTGGGATGCAGGGGTGGGAAAAGGTCTGACACGCCAGAGGAGGCTGAGGGAGGCTCTGTGGGTTCTGTAGCTCCTCCCGAGGGGCAGCTCCGATCTCTGGGAGCAGGGACAGGAGCCAGGAGCTGTGTCAGGGATTTGGGATGGAGATCAGGGAAAGGTTCTTCCCCCAGAGGGTGCTGGGCACTGCCCAGGCTCCCCAGGGAATGGTCTCGGCCCTGAGGCTCTCAGAGCTCCAGGAGCCTTTGGACACCGCTCTGGGACAGGGTGGGATTGTTGGGGTGTCTGTGCAGGGCCAGGAGCTGCATTCCATGATCCGTGTGAGTCCCTCCCAACTCGGGATATTCCATGATCCCAGCCTTGGGGTTTCTCTCTGTTGAGCCAAGAAAGGAAAAGGGGATTGTTGCTGTTGCGGGGTTGGTTCACCTGGGCTGTGGTGCCAGTCCCAGTGTGTCCCAGTGCCCCCCTCACCTGTAATCCCAGCACACAGGTAGAGCACCAGTTTTCCCATGGACTTATCCTGGCCCTGAATTGCCTGGATCCTCTGCCACAGCGAGGAGAGGCTGTGAGAGCCAAACTCCTTCCTCTGCTCGGCCCGAGCTGGCCTGCAAAGGGTTGGAGTGTCACATATGGTGACCAGTCTGGTCACAGTGGGGTTTTGGAAACAATCCCTGCCCAGGGATATTGTGGCTGCAGCCAGGGATTGCTGATGGGAATGCTGGAAATTGAAGTTATTCCTCCTAAACCTGAGGGAGAGAAAGGGACTCGAGTGACACCAAACATCCAGACACGAATTTGGGCTTGTGTTTGGTGGTTTGGAGATGCTGTGAGGAATCTGAAATTCTGAAATCTGGAGGAGGGTGGATGTTGTTTATCTGAGAGGTCCATAAATGCTCCCAGGGTTTTTGGGAGCTGTTTTATGACTTTCAGACTGGAGTTTGCCTCATCCAAGCCCCCGCTGTGTGTTCTGTTCCCCGCAGTGACAGGAGAATCCCCCCCCAGCTTATCAAAAGAACTGACCAGCTCCTTGGCGGGAGTGGGGGACGTCAGCTTCGACACGGATTCCCAGTTCCCTCTGGATGAACTCAAAATTGACCCTTTGACCTTGGATGGACTGCACATGCTCAACGACCCCGACATGGTCCTCACCGACCCCGCCACAGAGGACACGTTCCGGATGGACCGGCTGTGACTCCGGCCGGGATCTGCGGAGGATCCGGCCCGGAGGACGCAGCCCGGAGGATCAGGCGGAGCAGCTGCTCCGTGTCCCCGTGTACAATGAGTAACCACAGCTTGTTGTTCTGAGCTTGCCGCGCTGCCGAGCCCCCGTCCCCGTGGCGCCCAGCGATGTCACCCCCGAGCCGCTCGTTGCCGTCCAGCAGTAAGGAGTTTCCCGGTTTTCCGGTTTTCCGTCGGCCTTTTCCTCTCCAGAGCCCCCCTTTCCCCCACCAAAGCTCCGGCGGGACGCTGTCCGTGTCTCTTTGCACTAGGGAAGGGGTTTGGGCAGCTGAGGAAGGGCAGCAGATGCTGGCAAACACCGAAATTTGGGGCTGGAGGGGCGAGCCCCGGCTGCGCCCCCTCCTCTCTCCCGGATTGGGAAGCGAATCCCTGCATTGCCACCCCCTGGAATTGTGACTGTGCTTTGTGACACTGTTCCTCCCTCGAGGTGCCGTGGTTGTCCCCAGGTGTGTCCCCAACCTCTTGTCCCTCCCTCCTTTCCCAGCAATCCCGGCAAAGCGGAGCCGCCGCCGGCCACCAATCCCAAAAATCCACTTTAAACACTATTTTTTTCCAAGCTTTTTATGTTTTGTTTTGTTTTGTTTTGTTTATTTTTTTTTAATATATATGTAATATATATCTATTTCTATATATGGCTACATATATAGAGAGCATTTCTGAGCACACATGAAAGTTCTATAATTCATTACTTGATTAGACAGAGGATCAGAACATCTTAAAGCAGCTAAAAAAAAATAGAGACTAACCTGCATAATCCTAATTTTTACTTTGTGAGAGATTCCTGGGCAACAGGAAGGGCATTTCCATAGCAATGCCAGGCTCGTAGAATCATGATTTTTAATTTTTTTTATTCTTATTCATTACTTATTCTGTTACTTATTTATGATTTTTTTTTTTTGCCGTTGTTGTCGTCATTTCTTTTTTTTCTTTTTTTATTTAAATATTTGGATATTAGGAAAGTAGCTCAACTACATACAGCCAGTGGAAGCACTCTACATAACTCTTGTACAGTACATTTTTTTTGTGGTTTTATTCCAGAAATATATTATATATATTATATATATATAGGTATTTTTAAACTAACTGGAATTTTAAGCAGCTGTTAAGCAGGAATAAGGGAGCCTAAGGCGAGTTTAGATGTTTTCCTTTGGAATAGGCAAAATAGGGTGGTTGGAACTTAAAAATTCCTTCATTCACCCGGGGGAAAAAAAACCTCTTGCTCCACACAATGACCAGGATTGAATCCTCCACAATTCTGTTGGATTAAATCGAGAATTGATTATTTCTGGTGGTCCTTGTGAATATTCTGTGCTGCAAATTAAAAAAAATCCCATCCAGATTCCTCAGGCTGGGAATTGGGGGTTTCGCCCTGGCTGGATCGAGGGCGGTTCCCGGAATTCTGGGAATGAGTGAATTTAAAGGGGCTGACATTCCCTGCCCAGGGCACTGATGGAACATCCTCATTCCACTGGGATCTGCACGGGGACAGCATCTCCCAGCACAGGAAAAGGCAGGAATTAATCAGGAATTAACATGATTTGGAGTCTGACTAATTAAAAATGTGACCCGAGGGTGAGCTGATCCTGGAGAGGGAAGCACTTCCATTCCACCCAGGATTGGGAGCAGCCGCATGGATTTCATTCCCCACACCCTCCCTGAGATCCCATTCCAGTTCCCAGTCCACACCAGTTGTGGTTTCTTCACCCACAGTTCCCCTTCCCACCTGGATTTGCTTTTTGCCTCCAGACCTGTCCCTTTCTCCGCCCTTCCAAGGAAATCCCGACCCCAGCACTCCCAATCCCAGGAAGCTTCACCTTGTTCCTGCTCGGGAATGGCGCTGGGCTGCTCTTAACGAGTTCCACCGCAATTAATGAGAGTCCTCCTGCAATTAACGACCTCTCACTGCTCTCCTGAGTTCTCCTGCTCCTAATGAGTTATACTAAGTTTCTGTGTGCTTCCAGAAATCCGTGGGCTGCCGTGCTGAGATTCCTGCCTGCTCTGCTGAGCGGGAGCGGGCTCGGGATCTCCCCAGTCCCGGGGCGTCCGCTCACCTCCTGTGCCATTTGTTGACCATTTGCACTAAAAATGTGGAATTTTTTCTTGGCTTCCCTGTGTCTTTTCTTTTTTTTTTTCCTTTTTTATTTTTTTAAATTTTTTTTTATTTTATGCTTCCCCACGCACTCCAGAGGTTTCCCCACATCTCTTGGGAATGTTTTGGGATTTTTTGGCAGGGTTTGAGCCCGGTAGGACACGTTCACTCCTGGTGGCTGCTTGTTTCAGATCCCTCACGCTTTTCGGTTTAAGGAGGAGGTAAAAGGCAGCTCAACCAGGAGGATACCTGGAAAAAGCAGGAGGAATTTGGGCCCGGGTGACTCGGAGCCCTTTGCTGAAGGTACAGTGTGAGCCCAGAAGGCTTCGTGCAGCTCCCGTAGCTCCGTGTGGGAATTCCGTGTCGCTCTCCCGTTGGAATGACTCCCGTGCATGTGGCAATCCTTGTCTGTGATGTGTATTTTTAACACCAGAGTCACTTCAGAGCGAAGCCTCCGAGCAGGAGCTGAGATTCCTCCCTGGAGACTCGGACAGGGAGCTGTGGCTCCGGCTCCTTGCCGGTTTTTTAACTCCGTGTGTAAATAAGAGCTCTTTGTTTCTTAGACTTGTAAGTCGACCTTGAAAATGGCCTTAATTTCAAATAACACACCTTGGATGCAACTGTCACAATGAGGGACCATCCAGCTGAGGGAATTCCAGGTTCTGCTCCCTGGGGAGGAGAAAGGAGCTGGGATGTCCCCATGGGAATGCTGTGTGTGCCAGGATGGGCTTCAGCTGTGGGCAGGGAAAAGCTGCTTCTCATCCCGACCCTTTGAGATCCAGGGATTCCAGCAGCTCCTGCCTTTCCTTCCCCAGGGGGAACCTTTCACCTGGGAGCTGCCCCAGAGGGATTCCCCCCGCCCTTCTCTCTCCTTAAAATTCCAGTTCTCGTGGCATCAGGCTGATCTGGAAGCAAACCCAGAGAAAAGCACGGAGCGGCCCCCAGGTGTTCCCAGCACAAAAACTCTGCTTTGATTTCCAGCTGGGCGCTCCCGTGCTCGTTCCGGCGCGTGGGGCTCCCTCCCCGCAGGTGGGAGCAGAAAGGGAGAGCAAAAAACAAATACCAAGGAGAAAATAGTGTTAATTGCTATTATTGCTGAGTTTGAGTTCAGTGGTGTTGAAGCTGTCTGGTGTCTCCAGGGGTGACTGTCCCACCCTCCCTGCTGAGTGGCCCCCCCTCCCTCCGTGTTTTTATATCCATAACGAATTCATTCCCGAATTCCCAAGCTAGACTGTTGCATTTGCCAATACAATGGGGAAGAACAGGAATAAACCCTCGGTGCATCCAAAACTGTGATTTTTTTCCAGAAGCAAACCCAGCCCTGGTGCTGTGGGGGGTGGGGGGAGGCTCTTGTCCCTCTTTTCCCTCTTTTCCCTGTACATAGATTCTCCCTCGGCGTTCCCGCCCCGCTGGCTCCGCACCGGCCGCATGCGTGACCAGGGCCCGGCTCCCACGGCTTCTGCATGGCAGGGAGCGCTTGCCAGCCGCCCCCCCGGTGCCCCCTGTCCCCCACACGCAGCCCGGGCTGGGCTCTGCCCCCGGGCTTATTTTTCATTTTCAAGAGGGGAAAACGTTTCCAGAAACGGCCGCGAAATCGGTTCGGGAATCGTTCGTTCCTTGCGTGTTCCACGACCTCCTCGCAGGTTTCAGGAATTATTTGGTTAATTCATTTTTAAGAGCGCTCATGGATGAACCTTCAGCTCAGAGGAGGTTGGGTTTGATGATCCTGGAGGTCTTGTCCAACCTTGGTTTGGTTGTTCCTTTCCAACCTTGATTCCATAATTCTTTTCCAACCTTAGTTCAGTCTTTCTTCTCCCACCCTGATTCAGTCGTTCTTTTCCAACCTTCATTTGGTGATTCTTTTTCAGCCTTGATTCAGGTTCTTTTCCAACCCTGATCCAGTGATTCTTTCCCAACCTCAATTCCATGATTCCAAGAGCAAAAGCTGCCTCAAGTGCACCTAAAAGCAGCGCCCGATAACGTCCAAAACCACTTAAATTTCCCTCAAAACCAAACCCTCAGTCCTAAAAACCTGGATTTCTGGCAAAACAACAATTAAGGAAAGACCCTGGAAACCCCCTCTGGACACGAAGGACGCAGGAAGGCCCCTCCTCCCCCCGTAGATCCCGACCTTGGCTTTTTTTTCGGGAGAAACCCCAAAACCAGCGCGTTTATTCCTCGGAGCAACGGCCCCCCCGTCACTGTGATGGCAATGTGAAAGCGCAGGTAGCCTTTGTTACGTGTGTCTGTCCTTTTTAAAAAACAACCAGGAAAACAGCAAAAAAAAAAAAAAAAAACCCGAAAAAAACCTCCCTCCCTCTTAGAATTAAACTTTGTAGTGTTCCTGTTCTTTGTATTTTGAGTTGCATCTTATTTATACGGCGCAGTGTAGGCATGGATTGCATGTCGGTTTTCTATGCGGGCACCACGACATTCTGACTGTGTATTATAAACCATTTTTACCTTTTTAAACAGGAAAAAAAAAAAACCAACAAAACAAACGACAACAACAAAAAAAAAACCAACAACACAACAAAATCATTGTGTGGAATTTCTATACTGCAAAGCCAAACACTACATGGAGTCCTCTCTTGGTTTGTGTTATTTATTTTCCGAGGCGGTTGGGGCGGGCGGGGGGTGGGCGGAGCCGTGTGTGCGTTGCCTTATGTGGGCTTGACCAATTTTATCAAAATAAAGGCCTAAAGGGGTAAAATCCGCTGGCTCTTTTCTTCAGGGGGTGGAGGGATGGGATGGGAAAGCGTGGGGGAAAAAAGGGAGAGAATCCCAAACGCAGCTGGGCCGTGTGGGAATTACTCCTGGGAGTAAAGAGCAGGGGTTGAGTTTGAATCCTGCGATTCCAACCCTGGAATCCTGGAATATCCCACAGGGATCCTCATCCCAGGACACCCCAAGGATCCCATGATCCCGGAATAGCTGGGGTTGGAAGGGCCCTCTGGAGATCCCCCAGTGCAGCCCCTGCCCACCCGGAGCAGGGACACAGGAGCGTCTCCAGGTGGGTTTGGGATGTCCCCAGGCCCTCCCTGGAGCTGTTCCAGGCTCTGCCACCTCCATGGAAAATTCTCCCCCTGTGGAGGTGGAACTTCCAGCCCGTGCCTGGGAGCGTTGTCCGAACTCTCTGGAGCCGTGGTGGCCTTGGGGACAGGGACAGGCAGCTCTGAGGGACCCGCCGTGCTGGTGGCTTCGGGTCAGGCCTAAAATCGTTGGATTTTAGTGTCTTTTGGGTCAAGTTTTGGTGTTTTCCTTCATTCCATGTGCTGGTGAGTTGGGATGGAGCCACCTTGGAGCTGGGAGCTGGACACAGGGGATGGTTCTGTCTCGGGGTCTTTGATTTTCCTGCCCTGTGTCCCAGCCCCTGAGGGGACAAGGGACACACCCAGGTGAATCCACCCTGGTGTCACCTCCTGGTCCATGTGAGCCACTGGAGAATGCTCCAGCCCATAATTCCAGACACGGAGCTGGGATTACTGCTTGAACATTCCCAGGGATTCCTCGATCCCGCTCCTTCCCACTGTGGTTTAGGGAAAGAAAAGGGATGAAAGTCTCCGTTCTAAACCCAAGAATGGTTTCTGTCACTGGAGTTGTAAAATTCCTGAAGGAAAACCCAATGGGCTTGAACTTGCTCATAGAAATTGAGTTGAATTATGCCATAAAAAGGGAATTTTTGGAATTCAACCAGATCTTTCCTGTGTGTCCAGCAGGAAAAGCCCTTCCCAAATATCCTGGCTTCTGTCTGATGTCACCTGTGAGAGGAAAAGGTTCCGTTTGGCTCAAATTTGGAATTTTTAAGGTATTAAATGAGGAGAAAGAGGTGACATTTCCATCCTTGCGGAGAGGTTGGATATCGAAGTCCTGTGATGTTTGTGGGGTGAAATTTTGGGGGGTTTAAGGCTCATTAAACCAAACCTTGTTGGATCCTGAGTATTCCCGGCAGGAGTAGCAGCACAGTCGGAGGGGCCGGGGTGGGGCAGCATCCCCTGGACACATCCACAGCCCTGGGGCACCATAAAACCCTGACAAAACAGGGCAGGAGACACTGGGGGTTATTTTGGGGAGGAATCAGAACTTTGAGCTCTTCCTGACCTTTTGGGAGCCCCATCCCTGACCGGATTCCTGTGGAAGGGGGAATGAAAGTGTTTCCCAAAGGGAAAGTTTGATTTTATCCAACCCAACCCAGCAGCGTCTCTGACTCAGTGGCAGCTAAACCCGACCTGGTGGAGGGTATTGAGTTTGAGGAAAAAAACCAAAATGATGCATTTCAGCCTCAAAAATGCTGCTCTGGACAAGCAAAACCTTTTCTATTCAGACAATTCGTGGGTGATTTCACTGATTTATGCAAACAAACCCTGCTCGGTGCAGCAGCAGGGGCACAGAAATGCAGGAAAAGTCGTCCCTGCACCAACAAAGGTTTATTTATTGTGTTTTTCTCTGGGTAAAGTGGAAAACTGACGTTGGCTTTAAGTGTTTGCAACCAGACCTGATGTGAAAACGCAGCTCAGCCCTGTGTACATCCTTTCCCACCTTTATTTTTTTTGTGTGAAGGCTTCTGTCTTTGTATCTTTGCATTCTTTGTAAAGGAAATGGAATAAAATGCAAATGTTTTTGCCTCTGGCTGCTCGGCTTTTTCTCAGTTTCGTTTGTCGTTGGTTGGGGGGGGTTCAGTGTCCCTAAGGAAACGGCAAAATCAGATTATTTTGGTTGAAAACTGAACTGGGGACTCTTCAAGAGGAAACTGCAGCTGCTCTAAAACATGGTGAGGTCTGAATTTAAACTGTCCCCGAAACGTTCCCCGAGTTCTGAGGTCTCTTGGTGACAGCTCTGCTTCCCTTAAGCCCGGCCTTGGTTGTGTTTGTGGGCCCTGCGCAGCTTTGGGGCTCCCTGGGGGCGGGGGGGGCGATTCTGGGGGAGTTGGTGGATTTTGAAAGAAAAAATGAGAATTTCAGAGCCCAGAGCTGCCTCCTGAGAGGGTTTTACACGTGGGCTTGAATGGGTGGAGCTCTCACCCAGGAAATGGGTGGGAGAGGGAGGTTCTTGAGGAAAAGGTGCCTCCATGCACTGGCACTTCCAAGGAAATTCCCGGTCCAGCCCAGGGCTCTCTCAGCCCCACTGAGCTCAGCCCTGGAGGGTTCCTCCCTTCCACATCTGCAAGGGAGAAGCTTCAGAAGAGGGGAAAGGACGCACACGTGGCCAAGGAGAAATCTAGAATTTATTATCCAACATTCCAAGTGTTTATTATCCAACATTCCAGAACAAAGATTCTCTCCTTAAAGTGCTTTTTTATTTTTTAAAAGGAGCAACTTGTACCGAGGTTGCTCCGCGCGTCCTTCTCAGACTCGTGCTGGGTTTGCTTTGCAGCAGGTCTCGAAAAGGAAAACAACATTCACACTCAGGAGCCTTGGAGTAGGGAAAAGATTCCTGGGAATCATCCACGCCAAACTTACTCCAACCATCCCAGCTGCTGCAGGGAGCTTCCAGCACGGCCGTGAGCTGGGGCTTGCAGCAGCTCAGGCTTCTGGTCACACTCCCTGTCTCCACCTCTGCCCTTCCCAGAGGATTTGTGTAGCGTTTTAAGGGATTTGCTGTTGGGGAAGAGGAGCTGGAGGCTGTGAGGGCGCGGTGGGAGGTGCTGACAGTTCTTGGGGCAGGATTCCAGAGCAGCAGCGAGCACGGTTTGGGAAGCAGGTTGGGCCGGAGGGACATTCCACGGGGATTAGTCCTGCTGGACCCGGAACGTCTCGTAGTCCTCTGGGATGGTGTCTGAGGATCGAAGCAAAGAGAGATCAGGAGCAGGAACAGCAGGGAAAATGGACTCAGCTCCTGTTCGCTGCCCCATTCCCGTGGCTGTGCAGGTGTCCAAGTGAACAACTGGAAAATGGGAAAGAATTCCGCTTTTGCTTTGCCAAGCTCACCGTTGCAGCGGTAACGGAGGTTGGACCAGATGATGTTCTCCTGGGAGAAGCAGAAGACCCCGAGGCGTCCCCCTCTCATGGTGGTGTCCAGGACAACTCCGGTGTCTGCCACGACCTCGGGGCCTTCGTAGAACCGAGCCCTGGAGGGGAACAGGGCAGGGACTGAGCAGGAGCTCCCCAGGCCTCGTGGATGCTCCATCCCCAGGAGCCTCCAAGGCCAGGTTGGAGCAGCCTGGGATAGCGGAACCCCTGCCCATGGCAAGGTCGGAACTGGATGAGTTCCTTTCCAAACCCATTCTGGGATTCCCTGAGGCTGATTTTCCCGGTGGGAATTGTCCTGCCCGGAGCCGAGGGCAGGGAAGGGCAGAGCCTCACCTGATGTAGCCGACCTGGGGCCGGTGCTGCAGGAACCAGCGGTAGGAGGTCTTGTCCTTCCAGCCGGAATTCCGGGGGTCTTTCCAGAGCAGCTTCACCTGGTCCGTGGTGTCTCCCGTGTGCCACAGGGAATTCCGGAGGTACTCCCCAGGGCCAGTTTTGGATTTCACTGCCTGGGACAGAGCAGAGCCTGGTCAGTGTGTGCAGAAAGGACTGGCTACAGCTGCTTATCCCGAGGCAAAAATCCAAGGAATTCCTTCTCCGGGGTTCCTTTACCTTCAGCTGAATTCCAGGCTCTGCCACTGCCCGGAAGGGGTTTGCCTGCCAGTAGGTCTGCTCCATCTGCTTCCACATGACCACGTAGAAGCTGGAGCTGTCCTGGTACCCGAATATGAACCCGGCGTAGTCGTCGTCCATGACCGTGTTCACGTGGAAGGTGCCCTCGAAGTCCACCCCATTAAAGGCTGTGTACCCTGTCAGGGGCAGGAGAAGAGAGGCTCTGCATTCCAGGACTAAACAGACCCAGGATCTATTTATAGGATCTCTCCCAGCTGGGGAGATGGATTTTGCCAAGGGGAATCTGGACTCTGAGGGAACAGTGGATGGATCATTAAGCAGTGGCTGATCAAAGCTGCGCCGAGGGATGATTTTCCAGTGGGAAAAGGTAAATTCCTCACCTACAGCCAGGCCAGGATCGCTGTTCATGGTCTGGACAATCTCCATGCCCTGGGAAGAGGAATTGTGACTCGTTACTGCAGTTCCAGACACACCAAATCCCTCTTGTGCTGCTCCGGGGCTGCGACTCTGGGATTTGGGCACTGCAGAACCACGGAGGCTGCGGAGTCTTAGGGAAAACCATCCAGGATTGTTCCCAGCTGGAGCTCTCCCCTACCTGGTTGAGGACGATCCAGTTGGGGTCGATCTGAGCGTCCCCCTCGGGGTCCAGCACCACGGTCTGGAAGGCCCTGAAGTCGGTGAGCGTCACCTCGGCGTTCTCGGGGCAGACGTCGATCCTGTCGATCACCAGGTCCCTGTCGAAGTCGTCCTCACACACGTTCCCCACGCCGTCCCCTGAGGAGGAACGAGCCTGGAGCAGCTGCTCCTGCCCTTTGCTCCGGGTTTGCTCAGCCTCGGGCAGCTGAGGGGCAGGGGAGGAGCTGCTCAGAGCTGGGACACCCCGAGGAGCTGCAGAGAAACCCCTCAAAGCACAGACACGTCTGCAAGAGAGAACCTGACCCCAAACACGATCCCAAACACGATCCCAAACATGATCCTGATGTTGGGGTTGAGGAGATCTGCAAGCACCACAGGCCTGGCTCGAGTCAGTCCCGAGGAAACCCAAATCCCTGTGGATTCCAGAGCTCGCAGCGACCCCAGGAACCCCCAAGGAGCCCCCACACGGATCCGTCCCTCACCATCCGAGTCCTCCTGGCCGGGGTTGGGGACCAGCCTGCAGTTGTCGGGGCCGGGGGGCCTCAAATCCGGGATCCCATCGTCGTCGTCGTCCTCGTCACACTCATCCCCCAGCCCGTCGTTGTCCGTGTCCACCTGGGAGCTGTTGGGCACCGTGGGGCAGTTATCCCGGGAATCCTGGTGCCCGTCCCCGTCGCTGCGGAGACACGGACAGGGACAGGGACACGTTACCCAGGGCCACCAGCACGGCAAACCTTCCCAGGGGTGGGATCCTCGGCAGGAGCAGCAGGATCGGCGATTTCGGCCTTAAAGGGATTTGTCACACCAAGAACGGGTCAGGAATATTCCTGCTGGAATGCGTGGACAGCTCTGGGAATGGTCCTTACTTCCAGTGGTCACTTTTTTTGAAGTCTGAAGACAATTGCACCTCTAAACCTCCATCTTTTTAACGGGATAAGGCCAGGCCGGGCTGTCACAGCCCTTTTTTCCCTTCATCCCCAGGATTTCATACAAATAAACAGAATTTTGAATTTTTGCAGCAAGGTCTCACCTGTCCTCGTTGGTGTCACAGACATCTCCCACCAGATCGTGGTCGGTGTCTCTCTAGAAAAATAAAGGAAGAATAATTTAAATTTCCCAGAGATTAAGAGGAGGAATAGGGAACAGAGCTGCCAACAACAGGAGAGTTTCTGTCGGATTTTCTGGGGGGATTCCAAGGAATTCCAGCAGTGGGACAGGGCAGGAAGGGAGAGCCCAGGGTGCCAAACTTCCTCCCTGGCTGCCGTTTGCTCCCGAGGGAATTTCCTTCTGTGCCAGAGGAGGGTGGCAGCTGGAATTGTCACCTGGGCAGGTGACACAGGCACTGTTGGGGTGACAGGAGTGACCCTGCAGGACTGAAACTGGGAGGGTTCTGTACCTGGTCGGGGTTGCTGAGGGTGGGGCAGCTGTCACAGGCGTCCCCCACGCCGTCCCCGTCCCTGTCCCTCTGGTCAGGGTTGGGCACTCTCCTGCAGTTGTCCATGGGGTTTTTGATCCCTGGAAAAAAGGGTCCACAAAAATCCAGGGTGGGTGAATTCATGGAAAAAGCAGCGATTTCAGGATTTGGGGATGGTGTTTGTTGAGTTCCCCCTGAGCAGGGGTGGAACCACCCCCGGGCTGTCCCCCACGGGGTGTCACCAGGAGCAGCACAGGGAACACGAGGTTCCCAAAAAAGCTGTGGCTGCCCCATCCCTGGAAGTGTCCCAGGCCAGGCTGGAGCAGCTTGGCAGGACCCATCCATACCCAAACAGCCCTGGATGCGCTGGGAATTCTCTGTCAGTAACTCCCCTTGGCTGGGACCAGCAGCAGTGGGGATTCCTGGCTGCCAGGAGCAGCTTTTGGGCAAATCTTGATCAGCTCAGTTTCCAAAGCCAGCCAGGTTTGTGTCCGCCCCCGGGGACAGCCCTGACACCCCCAGCCTCGAGCCAGGAGCTGCTGGCAGCTTGGATATTCCCAAATTTCTGCCTTGAAGTGCAGCACCAGGCAGTCAGGGTGAGGCTGGGTGTGACTGTGGGCAATAAAAGGGATAATAAATGAAAGCTTGTGAGCACCACCCTGTGACAGAGCCGAGCTCCAGGACACGGGGACTGCCCAGTCTGTCAACCCAGGAACTGAGCTGTGCCTGATCCCAGCAGGAATCAGTCTGGAATGAGTCTGGATCTCGGCTCTCACCGTCCCCGTCCATGTCATCGTCACACTCGTCGCCCTTCCCGTCGCCATCGATGTCCTTCTGGTCGTTGTTCTTCACCTGCCGGCAGTTGTCGCACGCGTCCCCAAAGTTGTCCTTGTCGGCGTTGCGCTGGTCCGTGTTCCTCGTGTACACACAGTTGTCCTGCAGGGACAGGGACAGGGACACGGGCTGGGGACACCAGCACCTCCTCAGGGTGTCCCCAGCCAGGCCTCACTGAGGACAGATTCCCGAATTCCCAGCCCTTGTGGGGTCCCTTCAGTGCCCGGATGTTTCTCTGCCTGGTTTTAGATCCTCAGAGCACCCGGACCAAGGCCTCTAAATTCCCACTGGGAGCTCTGAATTCCCACTGGGAGCGCTGAACTCCCCCTGAAGGTGCTGCTGCCTTGCAGGACCTCTGGGAAGGGCAGCACGACTCGAACCTCAGCGTTCGGGATCCCGTCTCCGTCGGCATCGTCGTCGCAGGCATCTCCGATCCCGTCCCTGTCCGCGTCCTCCTGGCCGGAGTTGGGGACGGTCATGCAGTTATCCTGCAAGGAGAGACACAGGGATGTGGGAACGTCACCCAGGCCGAGTTCTGGAGGTCTCAGCAGCACCCAAGGCGTGTCCTGGATTGAAATTCCCGATTTCCTGAGGAACGGGAGCCGGCCGCTCTCACCTTGCGGCATTTCTTGTCGGAGCAGCGCTGCTTCTCGTCGGGGATTCCGTCGATGTCCGTGTCCTTCCCGCACACGTAACCGTTCCCTGCCCACCCCACGAGGCACTGGAAGGCAGCGGAGACACAAAATCAGCTCCCCGATGGCCGCAGCCCCCCCCGAAATCCAAGGTTTTACAAGAGAACCGGCACAAAACGCTGCAAATCCAGGGGTGTGAAACCCTACAGGGAAATAACGCCCGGGAGAAACATTCCTGGAATTTGAACAGCTCCGATCCAACTCTGCTCGCTGCTGAGGCTGTGAAGAGGCGGCAGCAGGAGTCGGATCTGAGGCTGCTGAATGGATTCTCCCTGCTCAGCTCCAGGGAATTCCGTGCCCGGCAGATTTGCAGCGCTTCAGGAAAAAACCAAAACCCCAAAGAAGCGGGAGCGGATCGGAGGTGCCGGGAGCAGCCCAGGCAGGAGCGGTGGCCGCGGCTCAGGTGACAGGGACGAGCAGGGCTGGTTTGGGAAGGGCGATCTCCAGGAGAGGGCAGTGGCAGACCCGGGAGAGGAGCGCGGGACGAGGGAACGCGGAGCGAGCACACCCCAAGCGCGGCGGGGGCGGACCGGACCCCGATCGCAGGAGGGTGGGACCAGACCCCAATCTCCATAGGGTGGGACCAGACCCCAAACTCGATAGGGTGGGACCATCCCCCGGTGCCAGGGCTGTGAGCAGCCCCCCCGGACCTGGCAGGACAGGGAGCCGTCCCTCTCCACGATGCACTCGGCGTTCTCGTGGCACGGGCTGATCTCGCCGTTGGGGCAGCGCCGTGTCCCCGGCGCCGTCTGGCTCCTGCAGCCGCTCAGCTGATCCCCCACAAAGCCCGGCTTGCAGGCCCCGCACTTGTAGGATCCCTGCGGGGAAAACGGGGAGGAACTCGAACGCAAATCCCGGCAAATCTCCGCTGCAGCCCTTCCTCGGCAGCTGGGTTTGCCACGGGGAACGGGGAGCCTGGGAAAAGAGATCCACGAGGGTCTCCAGGAATGTCATGGAATCCTGGAATGGTTTGGGTTGGAAGGGGCATTAAAGCTCATCCAGTGCCACCCCTGCCATGGGCAGGGACGCCTTCCACTGTCCCAGGGTGCTCCAGCCTCGCCTTGGACAATTCCAGGGATCCAGGGGCAGCCACAGCTTCTCTGGGAATTCCATCCCAGCCCCTCCCCACCCTCCCAGGGAGGAATTCCTTCCGGATATCCTACCCAAATTCCCCTTTTCCAATGTGAAGCCATTCCCTGTGTCCTGTCCCTCCATCCCTTGTCCCCCGTCCCTCTCCAGCTCTCCTGGAGCCCCTTTAGGCACTGGAAGGGGCTCTGAGCTCTCCCTGGAGCCTTCCCTTCTCCAGCTGAACACTCCCAGCTCTCCCAGCCTGGCTCCAGAGGGGCTCCAGCCCTTGGATCCTCTCCATATCCCTGAGGATTTACCCGGGTGTTGATGCAGATGGAGTTTGGGACACAATTCCTGGCAGCTCCGGTCTCACACTCGTTGATGTCGGTGCACACCTGCCCAGGGAGAACAGGACACGCCTTCACCTTCACCCCAAAGCCCAGAATCTGGGCAGGGCCAGGTGCACGAGCAGAGCCCTGGCACACCCACTAGCCCAGGACTGGTAAGTTTTCCTGCTGGCAAGCTTGAGGCAGATCCCAGCAGGATTGCAGACCCCCTTTCCAGAGCCAGCAGAGATTCCAGCCTGGGAACAGAGCTGAGCTCTGAGCTGAGCTGCTGGAACATCCTCCCTCTGGAAGGGGGTCCATGGGTTTGGAAGCTCAGTGGGTGCATCCCATGACCAAATACCTGGAGCCTCGAGTGCTCCTTTGTGGGACAGTTATCCCTAAAAACCCCAATCAGCCCAGGCTGTTGGGATGTTGGCTTTAACCTGTCTGGAGCTGTCAGGGAAGTTGGGAGGGGGTGGCAGCAGCTGCGTGAACTCTTCTGTGTCCCAGCAGGAAGGATTCCCATTCCCATTCCCATCCCGGATGGCTCCACAGCCACAGAGGTGTTGGGATGCTCTGCCCAGCCCCAGTTTGGCACAGGGGAGGTGGCTCTGGGGCTGAGGCGTCCTGGGCACTCTCCTCTCTCCCTGCATTCCCACCAATACATGGAATCACGGAATCCCAGAACAGTTTGGGTGGGAAGGGACCTTTAATCATCCCATTCCCACCCCCAGGGACACCTTCCACTATCCCAGGGTGCTCCAAGCCAGCCTTGGACACTCCCAGGGATGGGAATTCCATCCCAGCCCATCCCCACCCTCACAGGCAGGAATCCCTTCCATCTTTAGGAATCATCACCTCGCGTTTCCCTCCCGTTTCTTCGAAGACCTTTGAGTCCCAGCTGCAGAGGGGAGAGACTTCCCAGCTTGTGAGGGACACAGAACATTCCAGGCCCTTACCTGTTTGTTGGCCCTGGCATAGGCCATTCCCACCCCTTCCAGCAGCTGCCCGGTGAAGCCGGGCGGGCAGGGGTCGCAGCGGAAGCCGGGGTTGGTGTTAATGCACTGGACTTTCGGGAAGCAGGGGTTGGCATTGCACTGAAACAAGAGAGAGGGTGCCCAGGGCTGTGCCAGGGGGCAGCTCCAGGGCTGGGGCACGTCCAGCTCGTGGATTTTTAGTTTTAAGGAAGATAAAATTGCACAGAAGTTCCTCGAGAGCTTCCCCAACTCGGGTGTCCCCTCGGGGTTGCAATAAAACAAAGCCACTTTCAGCTCTAATTGTCCTCAGGTGACACCAGAGCCCAGGCAGGGAGCTGCTCTTGCTTCACATTTTCCTTCCTGGAATCCCCAGAGTCCAGGGAACTGGACAATTCCTCACCCTGGCCTTGAAACACAACACGAGTTGTTTGTTTACCGCTCTCTTTCCAAAATTGCTGTGAATGCTTTGCTTTCTCCAACACTTCGTTATTTTCCCTGGATTTTGATGCTCTGTGCTGGCTGATGCATCACAGGAATACAGTGGATCCCCTATTTTGGACTGACAATCCCAAAATCCCCCATGGAGCCTTCAGCAGGTTTTTAAATTGAAATGCAGTTGAGGCTTTGCAAGAAGTGGGATAATCAAGTTTAGGAATATGGTTTGGGAAGCACGGAACTCAGGAGCCCTACAAAAAATCAGTGGGTGAGCAGAGCTTTGCACACACACAGAGCTTAAAATCGGTGGAATGCCACATTTCCTAAAAAAACCCCCACAGTATCTGCCCAGCAAGGTTTGATTTAGGGCAGAGACAAAGCCCTGTGGTTGAGGTTTGCTGTTTCAAGGATTATTTGGGCTGTTTGATCCCATTCCACACCTAATAAATCTTATCTCCAACAACTCATCAGCACGGGAGGCCGCTCTGCTCTTCCAGATTCCCCTCCCTGTGCGGCACAAACCTAAGGATTCATTCTGCTGGGAGAAATCCCAACTGGACTGGCCCTAAACCCTCCCCGGGGAGAACGCAGGGGAGGGCCGGGCACAGAACTCCAGCTCCTGCAGGGCTTGCAGGACTTTTCCTGACAAACAAACCCCGGAACATCCCAAGGAAATGGGGCCAATCCTGTGGATTCCAGGCTGTCCCCGGGTGTTTTACCTCGTTGATGTCGGTGCAGTGGGTGCCGTTCCCGGAATACCCGGCGGGACAGGGCCCGCAGCGGAAGCCGTTGCCGGTCTCGGTGCAGGGAACGCCGGGGAAGCAGGGATTGGGGAGGCACCGGTTGAACTGGGTCATGGTGATGACAGGACCCGTCACCTCCGGCCGCATCCCTGCGGGACGAGACGGGTGGTGAGGACAGAGCTGGCACTGCCAGCACCTCCCTGGGGTGGGCACAGCTGGGGCATCCCTGCCTGGTCTCCGCCAGGGATGGAAGTGGAGGGAAATCCCAGGATCGTGGTTTAGGTTGGAAGGGACCTCAAGGATCATCGGCTGACAGATTTCTGAGGCAGAGCAGGCACTCACCGCAGGCATCGCACTCCATGACCGTGTTCTTCAGGAATGTTATCTCCTTGATCTGGAAGGAAACAACAGCCAGGGGCGGGATTTGTTGGAATTTTGGAATATGCAGAGATAGATCTATCCCAGATCCCACTGGAAATGGGAGACAGAGAGCAGAGGATTCAGGGATATCCAAGGATTCTCCAGCCTTTGGCTCTGGAGACTCAACCTGGCCTTTAATTGCTTTTATTGTGCCCTCACTGCCAACATCCCAAGATGCTGAATCCAGGGAAAGTCACTTTTTGGGAAATCTTTGCCCAGGTGAGGGAATTGCCACCTTGTTTTCCCACTTGGGAATGCGAGTTTGGCTCCTGAGGAAAGGATTTAGGACAGCTGAGAAAAATGTGGATTAAAAAATGAAAGGAAATGAAAGGAAATGAAAGGAAATGAAATGAAATAGAACAGAATAGAATAAAATAAAATAAAAATAAAATAAAATAAAATAAAATAAAATCATAAAATGTGGCAAGAGGGGGAAAGAACAAACAGGAAAATCTGCCTGGGAGCTGGAAGGGAACACTGGAATCACTGCTGGAGGCTGCCAGGAGCCCTGGCTGCCCCGATTCCCAGCTAACACTGGGTTTTTATGCAGGGCCTGGAATGTGAGAGGAGCTCCAATGTTTTTGCAGGATTCCAGCTCCCTGCCTCTGGAATCCCTCAGCTCCCCCCAGGAATTGAAGCAGAATGGAACCTTTCTGTCCTCTTCAAAGAGCTGAAGGCAAACCACCAGATAAACTCCTGGGTAAAACGGGGAAAGAGCACCCAAGAAGTTCCAAATTCCCTAAAAAACTGCTGGAGCCAGGAGGGCTTTTAGGATTGGAACGACAGCAGGGAAGAGGGAATGCAGAGCTCCATGGGACCACGATAAAGGGCTGGGAGGGCTCCTCCATCTCCCATATTCGGCCTCTCCCCCGATCTCCTGAGCCCACAAAACGCAAGGGAAAAGTGACTTTGCTTTCCCAGTTAAATCCATCCCGGTGTGTCCCTGTTTAAAGGTTCACTCCACGTTTCAGCTCTAAGCAGGAGAATCTGGGAATTCAAAGGAACTTCCAGCAATTCCAACTCAAATTTCCAACTTGGGTTGCTCAAATTGAGTTTTTTCCCAACTTGAACGGTTTTTTCACCTTGCTTTTCCCAACGTGAAGGTTTTTTCAACTGGAATTTTTTTCCCACCTTGAAGGTTTTTTTTCATCTTGTTTTTCCCATCTTGAGGTTTTTCCCAACTTTATCTCCCAGTTATAGATAGGATGTGAAACCACCTCTGGATTCTGTTTTGCAGCACTAATCTGCTGCTCATTCCACACAGGAAGCAGCTCCCCAATTCCAGAGTGAGCAGAGAATTCCCAGACCTCAGGAAATCAGGAATTAGGCCCCTTCCTCACCCACCTGCTGCTTCAATAAATCCCGAACTTCCAGCAGCACACGATTGGTTTCCCTCATCTCTTGCAGCATTTCTGGCCCGACTTCTCCTCCTAAAAAAAGCCAAAATGGTTGGGAAAATCCCAGAGGATCCCAGATTTACGATCCAACTGATTGAATAACTTCATATTCAGGATTCAGCCTCCACCCCAGGGAGTTTTCTGCTGGAATTTGGGTATGGAGTGGGATCAGCAGTGCTGGAAGGGAGGGAACAGCTCCGGGCTGGCACGGTGGGAGCTGCTCCTTTGGCACAACCCCTGAACTTCACACTTGGGAAGGGATTTGGTGCCAAAAGCAGCAAATCCCGGATTCCGGGCTGGGAAAAGCTCGGCTCCCGGAGGCTGAGCGTCTCCCAAGTGTGGAAAAGGGGCCCAGCAGCTGCTGCCTCCTCACCTGTTCCCAAGGCATTCCCTGGATTCCTGCTGAAGGCGGGATCTTTGCGGGTGGCGGCACTTTGGAGTGGCCGGCTGGGATCTTTGGGATACAAAGGACACGCGTGTGCTCATCCAGGGAAAAGTCAGGAATGCCGGAGGGTCGGGATCGGCTCCTGAGCTCAGCCGGGGAAGGGGATCCTGGTGATTCCCTCCCGTCTGGGTTTGGGGCTCCTTTTGGGATGGGGTGAAAATCTGGGCTCTGCCCAAGGGAGGGAGGGATGGAGCTCGTGGTTTTCTAGGATTAGGGGATTTTTAGGGAAATTTGATAGTGAAAAGATAATTGGACACGGAGTTCACCCGGTGTCCAATTCCTTGTTGGCCACGAGGATGTACTACCTCATTTCTCTGGGTTTTTTCCATAATTTCTCTATTTTTCCATAATTTCTCTATTTTTCCTATAGTTTCTCTATTTTCTCTATAATTTCTCCATATTTTTCTATAACATCTCTATTTTTTTCTATAATTCCTCTATTTTTCCTATAATTTCTCTGGTTTTTTTTCCATAATTTCTCTTTTTTTCCCCTCTAATTCCTCTATTTCTCCTATAATTCCTTTTTTCCATGATTTCTTTTTCCCATAATTTCTTTTTCCCCTGTAATTTCTCATTTTTTTCCTACAATTTCTCTCTTTTTTCCTTGATTTACCAATCCTTTAACAGAAACCACACCTCACCAACAGCGACGAGAGAACCAGGAATAAATCCTACAAAAACCTCTGTGTGTCCAGGGGGGAAAATCAGCAGGAATCTGGGCTCTGCATCCCTGAGCAGGGAGAATTTTCCAGTGCCAAAGGGGCACTGATTTAACAAAAATTCCTCATTTCCATGTGACAAACGAGCCCAGAAACCTCGTGCATCTTCCCAAAAGGATTTGGTGAATATTTGTAACCTCTCCAGTAAAATTTTGGGTTGGGACTAATTTGGATCCCACAGATGCTCCTGGAGCTGAGAATTCCCCAAAACCAGCGTTTGGAGAAGTGGAATTTGTCCATTCCTAGAGGTCAGGGCTTCCCTGAGCTCCATGTGCAGAAAATCCAGGGATTCTGTGCTGGGACACTCTGTGGGATGGGTTTTTTCTAACTTAAATCAGACGTGAAATGCAGATTAATGCAGTGTCTCTGGCAGCTCTTTACAAAACCCAACAATAAATATTTTCCTTAAAAAAAAAAAAGGAGGGAAACAGGGGAAAAATCCCACGGAGCATTTACACAGTTTTCCTACAAAACCCCCAAATCCCTCAACATTTTCAGGCTGCAGCTGAAACATCCTCCCTCTTCATCCCCTTCCACCCCCCAGCATTTTCAGAGCAGCCTAAAAATCCCCCCCAAAAAATCAGAATGAAATCAGAATTTAAATCAGAGTGAAACAAGAATGAAATCAGAATGAAATCAGAATAAAATCAGAATAAAATCAGAATTAAATCCGAGTTAAATCAGAATTCAATCAGAATTCAAACCCCTTACCTATCCTTCTCTGCTGACACAAGGAGAGGGGACAGGAGAGGAGGAAAAACACAACCAGAGCTGGAATCATCTCGGAATTTCGGGGCAGGGTGGGTGCAGCAGCTGCTCCTGCAGGGAGTTCTGAACCTGCAGCTTTGCCTCTGCTCCCCATTCGTGGTTTGCTATTTATGAAGCCACATTCCTTCCCCTGGAGTTCTCCCTCGGATGCTGGGACGAGGGGTGGACGTCATTCCTGGCTGCTCCTCCACGGAGAACGTTGCAAAAGTAAACAATATGAGAAACTCATCAGCAGAGGAGCTGAAATTTCTTTTTTTTGCCCCCCCCCTTTTTTTTTTTTGTACTAAAATAGGTCAGAAAATTCCAGAATTCAAGGGATTCTTCTTTTTGCGGGGGGGAAGTTCGTTTCTTCCTCATGGACACGGGGCAGACGATGAATCACAGGCGGGTTTTCCTTCTGAAACTGCTCACAGAGGCTCTGAGACATCTGGAGTGCACCAGAATTCCAGAAAAAAGCTCTTTAAACTCCCCACAGGCAAATTTCACTACTCAGAATGAGGGGAGCATCACTGGATCGTGATTCGGTTCCCAAATTCTATTCCAGAAGGATTGGGCACATCCTTGGAGGGGGATTTTTATTCCTGAAGGAAGGATGAAGTGTAAAACTGAGGGAAAAGAAGGGGGAATTTGCAGATTTTTGTCTCCATCCAGCATTTCCCATCAGGAAACACGGAGCAGATTGAGAAATCCACCCGGGAGCAGCCGAGGAAAAGCTGGAAAACCTCCCAAGAATCTTCCAATTCCAAGAAAAATTCCAGGTGGAAGCATTACCTGTGGGGAAAGGCCTGGAGACAAATCCCTGCTCCCACATTCCCAGAGCTTGGCCTGGAAATCCAGCACAAAACACCCCCGGGAGAGGCCCAGGGAAGCCCCAGGAAACAGAAGCTCAGTCTTTAAAATGTGGGAGCAGCAGGAATTTGGGATATTTACAGAAAGATGGGATTTTTTTCCTGCTTTAACCTCAGACCTCCCATGCTCAGGAAGAGCTCCAGGTCCCTGTGGTGACCGGGCCTGGTCCTGTGGGCGCTGCTGGGCCCACACAGGCCCCAAAATAAATGCAATATTCCCGGTTTGGTGTCCCAGGGATGCTGGAACAGCACGGATTTTACACTTTTTTTGCAGCAAATTCACACTGGAAATAAAATAATTTGCACTCGGCGACATTTGGGTGGCTCTGCTGGCCTGGCACGAGTGGCCTCTGCTGGCACTCAACCCACAGCCTGAAGGATTTGATCCATGTGGGATCAAAACGATGGAATTTCCCAGTTTTTGGCATTTCTGGACAAATCAGCCCCATTCCATTCTCATTATTATTATTCAAGATAAGAGATGCCATTTTTTCCCCCTGATGTCCTGGGAAATCTGATTTATAATTTGGATTTTCTAGCGACGAATGAGGAGCGAGGGAGTGAGAAGTTCCCTGTCCCACGTCCCTCCGGGATCCAATCTTTCACCCGGAGCTGCGATCCCTGGGGTTCATCCCGCTGGGGACGGCAGGAGCAGCCAGAAAAACCCGGAATTTTCACATTCCCACTCCAAGGAAATCCAGCAGTGCCTGTTACGGCAGTGCAGAGGTTGAAGGAAAAGCACATTACTTCACCAGAGGCCTGATAGGACATTAATAAAAAAAGGGCTTTTGCCAACTATTCATTAAAAAAAAAAAAGGGTGTTTTTTTAACTGTGAAGAAGTCATAAAAGTGCAGAAAGAAAACATGTAACTTCCATGGAATGAAGAGTGGCCAGGGGTCACTCTTGAGGTCACCTCGGGAGCAACTGACCCCAAATCTGCTTTGTGTGGGGAGCAGTGAGAACCCAAACCCCTCATTCCGCAGGAAAAGGAGCCGTGGGATCATGGAAGCAGGGATTATGGGATCATGGAATGGTTTGGGTTGCAAGGGCCTTAAAATTCAACCCCCTTGCACCACCCCAGGTTGCTCCAAGCATGAACTGTTCCCAAAATAAATCTGAGCAGAAATGATGTTTTCTGCCACCTATAGATATAAAATTCTATTTATACATATTTGTATTTTTTTAAATTTATTTTTATTTCTTTATCAAATAAATCCTCATTTAAAAAAACCCAACCCAACCCCTTGAAATTCAGTCTCCAGCTAATTATGTGTTTCTCAATTTTCAGTGGCCCAAATCCCACCAGTTTTGGAGAGGAGACACAACCAGTTTGGAGAGCACTGGAACTGGTTTGTGACCCCCAGCCAGCAAGGGAGGGATTTTTTAATTTAATAAGAGCTTTTTAAGCCCATCAAGAGTCATCTGCTGCCTCTGGACAGAGCTGAGCACTTCCCAAATCCCATTTTACAACCCTGTAAACTGGTGATCCCGTTATATATAAAAATAATCCTATTTTCTATTATTTAACAGCCAAATTAACTCACCAAAACCACATTATTGACAAGTCAGATAATTCCCTCTGGGTTTTTTGCTGCAGGCTGAAAGAAACCCCAATAATTGCCATTAAAAGGAATTAAGTCTCCTGCATATCAAGGCAATTTTTTCCACATCCTTTTAGAACCCCGAAGGAATTTTTCTTCAGGCTGCAGCAGATTTTTGGGATCAACTCTGGCCACTGAGAGCAGCAAAGTCCAGCAGAGCTGGTTCCTCCTGGCTTGAATTGAGCAATTGGTGGCTCCACGGGCTGAGGTCATTCCTACCTTTATTTTCCTTGGATTCATCCAATTCCTTTCTAAATTCAGCTGTGGATTCCCTGTAAATCACCCTCCAACCCGAGCTCAGCACAGGAGCAGAGCAGAAAATGTTGGCTTGTTCCTGTTGAAAAATCCCAAATTCAGAAGGAGCTGACGGGGAAACATCTCCCAGCTCGGAGCAGGATTATTTTTGAAGCTTTACAGATTTAAAAAAAAAAAAATCAAAATATGGAGCAGAAAATGTTTATTTGGTTTTTTGGAGTCTGGGCACGGCCAGGTTCGTTACACCTTTTTTTTCCTGCCTGGAGCTGACATCACAAATGAGAGGAGCTCACAAACAAACAACAAAAAGCAAAGCTCCTGCAGCCCGAAAGTCGAAATATTTTCCATTTCTCTGTTTTGAAGTGGCCTCTGCCAAGTGAAGGACAAAAGTCAGAAGAAGGAAAAAGTTATTTTTCAGCTTTGGAAGGTCAGGTTCTAAAAATAAGTGGAAAACATCTCCGGCCTGGAGATGGGGTGAGAAGGGTTTCACAGGGGTTCTGATGCATTTATGGTGTAAAAAAGGCAAATTATGGAGGAAATATAAGGAAAGACTTCAAAAAACTTCTCATTTTCCTCACAATTTGGGTTCAGTTGCTCCTTCCAAAGGTTTCTCTTCCCTGTTTCTAAATAATTCCAGTCAGGGGGATCCAGGCAGCATCCAGGGCAAAATTCCCACTGTTTTAAGGGATACAATTTAAGGCCATTCCTTCTTTTCTTATTCCACATAGACTCAAGGAGCAGATTTTTCTGAACTCACTATGGATGGAAAACGTGCATTGCAATTCCAGGCTTTCATAGGATCCTGGAATCCCAAAAAATCCTAATAAATCCTAATAAATCCCAATAAATCCTAATAAAAATGATGCTCGGAAGCCCAACCTTACTTGAAGGAAGCATCCTTGTCCCAAGGTGCCAGTCCCTGTGTCCCTGTGCTGGTGGCCCAGCCTTGCCATGGCTCAAATTCCATAAACAGGGAAGAAAACAGCTGGAGAACGAAATGGCAAAGTTAAAAAAATGAAGGATGAAGTTAAAAAATTAAGGATAAAGTTAAAAAATTAAGGATAAAGTGCACAGTGGAGCCGCCTCCAGGTTTAATTCACTTTGCCACTGACTAAATGAAAGACAAAGCATTAAAATTATTTCTAAAAGGTCTTGAATGCCTGAGGAGTTCAGATGCAGAGACACAAACCAGACTGCAGCAGGGTGGGACTCCTCAATCCTGTGACAAACCACAGCCTTTAATGGATTATTCCATGGATGGGCTGCTCTTCCCATGGATTAATGGATTTATTTACAATATTTGCATCACTCTGGGTGTTTATCTCCAATAATGAGCCCAAAGCACGGCTGCTACTGGTTTCCATTATTAATTAATGCCTAAATGTCGTTACCTCAGCACTGCCAGCAGCTCCAAGTGGATCCTTTCGGAATCCTGTTTGTTGGGATTGTGTTTTAGCAACGGATGAAATCGGGATTTGTACATGATCAAGCTGGAGAATCCTGGCTTTGCAGACTTCTCAAAGCAGGATTTTTGTTTTGTCTGGGAGCACAGGGCAGAAAGGTGGGACGAGACCAAGATCCTGCCTCCAGCTGCAGTGTCCAGTCGTTTCCACGGAGAATTTTGGGAATTTGCAGATGTCAGACTGAAGCACTCAAAGTAAGGAAAAGCTGCTGTGAAATTCGGATTTCTCTGCGGGGCTTCTGATGGGTCTGCTCCTGCTGAAGTGGGTCAGGCTGGTTCCACTCCAGATCACAGAATTCCAGGATGGTTTGGGTTGGAAGGACCTTAAAGCACATCCAGTTCCACCCCTGGGACACTTCCCACTATCCCAGGGTGCTCCAGCCTGGGCTTGGGCACTTCCAGGGATCCAGGAGCAGCCACAGCTGCTCTGGGAATTCCAGCCCAGCCCCCTCCCCACCCTCCCAGGGAGGAATTACTTCCCAGTATCCCATTAAACACTGCCTTCTATTAATTTAAAGCCCATTTGTTGCAGGGCAATAATTATTTGATATTTTCTCCCCATGGTAAAGTCCTGTTTCCCTCCCTGATGCTCCTCGGAATTCCGGCCTTGTCCCGAGTCCTTCCCAACGTGGGCAGGCCAAGTCACTTCCACGGAAACCAGCTGCCCACACCATGTGTGCTATCACTTATTTTTGGGATGAATGTGCACATCCTCTGGGGTTTTTTTTAGTGTCTTTCCCTGCCAGAGGTTGTGAGTGAAGATTCCCCTGCTCCAGGAAGAGACGGATCCGCGATTCCAGAGCTGGCAGAGCCATGGTCCATCCAGGCTCCACTGAAGCTGCTGAGCCTTGGAGTGACTCCGTCCCAGGGCTGGAGAGAGGCTTCTCCCTTCCTCGGGATGGGAATGGGACAAGGAAAAGCCAGTCCTGGCCTGGTTACCTCGGTGGGAGTCTCCTGAGAGTGAGCAAGGAACAGGCACGGGGTGGGATGAGATGGGACTTGGGGCCCGTCCAGCCCAATCCAGTCTGGGATTCTGTGGGATAAAAAGTGAGTGCACAGGGAGAACCGGGGTGATCCCGAACTTCCAGAGCTCAGGGAGCAGCAGGAGGAATGGAGAGGCTCATGGAGACCCCCCAGGTGGGCTGGGTTATTTGGTCACCTGCAGCACATCCAGGGAATCTGCTCGGGAACAGCAGGAGGTGACACCAGTGACAAAGCCACGTCACAGGTCCAAGGTTTATCCAGAATCAGGGATCCAGGATCACCCTGGACATGATCCTGCATTAAAACACGATCCAGGAGTTCTGCTGGATCCAGAATCTCCTCTGTGCCCCCGGGCAGGCCCCAGCACCGTCAGACGTTCCCGGTCCCACAGCGGTGATCCCAACCCTTCCCAAACGCCTGAGCCCGTGTGTCAGCAGGATCCTGTCCCACGAGAACCGAGACACCTGGAATTCATCTGGACTGACCACCCCGAGGGCAGGAGGCCAAGGAAGGTCCCACAAACTCCCTTTGGGACCAGGCGGGGACAAAGGGTGACAAATCCCAGGGGCACGTTGGGATCGGGAGGAGCTGTCTCCCATCCTTCCTGGCCTCTCCAGTAACGAGCCTTGCAGATGGGGGTGGGAATGCTGCCAGAGCCACCCTGCTCCAAGCAATTCCCCGGCACATGGCGCAATCCCACACCCAGGAGGGTCGTTAAAACCCGACAGGAAACGTCCCGCATTTTTTCCTTTGCTATTCATGCCATTTTCTAGCAGGGACAATAAAGATTTGGAGCTCTGGATTAAGCTCATTTGTAACAATGAGCTCCTCTTCCTCCAGCAGCCAGCGGGAGCTCAGACACGCTGAGGAAACCGGGAATAATTAACTGGAATTGTACTGGAAAATCGGGGAAGGCTGAGGGATGTTTTGTCTGAGAGAGATGCAAAATGATCAGAGGGCGAAGCCACCACGGCTTGCTGGGAGTTATTGTTGGGACTTCAATGCTCAGAGTATTCAGGTTTTCCCAGTAAAAGTCCTTTGGCTGTGATCTCCTGTTTTTTTTTGGGATTTTCTCCTGAAAAACACCTCCCAGAGTCATAATGACAATAACACAGATTTACTGCTCCGTGTTCCCAAAACTCCTCGGGATGGCAGAGCTTAAAAAACCAAAGCTCTTCGAAGCAGCCTGGCTTTTCCTCTTCCCCTAAATGATGCATCCCATTGATCTCTGTGGTCAAAGCTCCCAATGTTGGAATGCAGGGGTCTCCAGGCAGGGAGTAAACAGGAACTGGCTCCTCGCAGGCAGGACTGGAAGTGCTCAGGGCTCTGAGATCACGGTGGAGGTGGGCAGACAGCACGTCCACGCTTTAATAGCTTTGGGACCTCTCTCAGGGAGCACTGAGCTGGCTTTGAACACATCCCAAGAATTATTAACTCCAAAGGAACATCTGGCACCGACCCCTGGACAGGCAGAACCCTGGAGCTGAGGGATCCCGGGAATCTCCTCGCTCTGGAGCTGCCTGCGCACGGTGGGCTCAGGAGCTGCACAAAAATGCACGTTTTGGGTAGGAAAAAGGGCATTTCTGCACTCCCAAGGATCTCCCAGATGAGGATTTGGTGTCCTCAGGTCGCTGCCTCCTGGCACAGCTGGCACAGGCCTGGGGACATCCAAAACAGAGCTTCCATCCCTCCTTTCCGCTGGGAGGATCCCAAGAACCTGACAATATTCACCCCTAATAACAGGGACAGGGAGCGCAGCCAAAGCCAGGCAAAAAGGGAAATATTCAGCTCGGGGCTCCAGAGGAAACCTTGTTTTTTCCAGGGAGCCAAGGAATGGAGCCTCCATCCCCTGGAGACAGAGCTGGGCACATCCCCCAGGGAAAACTGGGATTTCTCAGCCTGTCCTGCCTTCAGGGATGAAACGTGGGGAGCCGGGAGCCGCCTTTCCCAGGAGCTGTGGCCAGACTGCCCACAAAGCTGCCCTTTCTGTGGGCATCCCAAGGGAACACCGGGATATTTTCCAAACCAGGGGTTTTATTAAGGAAACCTGCCCAGGTCTCCTGAATACACACAGCAAAAAGCAGCTTTTAATTAATTAATTCAAGATTAATGCCACTACTCTTGCCTCTTCCTCTCACTGACTTCAACAGGGGCTGGGTTTCCCCTCCCATTTTCCCCTTTTCCATTAAAAAACCCCCAGCAAATCCAGCAGGAAGATATCTGGGATAATTTAACAGCTGGAAAAAGGCAAACCCAGCAATCGGGTCTTTTCAGGACACCAGTGATCAAAGAGGTGCTCTGTACAAATGATTTTGCAGCCAGCTCTTGGCAGGAGACAGAAACCTTTTCCCTGCTGGAAATGAGATTTAAGTTGTAAGGAGAGGAAGAAAGGATCAATCACTGTGTGTTAATTCCCTTTCTCCCAAACTCAAAATACCAGGTGGGACAGAGAAAAGGGGGAAATAAATTGATTATTGAATGTAATATTCTCTGTCTCGTCTCAGGAAGAGATTAAATTCACCTAAATTCCCTTAAATTCGGTTTTAATAGGAGTCATTGAACATCTGTGTGAGGAAGAAGGGCTTTTTCTTATGTAGGAAAATGGGGAAGAAAACCTTTCTGAATTACAATGAAAATTCTCTAGGATAGGTGGGGCTTTTTTGCTGCGGGATCAGGAATTCGTGGAGGACACAAAGAATAGAGGGGTAGGGGAAGCACCAGCAAATTTTCCATTTTGTTCTCTCTAAAGCGGTCTCGTTATCCTCATGCAAAATGAGAATCTTGAATAAGGAAATGGATTTATTACAAAACTCTTTCTCTTCTGGGGGTGGTGAGCAGAGCCTTGGCTCAATCCTTTTTGCCTGCCCCCCCTTTCAGCCGACATTTAATCCCCAGCAAACCAGAATGAAGTTTTCTTCCCAAAAACTGCCTTTAATGCCTTCAGGAACTTCCCCTAAAATCCTGAGCACGGAAGGATTCCAGCTCCTGGGAGCCGAGCAGAGAGGGACAATCCCCTGGTGTATCAGCTCCTCACACTGTTGTCCCCTTTCCAGGGATTTCCTGAGGCATTCCAGAGGTTTTCCAGCAAGGATAATTCTGGCTGTGACCAGAATGAATCCACAGAGATGCTCTGGGCGTGGGGAAGGACAGGGACACCCTCAGCAGCAGGAGCACTTTATCTCTCCCCAAAGAAAGATTTCCTCCAATAAAAAGATGAATTTCCAAATAAGAATTTAAAAAAAAAGGAAATTCCAGAAATAAAAGCCTGGAGCAGTTAGGGAACAGTGGGAAACACATCCATGCAGGAACATCTCCCCTCTCAGCCCTGCCATGCTCTGGAGCTGCAGCTCTGTCCTGAAGGTCATTAACAAATGCAAATCAAAATAATTCATTAAAGAGGTTCAAACAAACAGCTGCACTCGTGGGAGTGCTCCTTTCACCCCCTCATGGCTTTTGGGACAACCACTGGATCCTAAATCCATCCTTTTCCTGGCTCCCACCCCCTCAGCTCCCCTTACCACCCATCTCTTCTCACACACACGTTTTATTTTGCTCAGCTTTGAGACATTACAGATGATTGGCCCCAGCTGAAAATGGTGCTGCTTTGGACATCCTTGATGAGCTCAGAGGAAAATTCAGCATCATCCAGGCCGTGGGGTTGTTTTGGGGTTTTTTGTCACTTCCAGAGAAATGGAAAAACGGCGTGTGCAGGCTCACAAGGGGTGGGAAGTTCTCCAGAAAGAGGGAGGCTGGAGACTGATCCAAACCTCTGGAGTTTTCCAGAAAATATCAGCCCCAGAAATCTCACAGGAACAACCTGGCTCTGGAGAGTGCTGGCACTGCCTTCTCCTGACCCCACCCAGAGCTGAAAAACAGCCTCAAGGGTAAGTCTGCTCTTTTTCCACAATAATTTTCGGGATCATGGGCTGTGGAGAGGTCCAGAGTCAGTCCTTGCTTCATCTAAACTGCTCTTCCCACCCAAAAATTGCAAGGGCACAGGTTTGTTGGCCTAATTGTGATGGTCCCAAATTGCTTTAATTTTAATTCCACATGGAAACCAGACCAATCCTCTGCATTTTCGCAGTGTTCCTTCCATAAAATTCCAATTACTTTTGGCCAGCACAGGCTCAGGTTCTTCCCTGAACTTTTCCCTCGAGCCAGAGCACGTTGGGTGTGACATCAACAGCCGGAGAAATACCCACCAGGAGAGAGAATTCCAGGAGCTCTCCCTAAATTCCAGCTGCCTCCTGGACATCTTTTCAGCCTTGGAGTGCTTTCTGCACAAGCCATTACAGCCTCCACCACTTCTTCCAGGAAAAGCACACACAATTCCAGGAACCCCACGCCTCAGGTGGAGAAATGGGAATGACAAAAGCAACTTTTCTGCTGGCAAAGCAGAGTGTCCGGACACTGCTGAGAGGGCTGAGACTTCCCAAGAAAATCAAATATCCAGGCATGGCTTGGAGAGGGGAACTTCTGGAGAAGAGGAGTGAACAAGCCTAACCCTGTACACTCAGCAAAATCTGATCTCACAGCCTGAGCTCATTCCCTGGCTCCCAACACAGCGGGAAGAGAAGTTGTTCCTGGGGAGATCCAAGTCCTAAATCTCCTCCTAAAACAGGAGCTTTTTGTCATTTCGAGCTGCAGGTGCCCCTTCCTTTGCTTGCTTTGTGGGTTTTTTTTCCCCAGCTGAGGTTTGTGGTGGCCTCTAGTGGAACAGGGAACAAAAAAAGGACAAAATGTGCGAGGCATGTGCAGCTTTATCCAAGGCTGCTGATGGCTGAATTAGTGGGAATTCATTTAAAATTCCATGGAAAGGGCTGATCCTACAGCTTGGCCTCAGGGGGAGTCACCAATCCAGCCCATGAGTCATCCCAGAAGGGAAGAACCCCACAAAGCCATTTTTAGATGGTATTTTTGATGTCCAAATCCACTGGAACAACGTCCCTTGGTTGTTTCAGCCTTTCGGCCTCCTCGGGCAAGGAGATGGATGCAGATTTTGGCTGGATTTGGGTGGAGCCCCAGGAGAAGAGCTCAGGATCGCTCTGGGATCACAGTCTGGGGTCACAACAATCCTTCAGGCTGTTCCTGTGCTCCAGCTCCCCCAAGATTTGGCTTCTGACTTCCAGACAGAAGAGTGGACACCCCATCCAGGGCTGTAGCACCTTCCTGCTCTCCATTTCCTTGTAATCCTCATGCTCACAGAAAATTCCAGGGTTTTTATCCACCTTTCCTCAGGATTATTCTGATAGGGTTTTCCATCATGACCTTCCACGCTTCGGACTTTCCATTTTGCTGCAGTTCCTCCCCACCCTGGCTGCTGGCCCTGAGCTCCTCTTGCTCCAAAGGAACTCTTTGCCCAAACTTTAACATTATTTTTCAGCCGAAATGACATCATTGCCGAAGTGCTGTTTAAAATTATTGCTCTCCAGACCTTCCTCACATCCCCTTTTGCAATCCCCTCTTCATCTGGAGCCAGGAAGGTGGCCTAAAACTGGGGTGTCTTATCCAAGCCTGGAATGACACAACCATTCCAGGACTTTTGCTCTGCCCCCATCCTATAGCCAAAAAAACCTCCACAGGACCCAGTTTAACATTTCAATTTTTTAATAACACTTGCTAACAACTCCATAAAAATAATTCCGTGTTCTGGGCCCTCTCCACATGACATCAGGCTCATGGATTTCTGGACCAGGCTCGAGAAGCCGTTTGCAAACTTCTGTTTGCTCATAAATCAAGGCCAGCAGTGACGTTTTGAGTAAAAACAGCCCCAGTTCAGAGTTTCCAGACTCCAGGGTGGGTTTGCTGTGTTGCACGGGCCTTGCTCTGAGTCCAGGGATTCCAGCAGGTTCCACTTCCATCGGAGCACCTGTAGCAGCCTCTGGAATGTGAATCCCGACTGGCACCACTGTCGGTGGCTCTTCTGCGTGACCCTGGAGGGATCAGCATGGAAAAACTCCTTATCTCTGTATTTTCATGGCTCTTGCAGACCCTTTCCAGTGATTATTCCTTGTCCAGCTGGCTGCCTTTCCCAGTGGGAACTCTGCCTCCTCACACAGCACACGGAGAAGCCAAGAGGCTCCAGTGGCTCTGGAAGGGCAGCTTGGGTCAGGGCCAGGGAGGTCCTGAGGTGTTTCTGTCACGATCCTCGTCCAGTCTGAGGCAGTGACAGGACCCAGCACCACCAGTTTGGGGTGGGAGGATCCCTCCCGAGGCTGTGGAGCCACATGGAAAAAGGGAAAACTGATAATCCTTGGCAAAGGAAGCAGCTGGAACACTCCTGAACATCGGTGGGATGGGGGGAAACCTTCCCAGCACGTAGGGGCAGATCCAGAGTTTAAGGATCCCTCTGTTTTCAGGGCGTTGGTGCCATAATGGAATAGGAACGTTCCCCCTCAGGAATGTGGGAAAATCTGGGAGCCCACAGCCCCTCTTGATCTTTTCCCAGGCTGTTTGATGACATTCCACCAGCGGCCTGGGTCCATTTCCAAGGAACTCCTGACTTCTGGGAAGGCCTTACAAAACTACACTGCAGCCATTCATGGCCTGAGGGCAGCCCTGGCTGGATTCCTCCTCATGTCCACAGGATTCTGCAAGGAAAACATTCCTTCCCCTTCAGGCTTCTCCCCCTCCTAAAAGCATCACCCCAGACACGACAAACACAGCTCCTTGGAAAAGCTTCCATGATGGCAAAACAACTGCAACACCCAGCACGTTTGGGTTCCCTCAATTCTAGCTTATTTTTATTCAAAAAGGAATGAAAAATAAATGTGAACTTGATGAGATATCACCAGCCTTTCCCATAGCTGTGGAAGCATAAATGACTTTACACTCTTTGTTTTCCAAACTCGGAATATTTGCAAGGAAAAGATAAGGCCAAGCTGGAAAATTCTGTGTTTAACATCAAAAGGAATTGACAAAGAAAATTCTTCAGAGATGGAGGCCTGAAAGTGAAATTCTCCTCTTTCAGGGCCTTTTTGGATGAGGGTGTTTAGTCCTGGAGCCCTCCTGGAAGTCCTGGAGCCACATTCCATGGCCAAACACACCTTGCACATGTTGGGACACTCAGCCAAACCCCAGTTATTGATTCTTTACATTACTTCTTACTTTTAAGAGCCAAATTCAGATTTCTCCCACAGCAGGAAAGAAGGATTTCCTTGGGAGGATTTACTTTCTGTGCAGAGAATGTAAATATGTGATTCCCTTACACAAAAAGCACAGAAAAAGCCAGGGTAGGACTGCAAAAAATCCCGACTTTCAAGTGATTTGTTCTTTGAAGAGACAAACCCAACCTCAGGTTTAACCCTGAGTGTTCTGCCTGCCCCAAAATTAAAAGCCTGCTGTGGATCAGCAACAATCTGAGGAGAAATCAGCTGTTGCCACATCAAAAACCTGCTAAAACTCCCTATATCCCCAAATATCCACAAGATAACCTGAAAATTCCTCATTTTCCTCTCTTTTCCCCACTCAAAGTGAGGATCACCAGCTCCACACACACATCCCAGCCCTGTGGGAAGCCTGGATTTTCCATTACTCCACAATCACCTCCATCTGCCCAGGAAAACTGCCAGGAATCCCAACAAACAGGGACACTTTGGAGCCCATCAGGAGCTCCAAACTTTGTTTTTAAGCTCAGCTACAACAACATCTGCTTTGGAGAAATCCCGGGTTTTTTCAAGAGCTGCTGATGCCCCTTTGGAAACTGAGGATTTTTAACAACTCTGCTCCTTCCAGCTTTAATAGGTAACAGATCCTCCCAAATATCTCCTTGAATAAATTCAGGAATTCCAGCCTTTTTTTTTCCTTAGATTTTAGGAACTCTTGTCTTTTTCCTAGTGAGTTTTAACTTCACATCACTTCACGTGGTAATTCTGCAAATAAAAACCTACCAAAAGCCACAAGTTCTGTCCATAAAAAGCTTTTTTCCCTATATTAATGCCTTGAATCCAGGTCCTGTCCTGTTGTTTGGGGTGATCACTGCAGCTCTTTTCAAGGAGAGGGAGTTTTAATACATTTTTGGAGGGAAGGATTTCAAGTTTCCTACTGAAACACAATATTTTTAATTCTTATTTTAATATTAAATTACAATTTAATGGCTTTTTAATGTCCATTTGGCTGGTTTAGAGCACCAAGTTTCATTTCCCTGCTTTTCATCTCCTGCTGTTATCTTTTAATGTCTGTTATCTTTTATTATCTGTTATCTTTTAACGTCACTCACCCTCCTTAATTTCTAAGAACTTTCTTCATTCAAAATCCCTGGAGAAATGCCAAAATCTTCTCCTCCTTTTCCTTCATGAAGTTACATCCCCATGACTTGTTCTGGGAATATTTCTACATCCACAATTAAACCTGCAGGTAAATCAGAATTAAACAGATTTATCACAATTTGCTGAAGGAGAAAAGCAAAAAAAAAAAAAAATCAAGAGTAAAAACCCTTTTCTGTGAATTTTCTCTACTGACATAAAAGCTGGATTTGTAATTCCCATTGCACTGAGGTTCCTGGCACCTCAAAGAAATTCTTACATTTATTTCATAACACTTTTTGGAGATGTTTTTAGCTTGTGAAAACATTCTGGGCTTTAAGGGGCTTGGTAAAAATATAAAAATATATAAATATAAAAATACAAAAATACAAAAATATAAAAATGACCACTCAGTGTCCCCAGCATTCAATGGATCTTTCAATGTGATGTTAAAATGCTGTGATAGGAATGTGTTAAGGCTGAAGTCTATAAAGCTAAATTTTTTTAAAAATAGGATTTTTTGCCTCCCATTTTCCTTTTTCCCAGCAATTTTATCCCAATCCCAGCCTGCCCAGCCAGGGCTGGAAGTGAAGCTTTGCTGACATTAAGGATGAATCAACTGCAGATCCCTAAAAATCCACGCTGCATTACTTCCAATCCAGGGCATTTTAGGACTGGGCTTTTTAATTCCACAAGAGCCCACTAAATATTCAATATTTACATCGGGGGGGGTTTATGGGGCCGTTGTTCCATGGAGGAATTTTATGGGAGCCGGGACCTCCCGGCATTTGCATCATCAGCCACTAATTAGTGAAAATTCACTGGGAATAAACAGAAATTCCTCCCCAGCCTCCATAAACAAAAATCCACCGGGAATAAACAAAAATACCTCCACAAATCCACAAAGTCCTGCGGGATTTGTTGCTCCAGGAGCTCGGGATGGAACAAAATCCCAGCCAGCCCAACCTCTCCCTGTCCCGACATTCCAAAGGGAAAAAGCTGCGGGAAAATGAGGAAATTATGGGAAAAAATCCAGTTTAACTATTCATGTTTCTTAGTCCATTTTCTGGGAAGCTTTTTAAGGATTCTACGGGATGAAGGGAGCTGTAGGAATGCTGTGATCCCAAATATTCCTAAACAAAAGGGAAACGTTCGTTTCTACCATCCCTCCTCGAGCTGTTCCCAGCTCCTTTAGCTTTCCTTCTGTGTCCCTCTCGTGGTGACTCAGGAGAAATGGCCCAGCTGCACTGGAAAAACTCATTCCCATCCATCCCAAATTTTTTCCTACGGATTTACTGTTTTCCTTTAAATAATAAAAATGATTTTATCGGAATTTTGTCAGCACAGAGATTTTTTTTCCTTAAAAAAAAACCCAGAGCAGGTGGTTTTCTGTTCTTCCATTTATTGGTATCCAGGTGTGGTGAATTAAGTAAAGTTTTAAGGGATTTTCATTTAGGATTTGTTTTACGGAAAAGGGAAGAAAAAGGCAAAACAGAGAGAGACAGAAAATTAAGAAAATGGAGAATTAGGATGAAATTCTTTATTACGAAAGGCACTGGACCAGATTGGTTGTGAATTCCCCATCCCTGGAAGTGTCCAAGGCCAGGTTGGATGGGGTTGAAGCAACCTGGGATGGTGGAAGGTGTCCCTGCCCATGGCAGGGAGTGGGAATGGATGGGATTTAAGGTCCTTCCAACCCAAACCATGCTGGAATTCTGTGATTTTTCCACTCTGAGCTCCCTGAGCATTAATCAAAAGGATATGAACAGAGCAAGGGGGGAAATACAGTGATTAAATCTCCTTAATGAACGTCCTGGGTGCATTTATTGCTCTGTGACCCAGCTCTGGGTGGGAGCTTTCCTTGAGCTTCTCCCTCCCCACCTGATCCCTGCTCCACCCTCACTTCCCCCTAACCTGAATTGTTTCCTCTCAGGATAAAAATATCCCTTTTTTCCCCCCCTTTTTGCCAGGCTGGGCTCCATTGGCTGTGCCCCCCTCGCGTCACGGTGCCATTCCAGCACTATCTCCATGGCTGGGAATTCCTGGAGACCAATCGCTTCCTCCCTTCCCCTCACAGCTTCTTCCCAGCCCCGAGTGGAGGATGCCAGCAAATCCCAGAGCTGCTGGGCTTTGGAATTCAAATCAGGTTCAAGGAAAGGCCTCTCGTTATTTCCAGGGCTGGGATTTCTCCCAAAACTTCAAACTGCTCGGGTTTGTCACTCATCATTAGCACCTCGGGATAATCACCTGCACATTTTCACCTCCTGGAAGCAGAAAACATCTTTTTAAATATTAATTTACCTACATTTCTTCTCTTCTTATGGTTCTGTTGTGTGAATTCCAGCTTCTGAGCTGCAGGAAAATGGGAAACTCAGCGCCGTTTTCAGGGAATTGTGCCAGTTTTCCCAAGTGTTGCCTTTTTAAATTCCACACCGGCTGCACAGCAGTCAAGCCCAGTGAGTCACAGTGCCTTCCCTCTGCAGCAGCCCAGATTTGAGGGAGAAAACTTGCACGAAACACACACACAAAAAAATACAATCTGGGAGCTCTGTAGCTTGAGTGTTGTCTCCATTTTATCCTTAAAAGCTTCAAAGTGGCCCCCAGGGCTTCCAGCGTTGCAATTAAGCAAAATGATCATGAAATTCAAATGCCTTTGCTCTGCGTTGGTATAGAGACAATTCCAGCCTCCAGTTCAAACACAGCACCACGAACAGTTTTGGTTTTCCAGCTGCTTTTCCAGCCCCTGCTGTTCCTTCTGGCCAGGCCCAGGCCGTGGTGGGGGAATCTGCGGCTTCAGCACCTCAGACAGCAGCACCAAAGTGTCCCCAACGCCATCCTCAGGGGACAAATCCACCTCCTGCCGCCACAGGAGCAGCAATTCCTGGAAAACAGGGGAGTTTTCCACACCACTTGTCCTTAAAGGCACCGTTGTTCCCTGAGTTGTGGCAGGGACAGGGAGAGGAACCCGGCAGAGCAGCAGAACTTTGATCCCTTTCCAAGACTTTTGAGGATTCTGTCAAGCAGCCAAACGTTTCGAGCGCGTTGTGTTTATTAATAAATAAAGTGTTCACAGCAAGCAGCCACCTGGCTTTGTACATTCTTTTCCCTCCGGTCCCGCTTTCATCCTCAAATGTTATTTCACACTTTCTCTCCATTACGCTTTGGTCTGAACAGTTTATTCTACTCAGAGGCTTAGAAATTAGATTAATTCAGTCTCTCTGCAGAAGTGGTGACTCCTGTGTTCTCTTGACTTGTTTTTTTCCCCTCCTTTTGCTGCACAGTATTCCCAGGACAAGGATGTTTTCCAATCTCCATCTACATCTTTTCAGCCCACCAGCTGCAGATCTGGTACGTGTTGTTTCAGGCCGGGCTTTATCCTACACCAAAAGCAAGAATATAAAATCAAAGTTATTTATAAGAGAAGATACATATTTGCATCTTAACATGGTAGGGAAGAGGGACTGAATATCCAGCCTTTCTCAACACACAGAAGTTCTCTTAAAAGGGATCTGTTGTGTGCTGATCAAATGGAATGAGGGTAAATCCAAAGCTTTTTCTTTATTTAGGGGTAGAAATGTGGTGCTCCCTTTTCTGCACAACCCTGGCCTCGGAAAATCCCCAGTCCAGCACCCTCAGAGCAGCTCAGCTTTCTCTCAGGGGTATGGGGTATTACAGGTGTAACAGGAATTACAGCCGGAGCAGGTATTACTGTAATTCCCGATTCTTAATTCCCACTTAAGCCCCTGTGTCCCTCCTGCTAGTCCAACAGGAACAGGCAGAGCTGGCAGCACATGGTGGGCACAGGGCATGAAGAGACCCCACTGTCACCACAGGATCACCCATCACAGCCCCTCCATCCCCTCACAAGTGTCCAGAGCCACCACATCCCCCTCAGAGTGACCTCTCCACCACCTCAGCCCCTCCGTCCCCTCACAAGCGTCCAGAGCCACCACATCCCCCTCAGAGTGACCTCTCCATCACCTCAGCCCCCACAGCCCCCGCCCCTCCTCTCGATGTCCCATTGGCTGCCACAGCCGTCACTCAGATCCAACTCCCGCCCATAATCTAATATCAACAACCCATTGGCTGCCACACCCGTCACTCAGAGACAAGCCCCGCCCCTCAACGTGTGCGATGAGTGGGCGGGCGCTCACCCCCCCGCCCTCTCGCCCTCATTGGCTGCCACGCCTGTTACTCAGAATCAATCCCACCCTTCCGTGTGTGTGGGAGCGCAGCCCCCCCCATCGCCAGGTGGCTCTGAACACTCCCCACCCCTCCTTTCTCCTTATCTCGATGGCCCATTGGCCGCCATGCCCATCGCTCAGGGCCGAGCCCCGCCCGTCCCCGCCGCGTGCAGCGGGCGGGCGGGGCGCGCACCCCCTCATCTCACGCGCCCATTGGCTGCCGCCCCCGTCACTCAGAGCCAAGCCCCGCGCCCGCCCTCATGAGGGCGGCGGGGAAGGGGCAGCGCGCCCCCTGCCGGCCGCGCTCGGCCTCTTACGTGCTGCGTGTGCGTCACCCCCGCCCGCCATC
>VZTI01000917.1:202983-223798 GCA_013397865.1 Struthidea cinerea
CGCAGACACACAGGGCTCCGAGTTCGAGTTCACCGACTTCACCCTCCCCAGCCAGACCCAGACCCCGCCCGGGCCCGGCCAGGCGGGGCCGGCACAGGGCCAGGGAGCCCCCGGCGCGGGGCAGGGAGCGCCGGGCCCGCTGGAAGCGCAGGTGAGGGGGGTCGTGAGGCGGCGGAGAACCGGGGGGTCCGGAAGGGGCAGGCGGGGTTGGGCGCTCGGGCCCCCCCGGGCCGGGCGGGGAGCGGGAGCCGCGTGTGGAGGAGCCCCTGGAGCCGGAATTGGAGCGAGTTATTCCAGGGAGAAAACTTGCGGCCGGCTGGCCGTGTCGCGATAGTTGTGTCGTTGCGATAGGGAGCTGAAGAAAACACCGAGGCTGCGTGTCAGTTCAGGTTCTTTTTCCTTAAAACAAATACGGCTTTGCGTGGTGTTTGGTTATCGAAAGTTGAGTGCTGAGGAAATTCGGCTTTTTTACTTCCTGTCGCTAAAATACGCTTTAATTTCCTCTTGTTATTACTATTAATATTACTTTTTTTCCTTAATTTCCACCTTTTTTTGCTGCACGGTTGTTGGGCTGGTTTGTTTGGGGGTTGTATGGCAGGGACAGGCCTGAGACAAGTTCTGAGCTCTGGTTCCTCGTGGCTTGAAACCAGGTTTTCGTTTTGGGGTTTTTTTATTTATTACAGTCTGTTGATGGTTGGTACGTAAAAGACAATGAAATTGTATTTATTTAACAATTCACAACTCGAAGGCAGGGGAGGAATTAGGATTACAGCTCACAAGAAGTGATCCAAATGAAGATAACAATCTCAGTGTGCCCGTAGTAAACAACAAAAACACTGAAGAATTCTCCTATGTTTTTTAAAAGCCACACTTTTCTCCAGTTTAAAGATCATGGAATACTCAGTTTCCTCGCAGACTCCTGAAATCCTGTTATTAGCAATTAAATGCTTGTACATCACCCACGTGTTAAGGGATGAGTTTAAAGAGAAGCTGAGAGCTTTAAGTGAGTTTTTATCCCCGAACCAAACATCCTGGACCTGGTTTTTGCCCTTTTACTTGCAAAACCTGCCCCAGCTGGGTCTGTGAGTGCAGCAAAGTGGGAGCAGGGAGCACATCCAGCTCCACAGGTGTGCAGTGCAGGACTCGGGGAGGTTTTATCCTGTCCTGGGGGGTTATCCCGGCACAAATTGAATATTTTTTTATGCCTGGAAGTGCTCAGTTGACAGCAGGGACATGCTCAGGTCACTGGGTTTGTAAGGCAGAGTCAGAGAGCCCTGGGCTGTTTGGTTATTTTCTGTTTATTTGCAGCATTTGGATTTGGTAGAATTTATCCAATTTCAGCATTGAGAGATCAGAATTATTTTCTACCAGTAATAAAATCTTTGTGTACACTCAGACTACACATTAAATGACTAAAAAGAGGATTTGAATAAAGTTTAATTTTAAGGCTTTAATGGGTTGTGATCACTCCAGAACTCCCAGTAGAGAATATGTGGCCAAGGAGAAGAAAAAACACCCCGAAATAAGCCTCATAAGCTAAAAGTCCAGACAACAGCATTATTAATTGGTCTTTTTTTTTTTTGTCTAAACATGTTTGAAAACCCTTTGAAGTCAAAGTAAAAAAAGTAATAAAAGATCTGGAGAGCACATTCAGGTACTGGTTTTGTCTCCTGGCAAAAAGGAAGGGATTTTATGTTGATTTTATTTTAAACTAGGGTGTATTTAGGTTTCTGCAAACTTTTGCGGTCATCCTGGTCCTCATTTTGACGTTAGAAATGTCATTTTTGGGGAGGGGGGATGGACCTGTTGCAACAGGGACTCTTCAGAGGTGGAACAGGCACCGTTTCCTCTTGAGTGAAGTAAAACAAACCCCAGGATCTGCTCAGACCTGTCCCCTTTCAACGGGCTCAGGACTGATAAAATCAGAATTTAGGTGGTTTTTAAAAGGTTCTGGGCAAAAGTTTTGCTGCCCTCACCAGATCATTGAAGTTTGTTGTGCTTTTTGGCAGGGGGCATCTTAAGTAATAACTTCTCACATTGATCAGGTTTTGCTTAATGAAATATTAGCCCCGTGATTATAATTAAAGCTGATTAAATAAATATCTTTATTTGGAGCTGAGGGATATTGTAAACGTCTGCTCTGCTGTTTCTGGTCTCTTTTTAAAAAGATGAGTTGAGCAATGCAGAGCACCTCATTTTTTAGCGAAATATGGTGGATTTAGTCTAAAAGAACTTTCTCAACCTATACTTAATTAATAGTTTCATAGTGTTAAAATTGATTAGTACCCAATTGACAAAAGTAGGAGTAGAGCAGAAACATTCCCTGTTGTTTTGTTTTGTTTTCAGAAAATTCTATTTCCCTTGTTTCCTGGAATTAAATAAACATAAGGATCGATTTTCTTAAGTATTGTAAGAGGAATTTAAAGGTTGCTCTGAAGTGTCCAAGGCCAGGTTGGAGCGACCTGGGATCATGGATGGTGTCCCTGGATGGGCTTTAAGGTCCCTTCCAACCCCACACCATCCTGGGATTCTCTGGAATTCTCATTCCTGCCTCATTTTTTCACTCCTGCGGGTGGGATTTTGCTGATGGGTCCCACGGTGTGGGTGTAACTCAGCTCCTGGAGTGGCTCAGGGAGGCTGGGGTAGCTGTTGGGTTTGTGGTCTAGCCTAGGGAGGCTGGATTTAATTTCCAGTCCTAACAAAGGCTGTTTTGTCCAGGCCAAACGAGTCCTTGCTGCTCAGGTCCCATCTGGAAGCTCCGCTCCCTCCCAGGGGTGAGGCTTTCCCCAACATCCACTTCCTCCTTTGGAAAGGGAAAGCAAATCACCCTCACTGAGGGATTACAGCAAAGCTCAGGCAGTACTTTATAGCTCCAAAGGAAAGAATTGCAAACAGTAACAGCTGCCTTTGCCACACAACTCCAAAAATGTGGGGTTTTTTTAAAGTGTGAGGGGGAATTGCCTGAGTTGGGACATTGTGGTGTTGAAATCCATCAGCAGGTTGGGGCTGAAGCCTTGGTACAGAACTTTTCTAGCAAAATACCTGCTGAAGTGCAATTAAAAGTTCTTGTTGCAGCTTGAAATGCACCACTTTAAAGCAGAGCTGCATGAGGTGGCTGCAGGTGTGTTCACCTGGGGTTCTGCTCCTGGGCTGGGTGGGGTGTGGGAGCCAGGAGCAGGAATGGAGATGGGGAATATTCTCTTACCACTGATTTGGGGACTCACAGGCAGCAGAATCCCAGAATCCTGGAATGATTTGGGTTGGAAAACCTTAAAGCTTAGAAGTCCCAGAGGCAGGGACACCTTCCACTATCCCAGGGTGCTCCAAACCCCATCCAGCCTGGCCTTGGGCACTCCCAGGGATGGAGCAGCCACAGCTTTCCCGTCCCCCACTGGTTTCTGTCCTTTAACTCAGTCCCTGGCCCTTATTTTCCCTCCCAGTGAATATTTTGGAGGCCAGGAGAGGAGCGAGGAAGGCCCCAGGAGTTCGGGAGTAGTTTTGTGGCACCTCGGCGCTCAGCCTGGAGCTGCCAAACTCGCTGTGCCAGAAGCTGCAGCCAACACTTTTTAAAATAGAGAAGTGGCCCCCCTGCCACCACAGCTGCTGGTGCCAGAGTTTTAATCCTATGCACATAGGCTGACATCACAAGAGGGTTTGGAACAATCACTTCCTCATTGTGGGCCTGCCAAGGGCTGGGACTGCGTTTCACAGGACAGGTGACATCACTGCTGCCTCCCTGAGGGCTGGGACAGCACAGTCACTCCTGCACGACTTGCACTTGGAATTTCTTCATTTTCTGCCTTAAAAAAAACCCAAAACCAAACCCAAACTTTGCTGCTTTTTTTTTTTTAAACAGGAAGCCAGTTTTTTATGAGTTTTTTATGTATTAAAATCGACTGATCTTAAAATAATGTATTGTGGTTCTTTGGGGTAGAAATGCCTGGGAATGCTTGTAAGGAATTCAGATCAATTTTGGTTTTGGAATTCCATCTGTGCCACGATGAGTTATTAAGTTATCTCCCTGTTTTATAAAATGGCTCTATCAATTGGAAATGGATATTTCAAGTGGATATTTATCTGCTCACATCTGTGCAGATGCTGCTCCGCAGCGAGCTGATGGGATTTGCCTCCATCCCACTAATGGGGTTGTGCTGCTGCTGCTGCTCCTTCTTCAGTGGGGTTTTATTCCTTTTTCCATCTTCCCTTTTGCACATTCGGTTCCTTTTGGCTGATTCTGTCTATTAAAAAAGGCAGAGCTTGGAGATAACATCAATAAAAAGCCAGCCCATTTATTTAGATGGTGTTTTGCAAATGCTCCTCATTTCATTTGCAGAGATGGAAACAGAGCTGGTGGCTTTGAGGGCAGGTCCTGACGGCTCAGGGCAAATGTGAAGTTTGGTTTTGAGTTTAACTCATGCAGTTGGCTGTTAAATTTTTAATGTGGAGTCTCTCTAAGTGAGAAATAAGCTGGGTTTGCTTCGCTTCTGAGTTACAGCTTGAAAAGGGCAACTTTAAGTTTATTTTTTAATTTCTTTTATAAAAGGTTTTGTGTTCTCCCTGGGAGCAGCTTTCTGTCAGAATGAAGTTGCATCTACCAGATAAATTGCCTCAAATCTAAGTTGTTAAAATATTGTAGTCATATACAAAGGCCTTGAGTGATTTTTGTCCTATTTAGCTGGTTAAAATTTATAAATAAATCTTATCCTTAAAAACCTTTGGGGGGGTTTTAATGATCCCTGTGATAGGGAAATGACCCCAGCACTCCCCTCAGATGTGCTGTGAATATTACAGTCACTTTGGTGGCCCCTTTCCCACATTTTCCACTCAAAATGAACACGGATTAGGATAAACTTATTCCTGTTCAGCTTTTGGTGAGATCTTGGCTAAAAAAGGCAAAGAATAAAGTGTCAGAACCAAGTTTTGGGGTCTTTCCCAACAAAATGTTGAGGTGCTAAAGCCCCTCAGGGCTGGAGAAATTAAACCAGGACACCTGGGAAGCCCAAGGGGCAACACCTGCAGTGGCCACGCCAAAATCCCAGCGTGACATCCCCACCTCCTGGTGGTAAAAGTGCCAAAAAAAGGAGTTCTTTTTAACAGGAGAAAGGCTGGGTGTGGGAAAGTTGCTGACACAGCACCAAATGTTGCAGAATTCCATGGTTCTGGCAGTCCGTGGCGGATACAGAACAGGAATAGGCGAGGAAAATCCTGTGCAATAAAGATCCTGTTTCCAGGTAGATCCCCGGAATAAAAAGAAGGGTGAGAAAACAGCTGCTGGGATTGTTGAAATGGAATTTTGTTATGTAAGACTGTGCAAAAAATGTAACTGCAGAAAAGCAATCTCCTTTTTTTCCCTGCTTATCAGTTGGAGTTTAAATAATCCTGTGAAACAGGAGGTGATGGAGCAAGTATTGATTGTAGGATTGTATGGAAAAATATAATCTGCAGGAAAGCAATCCCCTCCTGTTAACTTTTTCCAACTTATCAGTTGGAGTTTAAATAATTCTGGAAAACAGGAGCTGATGAAGCAGATATTGGTTATGTAATGGGTGTGTTTCAGCTCTTGGCAGTGTTTTTCTGTGGAGATTTTTAAATGGCACACAAGATTTTGGGCTGAAGAGGAGTTTGGGGTTTATTTTGGGTGTGCACCTCCATTGCAGGTGAACGGTCCTGATGGAATCCTGCAGAATGGAGCCGTGGATGAGAACGTGGCCAAGACCAGCCAGCTCCTGGCAGAGCTCAACTTTGAGGAGGATGAAGAGGACACTTACTACACCAAGGATCTCCCTGTGCACGCCTGCAGGTGAGAGCCGATCCCTGAGTATTCCAGAGGGCAGGAGCGCTTCATGGGAGGGAAAAGTGGATTTTGGGAACAACTTCCTGTGCTGCTCTCTGAGTTCTCGTACAGATTTGGAGCTGCCACATCCACTTTTGGCCAGCTCTGAGCTCCCCGGGGAATAAATCCCAGGCTCAGCCACCCCAGTGGTGGGAAGTTTTAAAATATTTGTGGCTCAGAACAGAAATTTGGCTCCTCTTTGATGTTTCTCCCAACACTGTTGTTCCCCAGTTTCCACTTCCCCTTATTTTTGTGCACTGTAAATGGAGTTAGAGCTTGTATTTGGATTTTCCTCTAAGCAAGTAGCCAATCGCTTCCTGTTTTTTCCCTTGGAATTGCAGTTACTGTGGGATCCATGACCCTGCCTGTGTGGTTTACTGCAACACCAGCAAGAAATGGTTCTGTAACGGGCGTGGAAACACATCTGGCAGGTAAATGGGGAAATGATGGCAATAAAAATGGCTGGTTTGTACCCATTTCCTCTTCTTTCACACTCAAAGCATCCATGCGCTGAGAAATTCCTGGAACTGTTCCCAACATCTTTGCTTGGATGGAAAGAGCCAGATCCTACCAATGTCTGCCACAATAAACAGATTTTATTTGTGTTTTAATAACTGATAATCCAGACTAAATGTGATTTAGCTGTGAGATTGCTATAAAGCTGTGCTGTTTGCTTGCAGCCACATTGTGAATCACCTGGTGAGAGCCAAGTGCAAAGAGGTGACTCTGCACAAGGATGGACCTCTGGGAGAGACTGTCCTGGAATGTTACAACTGTGGCTGTCGGAACGTTTTCCTCCTCGGCTTCATCCCAGCCAAGGCTGACTCCGTGGTGGTTCTGCTGTGCAGGTGAGAGAAGGCCTTTGCTGCAAACTCTCCTACATAATGTGGTTTTTAAAAAGCAACCCTTGCTTTCATTTTGTCCCAAAATATGTTTTATATTCTGGTTTGCCACCCTTTTTCCTTCAGGTGATTATGGAGAGTTCGGGAGTGCAGGTGGATAATGCAGCAAAGGGAGTTCTGTTATGCTGGGCAAACATCTTAGTTCTGTAGAAAAGTATTTTTCCAAAGTCATGCATTCCTTAATGGAAGAAAGGAGTTTTTTCCCTCTTTTTTGAGCTTTGGAAGAGTCACAGATCAGTTCAGGAGGTGACTCTGGAGCCATGGAACAGTGACTCACACTCAGGGTGTTTTTCTCTCAGCTCACAGAATCATTTAAGACCACAGTAAGTCAGTAATTGTTCCGACAGGCTCAATCAGAAATGAAAATTTATAATTGTGTGTGTTTTAATTGAGTGCTGTCACTGTGTATTTGACAGTAGAAATTGTGTTTCTGTGGAAGGAGTTCTGTTTGGGAAATAATCCCATTTTCTGATCTGTGTGTGCACAATCTTCATGGATTGTAACCACCTCCAAAGGTGTCATATTTAGTAGCTGGAATGCATTTTCAGTCCTAGAAACACCCAACAACACTTCTCACAATCCTGACCCTTCCCAGTGCTGAAATAGCAAGTACAAGAACTGAAAAATGAATTTTCCCAGCAGACTGGGGTTGTTTTGCTGTTTTTTTCCTGTTTCTTGAATAGTTTCAGGAGCACGCCAGCCCTGTTTTTACCCTCCACGCCAGACTTCTCCTTACACTTGTCTAATCTCACAATTCCTTGCCGTGTTTTGGTTGTGCAGGCAGCCATGTGCCAGCCAGAGCAGTTTAAAGGACATCAACTGGGACAGTTCCCAGTGGCAGCCCCTGATCCAGGACCGCTGCTTCCTTTCCTGGCTGGTGAAGATTCCGTCAGAGCAGGAGCAGCTCAGGGCCCGGCAGATCACAGCCCAGCAGATCAACAAACTGGAAGAGCTCTGGAAGGTACAGCCTGGGGTATTTTTGGGATATATTTTACCAATTCTGCTTTTTTGTTTCGAAGGAAGGACAAGACTTTTAGGAACTCTGGAAGGCAGAAATCGCACAAGGTTTAAATCCTGCTGTGCCACTGGGAATTGGTCAAAGGGTTCAGGAAATTGTTAAAAGCTTCACCAACCTGAAAAACAACTTTCCTTGCTCGTATCAAGCCTTCCACATATTTCTGCCTTAAGTGAGCCCAGCAGAGCAGGGAATTGTTGCCCCATTCAGTTATTGGGTTTTTCAGAGTTTTTTTGTGCATCCTTTAAAATTTAAGCTGGGTTTAACCATGACTTGTAAAGCCTTGCTGTAGTTTTATCAAGGTTCCACCTTGCTATCACTCCCTGTATCAGTAAAACACAGTGTTACCAGTCCTGCTGTCACTTTTTGTACCTCAAACTTTGAAACAAAACACCTGTGCTTTAAATTCCAGGAAAATCCATCTGCAACCCTCGAGGACTTGGAAAAACCTGGTGTTGATGAGGAACCCCAGCACGTCCTGCTTAGATATGAAGATGCTTATCAATACCAAAATATATTTGGTCCTCTGGTCAAGCTTGAAGCAGATTATGACAAGAAACTCAAGGAATCTCAGGTAAAATGTGTGAGATTTGCCTGTTTGAGGGGCTGCTGATCATTCTCTGGTGTCAAACGTGATCACAGCACAACAGGAAACCTTGAGTGAAATAAATAAATACCTTAATTGCTGTGGTATCAGCAGTGATGGTGCTGTCTGATAGCAGGGAGAGGAGAGGAAAATCCTCACAGTGAGGGTTTTTAAGAGCTTAAAACACTTGGGAACTTCTCACCTTTTCTGTGTTAAAGTTTTTCTTTCCAAGAGCCATCTTCTGTCCCAGAACTGCAGCTTTTTGTTACCCTCAGAACCTGCAGTTCCCTGTCAGGGAAATGGGAATTCTGGAAACATTTAATGAGTGTTTGAAGGGTGGGAGAATTACACAGCTGGTGAGCAGGACTTTGTTTCTCATCATTAACTCTCGTAGAACGGAATTCACCTTCTGCAGGTGCTGTAAACTCAGCCACAGGAATAAATACAGATTTTTGGGACATTGGAACAGCAAGTTTTGTTATTTCTCCACTGTTTTGTGGCACAGGACTGTGGTGGTTGGCAAACAGCTCTTCAAGAACATAATAGATGCTTTTTTTTTACCCTCAGACCCAAGATAACATCACAGTCAGGTGGGACCTGGGCTTGAACAAGAAGAGAATTGCTTATTTCACTTTGCCAAAGACTGATTCAGGTAAGGACACCTTGATTCTCCCTTTGTGAGGGTTTTTTTTCTGCCTGCTGAATAAAATCAGTGTTCACGGCACTCTGAGGATTGGCCTGGGGTGGCTCTGGAAGGTTTTTGTGGTTGCTGAGAGCTTTTTTTCCTCCTTCCTTTGCAGACATGCGCCTCATGCAGGGAGATGAGATCTGCCTGAGGTACAAGGGAGACCTGGCCCCGCTCTGGAAAGGAATTGGGCACGTTATCAAAGTTCCTGATAGTATCCTTTACTTAGAGAGCCCTCAGCAAGGCCAAGCTAAAGCTGGAGTCGTTAAGAAGTCATTAATTATGTCCAAAAGTAATTCTCAGCTGATTTAAAATTTGGTGGGGGTGGGGGGGAAGAAGCGCCGAAGAAAATCACCAAAATTGGGAAGAATAAAATTCAAATGTTTGCTCTAAATTACTACTTAACGAGGTTCTACAGATTATGGTGATGAGATAGCCATCGAGCTGAGGAGCAGCGTGGGAGCTCCCGTGGAAGTCACTCACAACTTCCAGGTGGATTTTGTGTGGAAATCGACTTCCTTTGACAGGTATTGAGGCAGCACCGCGGGACTTGGCAGGCACTGGATGCGCTCGGCGTAGATTTTTGTTCTTTGCCTTCAGGGGGTGTTTTTGAACAACAAAAATGGTCTTGCTTTGGCACCAGCCATCAGAAATGCCAGTGTGTGGTGAACGCCTGGTACCTGGTTCAGAGAGCCTGCCTTGGGCTAGAAGTGGAATCGATGGCATAAAATGGCCAGTTGTTCTCATTTTGAAGGGTTGGTTGCAAATACATCAAAGGAGGAAATTTACCTTATGTTTAATAATACTTGACATGTAAGAAGTAAAAACATTTTGTAGTTCAGCCTCCTGAAATTGCTTTAAATAGTTAAAATTTCAAAATTTGGCTGTGGGGCCCATAGGCTTCAGCCATGTCTATGTTTTGTAAGACAGCAGTTGGCTTCTTATCCTATTACTAGAATTTCCTATTATTAGTATATCCTATTATTATTATCTCCTCTTATCCTTTTATTTTATTCATTATGGCTGCAAATTTTCTTGAAATCTTGCACCTCAAATTACTGTCACAGGTTCTGTCACCACAGGCTGGTTCCTGTCCACATTCTTCTGGAATACCTTGTAATGTTCACATGGGGGAAAAAGCAAAATCTGTGTTCTCAGAGCATCATTTTTGTGATTTTAATTAGTGTTGGATGTTGTTCTCTTTCCCATTTGTGCCTGGTGGCTGATTACCCTCCGTGTAGGACACGTGTGGGTGGTTGACCTGAGGCCACACTGATCTTTAGGAATGATTTTCCTGCTTTCCCCTCATTTCAGAATGCAGAGTGCCCTGAAAACGTTTGCAGTGGATGAGACCTCGGTGTCTGGGTACATCTACCACAAGCTGCTGGGCCACGAGGTGGAAGATGTCATCATCAAATGCCAGCTGCCAAAGCGCTTCACAGCACAGGGACTCCCTGATCTCAACCACTCTCAGGTAACCTCATCTCCTCTCACTGCACAGGATGAGAGAAAGGGTTTATAAATAGAGCTTAAACAACTTAAATCCCGTGCTTTGAATGTTAAATAGCAGTAAACTCTATTTTTTAGGTTTATGCTGTCAAGACTGTCCTGCAGCGTCCTCTGAGCCTTATCCAGGGTCCCCCTGGCACTGGGAAAACAGTGACATCAGCCACCATCGTGTATCACCTGGCCAGGCAGGGCAATGGGTGAGAGCTGCTCTCTCTGAAGCTTTAGGGATGAGGTTACTTGATTAATGCAAAGCATCACCTTGATTTTAAAACCAAAAATCATTTGTACCATTGAACTGTATTTTCTGGGGAGACTTGGGCTCGTTTCACAAAATACCCTTCCCCCGTATATTTTTAGGGGGATGTGTCATTATTTATATTTTACTGCAAGTCTAATGGAAAAAATTTCCAGTTTATTGAGAGTTTTGGGTGATTTTTCCCAGGCCTGTGCTGGTGTGTGCCCCCAGTAACATCGCTGTGGATCAGCTGACAGAGAAGATCCACCAGACTGGCCTCAAAGTGGTTCGTCTGTGTGCAAAGAGCCGCGAGGCCATCGACTCGCCCGTGTCCTTCCTGGCACTGCACAACCAGATCAGAAACATGGACAGGTGAGGAATGAATAAAAACCTCAACTTCAGTGTTTAAGATGGACACAGCTGATGGGCGTTGTCACCCTTGCACCGTTATTTGCTTGATGGGATTACTTTTGCTTTAGTTAAAAATCACTTTCACTGCAATCCTACCAAGTTGGTGGTTGGGCTGTGAAGCAAAATTCCTGGTTTTTTTGCAGCATGCCAGAGCTTCAGAAGCTGCAGCAGCTCAAGGATGAGACTGGAGAACTTTCCTCTGCTGATGAGAAGCGTTACCGGGCGCTGAAGCGCACGGCGGAGCGGGAGCTGCTCATGGTGAGGCCCCGGGGCTGCCACCCCAAATCCCTGCCTGTCTGCTGATATCCCAGTGCTGATCCCTGCTTCCTCCCTGTCCCAGAACGCAGATGTGATCTGCTGCACCTGTGTGGGAGCTGGAGATCCCAGACTGGCCAAGATGCAGTTCCGCTCTATCCTGATCGACGAGAGCACCCAGGCCACCGAGCCGGAGTGCATGGTGCCCGTGGTCCTGGGGGCAAAGCAGGTAAATCCCTGGATTCCCTCTAAACAGGAGTTTATAAACACAGCAGGAAGTAGTACTGAGCACTCACATTCCCGGTGTAGGCACACAAAATGTTTCCTTTTCCATAACGTAAACCTGACTGATTTTATTTTGGGTTAGCCCTGTTAATTTTGGGTTAGCCCTGTTAGTTTTCTGTTTCCATGGCTTGGAAGGTGTTGGTGCTGTTGGAACAATCTGGAGAGTGAATAAGATTTTATATTGAAATGATCAGCTGCAAAGAGAGTGACACTAAAGGTTTCTGAGCCTTTGGGGAGATCTGAAGCTTATCACAAGTCAGAGTGATTAATTCCTAATATGTCAGGCAGTGGTTTAAACTGACAGAGAGTGGGTTTGGATTTGATATTCAGGAGAAATTGTTGCCTGTGAGGAAGGGGAGGCACAGGTTGCCCAGATAAGCTGTGGCTGTCCCATCCCTGGAAGTGTCCAAGGCCAGGTTGGACGGGGCTCGGAGCACCCTGGGACAGTGGGAGGTGGGCAGGGGGTAGCATTGGCTGAGCTTTAAGATCCTCCCAACCCAAATCACAATTCCATATTTCCCAGCAGGATACTTTTATTGTTCTAAACAAACTCCAGCAACCAAACTGAGCTATCCCCAAACTCTCCCCACAGCTGATCCTGGTGGGCGACCACTGCCAGTTGGGGCCTGTGGTGATGTGCAAGAAGGCTGCCAAGGCTGGGCTGTCTCAGTCCCTGTTTGAGAGGCTGGTGGTGCTGGGCATCCGGCCCATCCGGCTGCAGGTGCAGTACCGCATGCACCCCGCCCTCAGCGCCTTCCCCTCCAACATCTTCTACGAGGGATCGCTGCAGAACGGGGTCACCGCAGGTAAGGGGCTCCTGCAAACCCCCCTTCCCCCCAGCAGGGATCAAAGCAGGCGTTCTCTCATCCAGCTTAGGGTTTTGAATAAAAAAAATTGCATCGCGCTTCGTTTGGAGGTGCTTTGATATGGAAATTGCGGAGTGGTGTTGCTGATTTGTTGTGTTCCCTGTTCTTGTGCTCCTCAGCCGACAGGGTGAAGAAAGGCTTTGATTTCCAGTGGCCCCAGCCTGACAAACCCATGTTCTTCTACGTGACCCAGGGACAGGAGGAGATTGCCAGCTCAGGCACCTCTTACTTAAACAGGTGAGCAAAACTCTGATATCTAAACTTGGCCTCAGTGTTGTTCAGGGCAGGGCTGGTGATTCCTCAGTCAATGAATAAAACCTCGTTTGCTGCTTTAATAAGAGCTGCCAGCACGGGGGGTGCAGCCTGAGCTGCATTTCAGAGTTGGTTTGCCCTGGGCTCCTTTTGTAGCAAACCAAGAGAAAAAGGCACCAGGTGGGAGCAGCTCAGAGCTGGAGTGGGCTGGGGTTGTTGTGTGGAGGAGTTCTTCCCTCACTGGGTGTAGAAGGAGCATGGAATGATGAAGTGCCTGATGTGGATGAATTTGGGCCAGCAGGAAATGCTGACCAAGTCACATTTTGAATTCCAGTAACTCCTGAAGCAGAATCCTAAACCTCAGATTTTGGTGGCAGTGCAGAAGGGATGGAAATGAACTTTCTTTTCCTATCCCTTTTTTCTGCACATTCCAACTTCTTTGTCAACAAATAAACTTAAAATTTGCTCCTCTTGGGTCGTGATTGTTCATGTGCCTGGCAGGGAAACCAGCCCAACTTGTGAAAAAAATATCAGCTGAGATATTTTTAATCCCGTTCTGTTTCGTGAACAGCATGTGCAAGACTGGATACAGTGCAGCAGATTGTGCACAGACAAACAGCACAATAGTTGGCTGGTAGGGGGCATTGACATTCAAAACATTCTATATTTAAAGCTTTAAGATAAAGCAGCTGAAGGATCTGGGGGATGTTTGGAATGATGTTGATTATAAAAGTTACACGTGTACATTTAACTCCAGCAAGAAATTCCATTTGGAATTAGGGGGTTTACTGTTCCAGGAAGTCCTGTTGTGCAATGCTGAGAAGGTGGAGGTGAAATTTGTGTTGTTCTGAGACCTCTGAGATGTTGGTTTTGGCCCCAAATTCCTCTGTGCCTGTCCTGAGTGAAGAGGTGACAGTGCTGAATGTTCCTGCAGAGCTTGAGCCGAATGAATTGCGGCGCTTGAGCAAAATTGATCTTTCCATTGAAGCATCCTCATGTGGAAGGCTTTTAGATCCCATTAACTTGCTAAAAACTGAGCCCTAATGCCCTGATCCTCCTTGGCTGACCCAATCTGCCTCTCCAGGACGGAAGCTGCCAACGTGGAGAAGATCACCACGAAGCTGCTCAAGGCTGGGGCCAAACCTGACCAGATTGGCATCATCACCCCCTACGAGGGGCAGCGCTCCTACCTGGTGCAGTACATGCAGTTCAGTGGCTCCCTGCACACAAAGCTCTACCAGGTACTGGGCTGCACAGAAGCCCAAAAGGCACAGATTGTGAAATTCTCAGTATTTTTATGTTTACTCCGTCTTCAGGCTTGGTCTGTGTTGATGGATTTTTGAAATTTTAAGCTGGTTTTGGTTAAAATCGAGGAGAAGAGTTAGGAGGTGCCAGTGGGGAACAGGTAAAGGAGGACGCTCTACTAAAATCTGTGTGGAAAGAGCCTCCAACAAATCCTCTGAGGCACAGAAGGGAGAGGTTACTGGGGCTCCAGCTGTGGAAAACCTTGTGCCTTCATCAACTCCCCGTGCCAAGGGACGTGCAGGAAACCAAGCAAATAAACCCTGGTGGCCACACGATTTATTTGCTTGGGAACACATCCTGCCAGCAGTGAACTCCTCCACCAAACATAAAAATGAGCTGCTACAAACAGCACAATTACTATGTTTAATATGGTCTTGTTTTGCAAGATTGAGAACTTGAGCAGTGTTTTCACTGCAGGGAAACTTGGAAAATACTTTTCCCTGTGCCAGGAATGATGTATCCCTCTGATTCAGGTTTCTCAGAGCTAATTTGGAGTTCTCATCCTACAAAATTTTGGAACAGTCAGAACTTTTTGGCAACATCCTCAGCAAAAGAGCTGCTTTCCACAGTTTTGGGGAAACAGGAGAACCATAAACTGCTGAACGTGAAGGGAATTTCTCCTAAACTGAGACTCTCTGTTCCCTTCTGGGGAAGCTGTTCAGTGCCCAGAGGAATTACCAAATCATCCCCCATTCCAAAAAGAACATTTTTCTCAGATGAGGGGAAGGTTCAGTGCGTGGCCAGGGCGTTTGGCGGTGCCTGTTGGTGGCAGAGCTGTTTTGCTTCCGTGATTTACGTGTTTTCCTCTGTTCCAGGAAGTGGAAATTGCGAGTGTGGATGCCTTCCAGGGCAGGGAGAAGGATTTCATTATCCTGTCCTGTGTGAGGGCCAACGAGCACCAGGGAATTGGGTTCCTCAATGACCCCAGGAGGCTCAACGTGGCCCTGACAAGAGCCAGGTAAAGGGAAATTGGGCACGTGGAGGGAGCTGCAGGAGAGGTGGAGAGGGATGGAGTGACAGGACACAGGGAATGGCTTTCCAGAGGGCAGGGATAGATGGGAATATCGGGAAGGAATCCTTCCTGTGAGGGTGGGGAGGGGCTGGGATGGATTTCCCAGAGCAGCTGTGGCTGCCCCATCCCTGGAAGGGTCCAAGGCCAGCTTGGAGCACCCTGGGGTAGTGCAAGGTGTCCCTGCCCATGGCAAGGGGTGGCCCTGGATGGGCTTTAAGGTCCCTCCAGCCCAAACCATTCTGTGCCATTTTTATCTGCTCATCTCAGCCTGTGTCACCATTTGGCTCCAGTAGATTTTAGAAGCCACTGTGTCCTTCCCATTTTCAGGACAGATCCCTTCCCCTCCTCTGCTTCTTTATCACTTCCAGCAACCGTTTTTTGGCCATTTTGCTTTTTGTAATGGATTTGATTCCAAAAAGGCTGATCAGGAATCCAGCACGATGCTGCTTGGTTTCTCTGCTGTCTCCGAGCTTTAAAACCAGCACAGGGTGGTTTGGTTGAACACAGAGCAAGCCTGGAGGAGGAAGTTTGTGCTGATTGAGAAACTGGCTGCAGCAATCTCCTTCCAGGTGTTGAGCCACCCTCTGGAAATGATTGCTGTAAACAATTCCAGTTGCATCAGGCTCCTCCTGGAGCTTCCATTTTGCTGCCAGAGAGAAGAACCCGGGGGCTGTTCTGACATCAGCGTGGCTTTAACTGTGACCAAGTTAATTTTGCTTCCTCTGCTGTTGCACAGGTATGGGGTGATCATCGTTGGGAACCCCAAAGCCCTGTCCAAGCAGCCCCTCTGGAATCACCTCTTGAATTACTACAAGGAGCAGAAGGTGCTGGTGGAGGGGCCCCTGAACAACCTCCGGGAGAGCCTCATGCAGTTCAGCAAACCCCGCAAGCTCGTCAACACCATCAACCCCGTGAGTGACCTCCCCTGGCCCTCAGGGCTGCTGACAGCAGCCAATTAGGCCTTGATGGATTAATTAATCATAAATGGGTGCAATGAGCCACCCACACAGCCTCACACCCCCAGAAGTTTCCATTTTTGCTGCCTTTTGATGCAGCGTGACTTCAGGGGGAAGCTGCTGCTGCTGCTGTCCCCAGGCTGAGCACTGGGAGAAAAGATTGCATTATTTCTTTTGCATCGCAGGATTTTATGAGGGGTAAATTCTGAGGTAAATGAAATAAAGGAACTGGTTTGTGTAGAAAGGGCAAGCTCACTTAACCCTCAAGCTGCAAGTTTTATGCTTGATTTTTAACATAAATAAATGCTTACTTTGGGGGAGCTTGGCAGCCACCACAGGACAGAGAACAGAGCAAGGGAATTCTCAGGGCCTCAGAATAGACTGAAAACTCATCAGATGTTTCACAGTTTGGGAGAGGCTGCTGCAAAATCTTATTTTTGGTGCTCAAGATGTGGCTGAAATAAGAGTTAAAAGTTTTCTATGTGTTAGAATTAATGTTTCCTCAGCATTTGTGTGATCTGTGGAGTTTTACTGGATTTTCACCCCAAATAACTTCCACTGAGGTTAACTTCCACTTAACTGAGATTGCAGTGCAAGGTCTTCTGGAAAAAAATATTAGGATTAGTGCCTAATTCCCAAAATCTCTGCAGGGTGCCCGTTTCATGACCACTGCCATGTATGATGCACGGGAGGCCATCATCCCAGGCTCTGTCTACGACCGCAGCAGCCAAGGTAAAGGAAATTCCCAAAATTCACTTTTGTGGGTTTATTTTTCCCCTAACCAGCCCCTGAGGTGTCACGCCTTACACACTTCAATCTTTGAAACTTGTGAAACTTTTGAATTTGTTAAAAGTTTTAAATTTCAAACTACAGAAAAATAGGGAATTTTGAGGGCTGAAAATGTTGGGGATGAATTTGAAGCTGAAAATATTTGGGATGAATTTGAAGCTGAAAATATTTGGGATGAATTTGAGTGCTAAAAATGCTTTGGATGAAGCTGAGGGCTGAAAATCTTTAGGATCTGCCTGGCTTTTGCTCTCTGTAAATACAACCCCAACCTGACGTGTGCAGAGCAAGCACAAAATGAGGGGAAAAGGAGTGTGAGAAGCACTTCAGGAATCCCAGATGGTGCTGTGAAGAGGAGCTGTGGGAATGAGCGTGTGTTAGATGGGTTTATGGGATTTCCAGGTGTGGAATAAACAGCGAGGCACAAATGCTGGTGGCTCTTGGCACTGGGAGCTCGTCCTTTTCCACGACTGCTCCACTCTGCTCCACCCCGTTAAAATCAGGCCTAGGAACTGATCTTGAAATGCTCAGGATTCCTGCAATCCCTGTGCTTTTCCCCCTTTCCCAGGGCGCCCATCCAACATGTACTTCCAAACCCACGACCAGATCGGGATGATCAGTGCTGGCCCCAGCCACGTCACTGCCATGAACATTCCCATCCCCTTCAACCTCGTGATGCCCCCGATGCCGCCCCCGGGGTACTTCGGCCAGGCCAACGGCCCCGCTGCAGGTACAGGGGGGGAAAAGTGGCCAGGAGCCACTTGGAAGGGATCAAATCTCCTAAAAAAGTGTGTTTGTACCTATAAAACCTCTCACTGTTGGGTGGGATGGACTCTTTTCCAGGCCGTGGGGCTCCCAAAGGAAAGACCGGCCGTGGTGGGCGGCAGAAAAACCGATTTGGGATTCCTGGCACGAGCCAGTCCAACCTCCCGAACAGCCAGGCCAGCCAGGACGTGGTGTCCCAGCCTTTCTCCCAGGGCCCCCTGACTCAGGGCTATATCTCCATGAGTCAGCCCTCACAGATGAGTCAGCCTGGGCTCTCCCAGCCGGAATTATCCCAGGTGAGCAATGTCGGGAGGTTTTCCTGGGCTTTGTGTTGGTGATCCGTGCCTGCACGTCTCCTTCCTGAGGGAAATGAAACTGAAACTGCTCTCAGTGACTCAGCTGCAGCATTTACACCCTGCACTTGTTGGACTCTCAAAGTGCACAAGGGCATGAAAGTGAAACGTTGCTTCAGCTGGGACTTAACTTTGAGCTGATGAGCAGCTCAGAAAAACCTTAATTCGGGGAAATTCTGCACCAAAAAAAGCAGATTTTAAAAAAACCAAAGCTTCTGCTTTGCACTTGAGCTGACACTGACTTGGAGGCTTCCCTCACCTTTTCCCTTCCAGGACAGTTACCTTGGTGATGAGTTTAAATCCCAGATTGACGTGGCGCTGTCACAGGACTCAACTTACCAGGGGGAACGTGCATATCAACATGGTGGAGTGACGGGACTGTCACAGTATTAGAGTGTAAGAACCCCCCCGAGTCCCCTCCCCCTGATTTAACCCCTTGGGGCAGGGTTTGGATGAGCAGGGCCACCCCTAACCAAGCTCTCATTCTGCCTCCAGGTTGAGGAAGAAGAGCTAAGCTTGTGTGGAGCTTAGTTCATCAGCATTTTATTCTGGGTAATAAAAAAAATAAAATAAAATGGATACCTGTTTTCCACTGCTAAAACTGAAGCACCACTGTGTGAGAGCAACAGGAGAAAGAAACCAACCAACGGAGAGGAGAGAGAGAGAAAGGAGCGCGCGAGAGAGCCACTGCTAGAGCTCACTGAGACAAGGAGACTGACCGAGAGGAGAGAGAGCCCTGAAGGACTGGCTGGCGCCTCACTGGGAAGGAACTCACCCCAACAGGAGTGGTCAGCTGAGTCCCTGCTCCCCCAGTCACCCCCAGCTCCAGAGAAGGGCCTTAAAAGCAGGTTTCACTTCATTCCATACTTCTCTTTGCGAGCAGGGCATTAACTTTTCAGAGCAGATGGGGAGAGGAAAACCCTCATCTCAGAGTTGGGCTCCTTTTGCAAGGGGTACTAAAATATTTTAGCAGTAACTGTTTACATTTTAGAAGCAGAGTATCTGAGAGAGGGGAGCAAAGAAAGAGAGAGAGAGAGAGTCCCTGACTGGGTGACAGCCAGCCAAGCAGAAATCCAGCTGCTGCTCAACTCTGAGGTGCAGGTTTTGTTGTCCAACACTGGCTCTGAAGTTTGTGTCATCGTGTCGCCCACATTCTGAACGAGGTGGTTTTAAAAGAGATTCTTTCAAAAGGAGCACTGAATTTTTTAAGAAGTTTTGTCTCTGAATTCTTAGTGGTGGACCTGGGAGATTTAGATCCTTGTTCTGAAAAGCTTATATTACAAAAAACTAAAAAAAAGAAAAAAAAACCCCCAAAAAAAAAGTTTCAAACAAAAATTAGAGCACCAACCTTGAGAACTTTCAGTGTGATTTAAAGTTGCAGCAATCAGCCTCTTCTTCCTACATGGGATAGCAGTTAGAGTGAGAGGAGCCTGCGTGCTCGAGCAGGAGGGTTTCAAAGTGTTTTCTGTATGCTTTAATTGGCAACTGTCTGGACTCTACTCTGTGAAAAACAGCCTTTCTGTAAGATGAACTTTATGCTTGAAAGGGGACGGGTTCCTGTGCCCTTCGGCCCTGGAGGGAAGATGCAGCCAGGCCTGCTTTGGTCCCCGTGGATTTGGGGGAGGAGTAGTGGAAACTGGGGATTATTTTGGTTGGGAAGTAAAGACTCCACGCCACTGCAGGAGCAGGATGGACGAACGGACAAAGCAGGCAGGTGGTGGAAGGTGGCCTCTGAGAGAGAGCTGGGTTTAATGGGAGAGAATGGGTCAGGCTTTGGGGTGGCTCCTTCGGTGGTTAAGGCAGGCAAGGGACAGACTGAGGTGTTGGAGTGAGCCCGGAGTTTTCAGGGAGCGGCCGCGGCTGTGCCAGCCCAGCTGGGGATCAGGACTGAGACCAGCACGCGAGGAGAAGCCATCCACGTTCTGAGTTGTACCCATGTCTTAAACAGTCATAGGGGAGCACTGGGAGCATTTTATTTCTGTCAAAACCTTTCTAGAAACAGCGCAGAGAGAACTGACGATTCCTCCAGACCCATTTTTAGCAGATCCTGAAATTAGAATAACCTCTACCTCCCAATTGGCAGCAGCAGCAGAGGTTGATCCATAACCTGGGTGTTCCTCAAGCTGGAGTGAAGGTAGCTTTACACTCTAAGGGCTCCAAGTGTTTCTAGTCTTTTTTGGGGAGGGAGAATTCAAAATACCTCTCATGTGAATGTACTTCAAACAGCTCAAACCCCATTTTTGTACCCAGGGCGGGGGGAAGCCCTTTCATTCCTGTCCTTCCTGTAGATCCTTGCCCTGGGTTTGCTGGATTTGCCCTGAGTATCTGACCTGGTGTGGAACACCCCCAGCCCGGGAGGGACGTGCTCCCCCGGCCCCCGGGGGGAGCTCCAGAAACTGCAAAAACTCAACTAACAAAACCCATTCTTTTCTCATCCAAAGCCTCCAGAGTTTAGACTTCTAAAACAGTGAAAGAATGGAGACACAGGCCACCTTCCTTCCTTGTGAGATGGACTGTTTTATTTATTAACATTGCCGAAGGGCTTTTTAATTTTTTTTCCTTCGTAGGCTGCGTAGTGGCGTAGACTTTTCTGATAGGTTTAAGCTGGCCCCCTCTGTGCAAAGCTATCCATGAGTAATGTAGCCCCCTCCTCTCCCCTCACCCCTTTATTTCACTGCTGGGAATGCTTGCCTCTGCTTCGTGCTGGTTTTTTCCTTTGTAGCAGTTAAAACTCTTGAGTTTTACAAATCCAGACATCAGTGCTAGCACGGTGTTAAAACTCTTTTTTTTTTTTTTTTTTTTTT
>VZTI01000917.1:241521-260093 GCA_013397865.1 Struthidea cinerea
CGCAGGCTCCGGCGGGGCGGGCACCGCGCTCCCCCCGCGCCGGTACCGGGGTAGGAGCCGCCCCCCGGCACGGCCCGGCCCCCCTCGGGCTCGGCCGGGGCTCCCGGAGGGGGCAGCGGTTCGGGAGGGGCGCGGGGAGCGGAAAGAAAGCGAAAACAACGCGGTGGGAACGCGCCGGAGGCGCTCCGGGAGAGGGGAACGGCGAGGAAAACCCCAAATTTCGGTAGCGGGGGTGATGGAACGGTGGGGAAACTCCTGTGCCCCCCCTGGGGAGCCCTCGGGGGGCTGTGGAGGCTGGAAGGCGCTTGGCACGATTATGTGACAACAGGGAGCTGCCCTTCGGGGTCTCAGGTGCCACTTTAGGGGGTCTCGGGTGCCAATTTGGGGTCTCAGGCGCCGGTTTAGGGGATTCGGGTACGAATTTTGGGGGATTCAGGTGCCACTTTGGGGCGGGTTCAAGAGCACGGAGCTGCGCGTTCAAAATCCCTGCCTGAACCTTCTCCTGTCAGCGTTTTTTTCATTTGATCAGCAGAGGAAATTGTTTCTCCTGGTATTTTTCCCCTCCCTCTCAGCCTCGGAGCAGCTCCGGCCCTTCCCAAGCTCCTCAGGAGTTTCCAGGTGTGTCCAATCTCCCCCCACAGCTCAGTTTTGGGCACCTGTTGCAGTTTAAGGGTCTGCAATGATAAAATTCACCTTTAAGATGGGTCTGGAATAATAAAATCCACCTGTGAAAATCAAACTCCCTCCCCAAAGGTCACCCCTGATGAAAAGATCTCACTGAACTCCATCATCATCCTCATCCCAGGCACCCCTGGAGCTGCCGGGGAAGGAAAAAACCCAAATAAAACCCAGTTTAACCTCATTTCGAGTCCCTCAGGTTGTCTGCAACCCCCAGTTTCTCTGGGGCAGCAGGGAGGAAACACGAAACACAAACCCGTGGCTCTGGAGGTGCCCCCGTGTCCCCCCCTGTGTCCCCCCCGTGTCCCCCAGCCCCTGCTCTGCCACTTGCTCTGATTGTTTACATTTTGCAGTCAATTTTTCGGGGCCCTGGAGTGGGGCAGGGCTGCCCCGAGCACACACAGGGCGCTTTCAGGCTCCCTCAGACAGCTCCACAAAGGGCACATTCATCCCCTGAGAAAGCCCGGCCTGGAAGGAGCCGAGCTGGGCACAAAGGGCCCTTTCAGTGCCACCGCGGCCAGGGGGGCACCCAGGAACCCCCCTGGGACACAGCGCCAGAGCACAGCCCCCTGCTCCCCCTGCCCGAATGATAATTCCCAAAGATTATCCCAAACTTCGGGGTCAGGGAGGGTTCCGCGGCCACAGGAATTCCCACGGCTCCAGGCTGAAGCGCGGCATTCCCGGCAGGGATTGGTCCCCGGCAGGGATCGGTGACAAGGACGCTGCAGGACGCTCCTGGCTCTGCGTCGCCGTCCAAAACTCAGCCTGAGCCTCCTACAGGAGGATTATTTTTATTTTGGGATTCTCCCTCGCTCCAGCAGCAAGCCCAGGATCCTCCTCCCGGCTCCTGCTGGACGGTGCAGAACTCGGGATTGATCCGTGGAGATGCTGGAAATTCACCTTCCCGCTCTCCCACCGCCATCCCCCCGGGCTCAGGGCTGCAATCCCAGAAATTCAGGCCCACTGAGATCCAGGAAAGGCTTTATTAGGAATGGCTCTGGATCTGCAGTGTCCTTTAAGCAGAGTTCAGGGCTTCAACCCTCCCAAATTCAGGTGTTCCCACAGCTGCCGGGGTGCAGAGGGGATATTTTGTGTTCCAGGGCTGATTTTCCGTGTTCCAGAGGGATTTTCTGAGTTCCAGAGGGAACTTTTCGAGTTGCAGGGGGGATTTTCCGTGTCCCAGAGGGAATTCCCACGTCAATCCCAGCTCGCAGGGCTGTCCCGGGGCTGTCCCAGCCCAGCTCAGGCGCTGGGTGCGTATTGCAGGGCCAGGCGGTCAAAGTCGTTCTCCTGCAACCACAGCCAACAAAAAAACCTATTAAATTAATTATTAATTCTTCATTATCGATCAATTATCCCCAAATTTACATTTATTAACCCTCCTCTAGCTGAACACACCACGACCAGCTCCCTGAAACTGAAGGAATTCCAGCAACATCATCCCACGTATCCGTGGGGGTTTTTTTTTTCCCCCCATTTGCTGCTTTTCCCTTCCCCTCTCCCAGTTTTTCCCCTGCTGCAGCACAAATTTCCACCTGGATTAAGAATCTGCATCTCAAAGCTTTTTTTCCAGGTTCAGGATTCCCAAAAGGGCTGCAAAAAGTGAACGGGATGGAGCTGCCCCCTCAGAAGATGTTTGTAAAGGCCCCATCGGGACGTGGTAAAATTCCATTTATTTTCCTTATTTCTGTGACTGTTTCCGTTCCCTTCCCTTCCCCACCTTGGCCTGGTACTCCTTGATGAAGGGGTGGTTTTTGTGAGCATCCTTCAGCTGAGACAGGTAACGATTGGTGACCTGGGGGGACGAGAAATTGAAATTCTGGGCTGACAGAGCGGAGCAAATCCCACCCCGGTGTGGTTTTTTCACCCCTAAAATCCCCATTTTCTCAGTGTCCCAGTTCAAACCAGTGGGATCCGTGCACACGCGCTGGAAATAAGTAATAAAGATAAACTTTCAGTGCTGGTTTCGAGTTAAAAAAAAAAAAAAATCAGGAGGAGCTGAATTTAAGAGCTCAAAATGTTTTTTTCTGCCCTTTTCCCTCAAGAAGGTGGAATTATGGAATGGTTTGGGTTGGAAGGGACCTGAAGGATCATCCAATTCCATGGGCAGGGACAATTCCCACTATTCCGGGTACCACCACCGCTTCCCTGCAGCTGGCAGCTCCCACAGCGATCCCACTAATCCCCAAATCCTGCTGGGCACACCCAGAATTCCAAACCCCCCCAGGAACAGCCAATCCAGCAAACCCAACCTCACCTCCGGGGGTTTGCCCAGGTGCTGGGACAGGACCACGAGGTTCAGGAGGGTCTCAGGGTGGCTGCTGTCCTGGAAAAAACCAAAAAACCTGGATTATCCCTAGGAAAACCCAGCCCAGCCCTGCGGGAACAGGCGGGGAAGGACTCGGGGCGTTATCAGAGAGATAAGAGAGGGCCAGGACACAGGGAATGGCTTCCAGAGGGCAAATTTTGGGAAGGGATTGTTGCCTGGGATGGAATTCCCAGAGAATCCATGGCTGCCCCATCCCTGGAAGTGTCCCAGGCCACCTTGGAGCCACCTGGGATCGTGGAGACAAAATCCTCCTTCAATCCCTCCCAACCCAAACCCCTCTGGAATCCCAAGGACGGCCCCACCCTCAGCCAGACGGATCCATAAATCGCTGTTCCCGTGGATTTCAGCAGGAAAAACCCTCCTTGTGCTGCCCAGCTCTGGGAATTGTGGGCTGTACCTTGTCCAGAGCCTCCTGGAGCACCCCCTCGGCGTCATCCCACTTCCCCTGGGCCATGGAGCAGGCGGCTTGGCCGTTGAGCAGCAGCAGCGTGGAGGAATATTTGTCTGCCATCTCCTGGAAGATGTAAAAGGCATCCTGGAGCTTCTCCCCGCCCTGGAAAAGCAGGAGGAACATCCACAGGGTCATTCCGTGCTGCTGGGAACCCCTGGTTCCCTCCAGAAATTCGTCTGTGGGGTTTGGGAAGCGTTTGGGGGAAGGGGGGGATTGTTGTTTGGTGAAATTCCCGATGCTCCCAGGGTTGGGATCCGTGGGATTCCTGCGGCTCAGGCAGAGCCCGGAGCAAAGAAATGCAAGAAATGGTAAAAATGAAGAACCAGTCAAGTGACCAAACGAGGCAGGTTTGGCTGCAGAAGGAAAAATTCACTCCAAAAGAACCAATTCAGGTGTTTGGTGCCATAAAGGAGGTGGAAAATGAGGATTTTGGGCATTAAACACGGAGATGGACACCTGGGTTCTCCAAAGGCTCTGGATCCAGGAAGGTTCTGGATCCAGGAAGGTTCTCCAGGAGGTGGTTTCTCCATTTAGAGTGGAACATTCAGATTCTGAGGGAAACCCAGTGAGGGCAGGGAGAGGTTCCGTACCAAATCCAAGGGAACCCCACTGAAGTCGCTTTAATGGAGCAGCAGGCGGCGCAACCTCGGATTCCACGGAATTTCAGGAGTTTATTCCATCCCCTGCACTCCCAAACCGAGTGGTTTTGCCTCATCCCCAAACACCTTTGCGGATAATTCTTGTCCTGGAGTCTGGACTGAGGCAGCAGAGCAGCTCCCCAACCTCCTCTGGAATATTTTGGGAATGTTTTGGGAATGTTTGAGTGTGGTCTGGCTGCTCCTGGGAGGAGGGAGGTACCCACCATGGCCAGGTTCACCCAGGCTGTGGCCAGCTGGGTCAGGGTCGCATCCTCATCCTGCTCCTGCATTTTCTTCAGCTCCTTCCTGCAGGAATCACAAAGGAAAGGTGATTTCAGCACGAGAACAAAACCTCGGGGGTTCTCCTCCCTGGAGTTTTCCATGCTGGGAACGTGGCAAACAGCAAATATTGCACCAGGAGAGGCCTGGTTTGATTCCCAAATGCAGGAGAGAGATTCCAAATATGCCCTGCTGGAGGGGAGGTCGAACCTCGAGCTCCAGCTCTGTCACCCCCAGGGCTTTGCACCTTTTACAGTAAAATTCTGCAGCACAGGAGGTGCTGGGTGCTCCTCCCCAGGAGGTGCTGGGTGCTCCCTTCCCAGGAGGTGCTGGGTGCTCCCTTCCCAGGAGGTGCTGGGTGCTCCTTCCCAGGCTCTCCCCACACAAACACCAGGGAAAGGAGAAGGGGAAGGAGAAGGGGAAGGAAAATCCCACCTGGCCAGGTCGAGCCTGTCGAGCTTCAGGAGGATCTGGATCATCATGGCCAAGCTGCGAGGACAACAAGAGAGGGATTGATCCGGCTGGATTCATGATCCCTGTGGGATCCAGCTCAGGATGAGCCCCTGGCACAGATTCCCAGAGAATTCCCATCCCTGGGAGCGTCCAAGGAAAGGCTGGGCAGGGCTTGGAGCGCCCTGGGATGATCCTGGAGGTCCCTCCCAGCCCCAAGAGCTCCGGTTCCCGGAGCCGCAGCTGCTCCCAGCTCCCTCCCTGGCACGGCTCCCACACGGATCAATAGCCAGGCTCTCACATTCCCCTCGGGAACCGTAACCCTGGAGCTGCGGGAAAAGCCCCAAATCCCCGAGAACCTCGAAAGCAAAACCTCTGAGGAGCCTCTGGGTGCTTTCAAGGCTTCCCAGAGCGAAGCCGAACCTCAGCCAGTCCCTCGCTCCCCTTCCGGAGAGGAGCAAAGCTCCGGCCCCGGAATTCCTGGGGAATTCCTCTCACCATTCCAGGCTCTCCCCCTGGTGCAGGGTGCGCAGGGCAGCGTCGGGATTCTGGTCGTGGAAGTAGATGGAAGCTGCCATCAGCAGGAAGGTGCTGTTGGCCACGTCCACGCTCTTGGCCATCTTCTTGTCCAGCTCCGCCACAATCGCGTCCCTGCGGGGAGGGAAAGCGGGAATGTGGGAATGTGGGAATGAGGGAATGAGGGAATGTGGGAATGAGAGAAAGTGGGAAAGTGGGAATGTGGGAATAAGAGAAAGTGGGAAAGTGGGAATGTGGGAATGAGGGAATGAGGGAATGAGGGAATGTGGGAATGTGGGAATGTGGGAATGTGGGAATGTGAGAATGTGGGAATGAGGGAATGTGGGAATGTGGGAATGAGGGAAAGTGGGAATGAGGGAATGAGGGAATGAGGGAATGTGGGAATGTGGGAATGAGAGAAAGTGGGAATGAGGGAAAGTGGGAATGAGGGAATGAGGGAATGTGGGAATGTGGGAATGAGAGAAAGTGGGAATGAGGGAAAGTGGGAATGTGGGAATGAGGGAAAGTGGGAATGAGGGAAAGTGGGAATGAGGGAAAGTGGGAATGTGGGAATGAGGGAATGTGGGAATGAGGGAAAGTGGGAATGAGGGAAAGTGGGAATGTGGGAATGAGGGAAAGTGGGAATCAGGGAATGAGGGAATGAGGGAATCAGGGAATGTGGGGAATGAGGGCTTGGCTGGTTGCTAAATGAGATAAAATGATGTTTTTCCCCACGGAGAAGCTGTGGCTGCCCCGGATCCCTGGCAGTGTCCAAGGCCTGGCTGGATGAGACTTGGAGCATCCTGGGACAGTGGAAGGAGTCCCTGCTCGTGCCAGGATGGCACTGGATAATCCTTAAAATCCCCTCCCAGCTACACAACCCCAGAATTCTGTGCTTTTAGGAATTCTGCCCTTTTCACTCTCACTGGAACCCCACAAACCCCACGGCTCTGCAGATTCTCCCCGTGGGAACGTTCCCTGCGGGACAGGGGGGAGCATCCCTCACCTCTGGCTCTCGCTGGAGAGGAATTCTGCGAACATCCTCACTGCCTGCAGCTCCGGGCTGGCGCTGGCCTTGATCTCATCCAGGACCACTCCGTATTTCCTCTGGGAAAGGCAGGAAAGGCCGCTTGGAGTCTGAACAGAACTGACGGGGATGCGGAGGGGCAGGACACAGGGAATGGCTTCCCAGAGGGCAGGGATGGATGGGATACAGAGAAGGAATTCCTCGCTGGGAGCGCGGGGAGGGGCTGGATGGAATTCCCAGAGCAGCTGTGGCTGCCCTGGATCCCTGGCAGTGCCCAAGGCCGGGCTGGACATTGGGGCCTGGCGACAGCGGAAGGTTGGTTTCAAGGTCCTTCCAGCCCAAACAATTCCACAGCTCCCACGAAACCCCAGCCAGGCTGAGCAGCCCCCGCAGCCTCACCTGGGCGAGGTAGGCCCGGAACAGGAACACGTCCCTCTCCACCTCCTTCTCGGGGCTGGACGGCTGAAGGGAGGGAGCAAACAAGAACCTCTGAGGGCTTTGGGCATCCACAACAAACCCCCGGACGAGCCCCACACAGACACTCCCGGGGCCACCAACACCCGCCCGGGCCGGCGAGGGGCGAAAAGCCCTCAGGGAGCCCGGCGCCTTTAACGACCCTTTAGAGCCGCGGTGGGTCCCGGGCAGCGGCCCCCCAGCGCCGCCCGCCGTGCCGCACCTTGGCCCGCTGCGCCTCGTTGATGGCGGCCTGGTAGGCGCCGATGTAGAAGTTGTTCCTGAGGTCGAACAGCTCGTCCACCTCCCCGGCCGGCGCCGCGCCCGCCCCGGCCGCCATCGCCTCAGACACGTCCCCGGAAGCGCCCGCGCCGCAGGGGCTGCCGGGAGCCGCCGTCTCCATGGAGACCGCCAATAGCAACGCGAGGAGAGGGAGATGTCATCAAAGCGACGAGCTGCATCGAATGTGGGCGGGGTTAGAGCGAGCCAGCCAATGAGCGGCCGGAGCGGCGGTGACGTCGTCAGGGTGCGCCGGCGCGCACGCGGAGCGGCCATGGCGGAGTTCCGGGCGCTCGGGCTGGCGCCGTGGCTGGCGGAGCAGGCGAGGCAGGTGGGGCTCGTCCGGCCCACGCCTGTGCAGGCCGCCTGCATCCCGGCCGTGCTGCAGGGTGAGCGCCGTGGGGCATTCCCGCACCCGGCAAGGGCCGTCTGTGCGCCCGGTTCCGTTCCCGGAACGGCCGCTCACGGTCCCCGTCCCATCCCCGGGAACGCCGCTCACGGGCCTCCCCTCCCTCCCTCCCTCCCTCGGGAGCGGCCGCTCTCGCCCCCCGTTCCCCCCGCACGGGTCCCGGGCCCGGCCGCTGACGCTGCCCCGGTGCCTCCCGCAGGCCGGGACTGCCTGGGCTGCGCCAAGACGGGCAGCGGGAAGACGGCGGCCTTCGTGCTGCCCGTGCTGCAGGTGCTGTCCGAGGATCCCTACGGCATCTTCTGCCTCGTGCTGACGCCCACCAGGTACCGGGAGGGTCCCGGGAGGGTCCCGGGAGGGTCCCGGAGAGCCCGGGCCCGGCTGAGCTGTCCCTCCCCGCAGGGAGCTGGCGTACCAGATCGCGGAGCAGTTCCGAGTGCTGGGCAAACCCCTCGGCCTGAAGGATTGTGTGGTGGTGGGCGGCCTGGGTGAGTCCTGCGGGGCATCCCGAGCTTCTGCCTCCCCCTGGGAGCCCGGCGGGGCCGGGTGGGGATACAGGGAGGATTCCGCTCGCTCCCCGAGCTGGGAGGGACCATCCAGCCCATTCCTGACACCTCCGAATCCCCTCGTGTGTCTCAGAGAGTTGTCCAAGTGCTCCTGGAGCTCTGCCAGCCTTGGGCACCATCCCCTGGGGGAATTCAGTGCCCGGCACCCTCTGGGGGAAGAGCCTTTCCCCGATCTCCATCCCAACCCCCAGACACAGCCCCGGCCCTTCCCTGGCTGCTGTCCCTGCTCCCAGAGGTCGGAGCGGCACGTTCCAGCCTGGCTGGATTCTCTGCCACCCAGCAGAGAACACGCGGAGTGGCATCCCCCAGCTTCACAGCCCGGCTGATTCCGGGATCCCTGCCCCATTCCCCGCCATTCCCGAGGTTTTCCCTGCAGACATGGTGGCCCAGGCCCTGGAGCTGTCCCGCAAGCCCCACGTGGTCATCGCCACCCCCGGCCGCCTCGCCGACCACCTGCGCAGCTCCAGCACCTTCAGCCTCAAGAAGCTCAAGTTCCTGGTAAGCCCGGTTATTTTCGGGAATGCTGCTGGCTTTCCAGCCGGGAATCCCGCTGAGGGAGGCGTTTCCCAGGTGCTGGACGAGGCCGACCGGCTGCTGGAGCAGGGCTGCGCCGACTTCACCGCGGACCTGGAGGTGATCCTGGAGGCCGTGCCCGCCCGCCGGCAGACGCTGCTGTTCAGTGCCACCCTCACGGCCACCCTGACGGAGCTCAGGGCCCTGGCAGCCAACAGGCCCTTCTTCTGGGAGGCTGCGGCCGAGTGAGTGCCCAGCAATTCCGGTTCTTCCCGGTTTTCCTTCTCCTTTTCCTGCTTTTCCCCTGCCGCGCGTCCCGCGCGCTGCGCTGGCGCTGCTGAGGCACCTCCAGGCCTTTTGGGGTGACGAGGACGTGGAGGGGCTGGGGAAGGGGCTCAGCCTGGAGAAAAGGGGGATCGGGGGGGACCTCGTGGCTCTGCACGACTCCCTGACAGGAGGGGGCAGCCGGGGGGTCCCAGGGGACACCGGGACAGGAGGGACCGGCCTCAGGCTGTGCCAGGTGGGACATCAGCGGGAATTTCCTCACGGAAAGGGCGGCCAGGCCTTGGAACCGCCCAGGGAGGCGTCCAAGGAAGGGCTGGGCGTGGTGTGGGATGGGCACAGCTTGGGCTGGGGGATCCGGGAGGGCTTTCCAGGCTCAGGGATCCTGGGATTTCCCTGTCCCCGCTCCCGCAGGGTGCGGACGGTGGAGCAGCTGGAGCAGCGGTACCTGCTGGTGCCCGAGGCGGTGAAGGACGCCTACCTGGTGCACCTGGTGCAGACCTTCCAGGACCAGCACGAGGACTGGGCCATCATAATCTTCACTAAAACCTGCAAGTGAGCGGGCTTTTCCCTCGGGGTTTCTTTCCTTGTGCCCTGGCACGGTTTTCCCATCCCCAGAAGCGTTCCAGGCCGGGCTGGAGCACTCTGGGATAGTGGGAGGTGTCCCTGCCTGTCCCAGCTCTGTCCTGATCCATTCCTTTGGTGCATCCTGATTATTTTCCTGGTTTTTTTTTTCTCCCTTCAAGGGACTGCCAGGTGCTGAACATGATGCTGAGGAAATACAAATTCCCCTCTGTGGCTCTGCATTCCATGATGAAGCAGGTGAGGGGTGCACAGCCCTGGCAGGTCTGGCTGCTTCCAGGTGGATCCCACGCCCCTCACGTGGAATTTTCTCCTCACAGAAACAGAGATTTGCAGCTTTGGCCAAGTTCAAGTCCAGCATCTTCAAGATCCTCATCGCCACTGATGTCGCTGCCAGGTAAAACAAAAGCGCTCACACCTGGATTTGTTCACCAGAACCACTTTAGGCTGAGTTCAGCAGGAGCAGACCCTCAAATCCCCCATTTTTGGGTGGGACAGGGCTGTTCCCAGCCTGTCTGAGCTGTGGTTTGCAGCCTGTGGGTGCTGTGGCTCTGCCCAGGGAGGGGTCGGAGGTTCCCGTGGGGTTCCCTGGGGCTGGCAGGGAGCAGCTCCGAGGGGACAGGGAATTGTTTAACTCTGTGGGGAAGGAGTTTGTCCTCCAGTCAGCCAGTGAAGACTCTATCCATGAGGATATGGGGCTCCTGGAGGAAGCAGGGATTAAACTGAGATCCCTGGGATAGCGGGAGTGTCCCTGCCCAAGGCAGGGCGTGGGGCCGGACGGGCTTTAAGCTCCCTTCCAACCCAAACCAGTCTGGCATTTTACAATCCTCTGATATTAAAGCTGTTTTTCAACATCTGGGTGGGTTTTTGGTTTTGTTTTTTTTTTTTCCCCTGCATTCCAGAGGTTTGGACATCCCTGCAGTCCAGGTCGTCATCAACCACAACACCCCCGGCCTGCCCAAGATCTACATCCACCGCGTGGGGCGGACGGCGCGCGCGGGTGAGCGGGGCCACCACGGCTGCTCCGGGGGCCACCACGGCTGCTCCGGGGGGCCACGGGGATCCAGGGAGGGGCTGGGCCCTGCACGGGTGTCCCAGGAGCGTCCTCGGATCCGCTGGGATCCTGCCCTGGGATGCGTTAGGATGGATCGCGCCGATGCGGAGCCGCGCTGATAATAAATGGGATTTCAGAGCAAAAAGAGCCCTCTGAGCGCCCCAGGGTGGCTCCCGGGGATGGATGGGTTTGGAATGGCTTGGATTCATCCCTCTCTGCCTGCCAGGATCCCCCCCCATCCCTGTTTTTCCCCCATTCCAGGGAGGAAGGGCATCGCCATCACGCTGGTGACGCAGTACGACATCCACCTGGTGCACGCCATCGAGGAGGAGATCAGTGAGTGGGGCCCTGCTCCTGCTGCCAGAAGGTTCCTTTTCCACGTGTGCCAAAGGCTTGGGAAAGAGCAGGAGCAGCTGAATCCCTGATTTCAGCTCCTGGCTCTGTCAGGCAGGACCTCGTCTGTTTTCCTGCTGTTTTTAGTGGAGGAGAAATCGTGTGGGGCTCCTCTTTGTTAAAGCAGCTGCTGCTTCCAAAAGCCCAGGTTGCTTCAGGCTCAGATTCCCTATTTTTTTTTGGGAAATGGACCAAATAATGCAACATCTGCACACATGGGGAGCTGCAGGCAGAGGGGAGGATTTAATCCTTGGGAGGCTGAGGAAGTCAGTGATCACAGCGTGTACCAGTCTAACATTTACCAGCAGAACAAAAGCCAGTCCCACTGATCGTTCCAGGGGCTGCACTGGGATTTTTTTCCCTTGAGGATTGGGATTTTGTAACCCTCTCGATGTCTCACCCTGGTTTAGAGCTGAAGCTGCAGGAGTTCTCCGTGGAGGAGCAGCTTGTGCTGGACATCCTGACCCAAGTGAACGTCACCAGGAGGGAGTGTGAGATCGTGAGTGTGCTCCCTGCAAATCCTGGGAAAAACTCCTGCGGCATTCCTGCCTGGGATGTGTGGGGGAGGCTCGGTTTGCTTCTCTCCCCGTGGTTTGCTCTGTTTTTTCACAGTTTTTCAGGGTTTTTTGCTGCTGAGGGTTGAGGTTTGTGGGTCTGCAGCCCGCACACTGAGCTCCTGCTGCGCTGCTCTTCCCACTCCCGATGGCTCTGCTGCTTTTTCCCTTTTCCAGGAGCTGGAAGGGATGGATTTTGATGAGAAGAAGGAAATCAATAAGAGGAAACAGATGATCCTTGAAGGGAAGGTGAGAGCTGCTGCTTTATGAACTCTTAAAAGTGGATAAAGTGTGGAAAAGGGAAAGGAAAAGGGAAGGACAGTCCCTCCCTCTCTCCCTCCCTGCTGGGCTCGCTCCCCTTCTGGGCGGGGAAGGTTTATTTAAAATAATCCTAAAATAAATATTAAATAGTAGGATATTAAAAACATGAAATATTATTAAGTACCATGATGCTAAAAATGTTCTGGGGAAAAGCGAGAAGGGGCTGGATTTTGGGACCTCCTCAGTCGTGGGCACCTGGGAAGGGCCAAGGGCTTGTCCTGGGCCTGTCCCCAGTGTCCTGGGCCTGTCCCCAGTGTCCTGGGCCTGTCCCCAGTGTCCTGGCATTCGCCCCTGCAGGACCCAGACCTGGAGGCCAAAAGGAAAGCAGAGCTGGCCAAGATCAAGAAGAAAAACAAGGAATGTCGGGAGAAGGTGCAGCAGACCCTGGAGAGGAAGAAGCAGCTGCGGCTGAAGAGGAAACTGCAGAAGAGGATGGAGAGGAGGAAGAGGAAGATGGAGAAGGAGAAGGAGGAGCAGTGACATCCCTGGGCCTGGCCTGGACTGCCCTGCTTTGGGAATATTGGGATTTAACACTTTAATATGGACGTTCCTGACCTGAAATCGGTGTTGGGGAGAAGGGAAGAATCCCAGAATCCCGGGATGGTTTGGCTTGGAAGGACCTTAAACCTCATCCAGTTCCACCCAGGTTGCTCCAAGCCCCGTCCAGCCGGGCCTTGGACACTTCCAGGGATTCCCAGCTTCTCTGGGAATCCATCCCAGCCTCCCAGGGAAGAGTTTCCTTCCCCCCTGCACAGCTGGGGCCGTTCCTGGCAGGCTGGGTCGGTCTCCTGGAGAATTCCTTTCAGGAGGATCTTTCCTTCCTGGAGCAGAGGAGAGGCCAGGCCTGGATTCCTGCTGGGATCGAGGGCTGTGATTGCCACTCGCACTTGTTTGCATCTACGGATTCTCCCCCGAGCCAGGGTCTAAAAATACCGGGACAAGCTGAGCTCAGCCTGTCTGTGCCAGAGCCTGGAGCCTTCCGAGGGGAGAAGTCCTGGAACGCAGGGGAAGGTTGTGTTGGGGCTGATCCTGGGGCTCTGGGAATAATCCTGCTTTGGGAATAATCCTTGTACGTTTAAGGTTTGGAGACGGGGCCCTGTTTTCCTGAATGTCCAAGATCATTCCTGCACAGAAGAGCCCCAGGAGCAGGATTCCCGTGTTCCTTGCGGGGTTTGGGGCCTCCCTGGGTGTGTTTGGAACAGGCTGAGGCTGGGGAGGGCTGAGCAATCCTAAAATCCAGTTCTGTTTCCCTCTGGAGACAAAAAAAATCCCGGATTTTGGCCAGCGCTGTCCCAGCTTTGATCCCTCAGTGCCTTTTCTCTGACTGAAACTCTGTTATTTCTGTCCTTTACAAAAACAGTGTAAAAAACAGTGCCCAAATAAATATTTATTGCCACTCGTGAGTGGACATTGGAATTTTTTTGGGAATTGGGGAATTGTGGGGGCTTTGGGGTGGGGAGCACCACTTGTGTGGAGAGAAAATGGGGTTTGGGTAAAGACTGAGCATTTTGGGGGTGTTTTATCCCTCAGGCAGCCTGAGCCCAGCTCTTTCCCGGTGGTGCCTTTTCCCTGATTTCCCTCAGGGATCCATGCGGGTGTTCCAGGGCTGGGAGGGGCCAGGTCCATCCCTCAGGGCGGGTTTGGAGCTGCTCCTCGGTCCTGGGTGCCCTCCAGGAAGGAAAAGCCTTCCCTGCCCTGCCTGGGAGCAGCTGCGGCAGCGGATGCTGTTGGAATACTAAATCCTACAGCCTTGGAATGCTGATTTGGGGAGCGGGGTGGGGATTTAAAGCCACCTTCCCTGCAGCCGCTGCCACCCCTCTGTCTGAAGTCTCTGCCTCGGCCTGGCCGCGTTTCTCCCTCTCCTTCCCCCTGTGCCACGCGGGGTTTGATCAAGGATCTTGTCTGGAAGATTTATTCCGAATTCCTTTTCATGCAGCGTTGTCTGAGCAGCCCGAGCTGGGAGGGAGGCTCCGTGCTGGAAATCAGAGCTTCGGGTGCTCTAGGAGTGGCTGAGCAGGGGAAGAGGCTGTTCTGCTGGTCGGGATGGAGAAAAATCCCTTAAATTCCCAGAGTGGGAATCTGGGAGTGGCTGAGCAGGGGAAGAGGCTGTTCTGCTGGTCGGGATGGAGAAAAATCCCTTAAATTCCCAGAGTGGGAATCTGGGAGTGGCTGAGCAGGGGAAGAGGCTGTTCTGCTGGTCGGGATGGAGAAAAATCCCTTAAATTCCCAGAGTGGGAATCTGGGAGTGGCTGAGCAGGGGAAGAGGCTGTTCTGCTGGTCGGGATGGAGAAAAATCCCTTAAATTCCCAGAGTGGGAATCTGGGAGTGGCTGAGCAGGGGAAGAGGCTGTTCTGCTGGTCGGGATGGAGAAAAATCCCTTAAATTCCCAGAGTGGGAGTTCCCTGCGCTGTGCGGGAGCTGTGCCCACCCCCCCTCCCCTCCTGCAGCCGCGGGTCTGGGGGTTCCCTGCCTGGGTTGCCATGGAAACCCTTCCCAATTCAGCATCGCTGCTCTCACCTGGACCGGCTGTGGCTGCTGAGGCCGGGCTGGGGTGCGGGGGAGAGCCCTGGACCCTCCTCATCCTCCCTCAGTCCTTCCTCATCCTCAGTCCTTCACCCTCCTCATCCTCCCTCACTCCTTCCTCCCACCTTCCCAGGCAATTCCTGACCGGTCACGTGCCAAGACTGGCGCTTTTTTGGGTGCATTTAAGGCAATATTTGCTCTGTTCCCAGAGCGTTCCCCCACCTCTGCCCCTCTCATGGAAGAACAAACCCTTCCAAGGGGTCCTTCCCCGAAGTTTCCCGGGAGAAGGGAGCAGCTGGGACGCTCCTGGGTGAGAACGCAGGATTTATCAGCGCCTGATAAACCCCCACACCTGCGCTTGTGCTGAGCAGGGACAGGGACAGGGACGGGGACAGGCTGGTGACACTGCAGGGCCCCCCAGGAGCTGGCACCCCCTTCACACCCGGCTGCTGGATGGGGCAGGAAAATTCCGGATCTTTACGGGGAACCAAAGCAGCTGCAATGAAAAAATTGGGGGGATTTTGGGGCCAGGTTTGGCGTCTCTCTGCTGCTGCCGCTTTACCGTGGGATGCTCTTTGCGAACACAAACTCTGCTGTTCTGAACGCCCTAAAAAGCTGATTTTTTTCCCCCCAGGAATGGCCTTTCCCCGCTGCCCGGGCTCCTCCCGGGGCAGCTCTGCCGGCAGATGGCAGCTGGGGAGCTCCGGACACCTCCCCGCTGGCTCCAGCCCGCGTTCGCAGGGAACTGCGGCTCAGGGCAACATTTTGGCGGCGGACGTGAAAATTTGGCTTCAGAAAAAGCCGGGAGGGGACGGGGCTGCCCCCAGAGGCTGCCCCAGCTGGCACGAATCTCCCGGATCCTCTCCCTCGGGCTGACCCCATCCCCTGCTCCCCCTTCCCGTTTGGTTGGGAAGCTGCGGGAGGTGGAGACGAGGAGCGCACGCTGTTCTTTCCCCGGGAGCACCAACAACCCCCGCACACCAGCCCCTAATCAGCACACTAATTATAAATCACCCTGGGAGAGGGCACTGGGATCCCTGCTGGGGGGGGGGGGGGTTTTGGGGCCGTTTTCCAACCCCCCGATGGAATTTCCGTGTCCCCGGTGCCCACGGGAATGGTCCGGCAGGGCGTGCGTGTGTTCGGGGGGTGTTACACGCACGGCCTGGGCTGCCCTGCGCTGCCGGGTGTAAACAGAGCTTTTCTGCACTAAAAATAACCTCTCCTCCGAGGAAGGCAGCAGCTGATCCCCGCAGCCCAGATGCAGGAGCTCAGCAGGGTTAGGTCACCTATTTTTTTTTTTCATTAATGGCGTTATTTAATTACAAATTCCCCGAAGTTTTATCCTCGGGAGCTCGGAAACAAAAGCGCCTCGCTGCTTTGCGTCCATCAGGAGCTCGGCCTGATAAAAATTCAGCTATCAAAGGCAGGCTGTTAAATAACCTCGATGTGAGGCTGTCTCACAACACAACAGCATCACCTGGGGCTTTCTGGGGAAGGGAATGACTTTTACCTCTTGTTTAAAATCACTCTCAGACATTGCCCAGCGTGGCCTGTGCTGACCTTTTCTCCTCTTGGCTCTCCAGGCACCTCGGAGATGATGGTAATTAAAGTCCAGCAGGGCTTCAGGGAGGGTGATTTGCATCTGGTGGCATCTCCCATTCCCATCTCCACCAAAACCCCGTTTCCTGGGGCTGGGCTGGGCAGCAGGACCTTGTTTTGGGGCTGGATCCTCCCTTTCCGCTCAGCTCAGTGTTCTGTGGACAGGGGGGAAGGCTCCAAGACGTTTTCTTTGCTCATCCCGCTCTCCTCCGGGAATCATTTTGCCTTTATTAATGCTCTGTCTGGCTTTGCTGTGAATAATTAAAATCCTAATTTGCCGAAAGCACGAGGCCTCTCCTGCGGTCGGGAGCGTCTCCCCCAGCCAGGAGGGTGCTGGGACGGAGCTGCTGACGGGAATTATTGGTGGGAGACACAGAACTGCAGCTGTGCCACTTTGGGAACAGCCAGGATTTTGCCCTTTGGAAGCACAGAAATAAGAAATAACTCAGGGTGAGGGCTGGGGATGCGCCGGTGCCGCCGCTCTGAGACACAGCTGAGAGGAACGCAGAACTTGTCTGTACAAAAAGAGCTCTGGGCCTGCTGGTGGATGAAATTAGCGCTGAGAGATAAAAAGAAACAATGAGAAGGGTTCCACTGATTGATGAATAGATTTGTCTCTACAAACCAACTGTAGGTCTGCTGATAAATGAAAATTGGGTGTTGGGAAATGAAAGAAACAATGGGAAAACCATAAAATTGAGTGAAGGGGGGGGTTATACATTAGAAGGGAATTTTTAGGTATTAGGCATTCCGGGAAGTCTGTACCTCTCGAGTACCTCAGCCAACGGGGAGAGAGGGAAATGCGGTCGGGAAAACAGGATAAAAAGGAGGCTGCGACCTCCAAAATTCGAGAGACCCCAGGGAAATGCCCCATGGCCTCTCCCTTTCTTCGAATAAAGGGACTCCTCTGTCTCCTTTCTCGACATAAACCTCTGGTGTTGGTGGATTAATTTTCCTGACACAACCAAAAATCCTTTGGAAATGGATGGAATTGGTGCTGCTGCTACGGCTCCAGTGGAGTTGTCTCCTGGCTGAGCCCGGATTGGTGGCAAGAGCTGGTGATAAATGGGATTTCATTAGTCTGGAAGGAGGGGAGGCAGGAAAGGCCTCCCAAACCCATCGGTCACAGGGCCTCGAGAAAGGCCTTTGTGAACAAAGCTGAGCGCAGGACAGAGCTCATCAAAAAGCCACTTCCAGGTTTTTCTGGCAAGGAAAGGATGGCTCCGGCAGCCCTGGCTGGGGGACGGGCACAGGGAACGTGGCCACCTCTGCCCCTGGTGCCTGAGGGAACTCGGGAGCACGGCCAGGGCTGGCAGCGGCTCAGGGACAGCCCCAGAGCCTGCCAGGCCCAGGGAAGATCCCACCAAGCTTCCAGAGCTCAGGAAAAAGCTGCTCGGAGCGTTCAGCAAGGGTCCTGGCCTCGCTCCTGCTGCCTTTTGATCCCACAAGAGCCGAGGGCAGGAACTGGCACTGAACAGTGGGAGGGGGTGAGACAGGAACACCAAGAACAGGGGGCTGCACCTGCCCAGGTCAGGCTCAGTCCTGGGAAGAGGCAGAATGCTCGTGCAGGATCCCTGTGATCCATGAAGATCCCCCAATCCACAGTTTGAGCATGGATTAGCTGCAGATTCCTGATTTTGTGACTCGCTGCATGATTTATACACCTTCCCGCACGGCTTTAGACCTCCCTGCATCATTTTCAGACCTTCTCACACCATTTTTAGACCTTCTCACACCATTTTTAGACCTCACTGCACGACTTTTAGACCTTCCCACACTCCGCCCAGCCTCTCAGGGTCAGTTCTCTGCCGCAGGTCGAGGTGGAGTCCTCAGGGGCTGCTCTGAGGATACCAAACACAGAAGGAACTGGCAGAAAAACCGATTTTGTGCTGCACTGCTGCCTGAGCTGGCTCAGAGCAGGTCCTGGGACCACCAGCACGGAATTCCCTGGAGCTGGGGAAGTTCCTGTGTGTGTTTCCCTCCTGGGAGTCCTGCTGGGATGTGCAGCAGCTTGATCAGGAGCTCCCTGCCTTGGGAAAGGTGACTCAGGCAGGTGTGGCACCCACCAAGGAGCAAAGCAAGGCTGGAATTTTGCTGCCAGAATTCCAGGATCCGTTCCCAGCTCCACCTCAGCCACAGAAGAGAACCTGGTGGAGAACACGAGGAACTTTTTCCCGGTCTTTCTCCCTCCCAAATCCCACCCTCCTGCTTCCACAGCAGCGACAGAGATGCAAAGCAAACACACCTTGCTTGGAGCTGATCTCTATTTCAAAAGAAGGTGCTCCTGGAGGGAGAAAATATCCAACACTGGCATGGGGTGGGAAACAAATCCCGAAAAATTTTTTTGCCACCCACTTCCTTCCTTCCCTTCTTCAATACCCTGGAACAAAATGTTACTACAGCAGCTCCAGCCCCAGACAGCTGTGAGAACACTTCATGCAACAGAAATGAAAATAAAGTAAAAACTAACCAAGGGAAAAAAAACCCCAAACCCAGAGGAGAAGAGCTCTCCCCTGGCTCCGCAGGTCTGGGAATTTCTGTGTTTCCCTGGGAAAGGGAAGGGCTTTGCCTGGCCACGATCCAGCGCAGAGTCACCAGCAGTTCTCTCCCCACTCCAGCAGATTCCCGAGGTGCCAGACCCAGATCCTGCCCTGACTCGCAGCAGAGCGAGGGAGCTGC
>VZTI01000917.1:260146-295038 GCA_013397865.1 Struthidea cinerea
ATTTCTGCTCCCTTTGCCTAATTTATAGTGGCAAAGAGGACAAAAAAACCAACCCCAAAACACATCCAAATCCATCAACACTCCTGTAAGGTTACAGCTACAGCTACAGCCACTCCCACAATGGGAATGACAGAGGTGGGGGACACAATTCCAGCTTTCCATGGGCCTCCCTCGGGCCTTGCTCAATTCCAAAGGCTGGACAACATCGAGGAGAACTCCCAAACTTCTGGGGTAACTCCCAAACTTCCCACAGGCCCCTCAGGGCACCGGTCCCAGCGTGCTCCCAACACCTCCTGCTCTCCTGGAATCCAGCTGAGACCCATCCCCATCACAAGGAGCAGGACATGAGCAGGACATGGAGCAGGACATCCCTGGGGGCTGCTTCCCAATATAAAAAAAAAAAAAAAAAAAGAAAAGNAGGAAAAAATAACCCAAGAGCAACTGTGACTTGCTCCATTTAATTGCAATTAACTGCAGCCCTCAGAGGCCAGGAGAGATGCCAACCCAGCAGCGTGGTGGCCGTGCCCTGAGGGATGTCCCATTTCCCAAATTCACCGTCCCCAACCACGCCTCTGCTCAGCTCAAGGTTTTCACCAGTCATTAAATCCCACTGCGTTCAACTCAGCCAGGCTTTAAACCCTGCAGTTCTCCCTCTGGAGGAGCAGGGGGAAGGACACGGGGCCAGGGAAGCTCCCACCTCTGCAGTGGGCACCTCGGGATGCTCCTGACAGTGCCCAGTGAGACTGGATCCTGCTGGAAAGACACAGGAGTGGGGAAGAGGAAAAGGAGGAACTCGTCCCGGCTGTGCTGAACGCCTCCTCCCTCCCCTCGGTGGGGGAAACAGGCAGCTGATCTGCAAAAGGCAAGTGGGTTCCTAAAAAACTACAGAAAAAAACCCCAAACCCCACCAAGGCTGCTCAGCCCCTTCCCCTTAGAAAATGTAAAAACCTGGGAGACACGGTGTGGCAGCAGGGAGGTGGGAAGGCAGCACGGGCACAGCTGCCATCTCTGGGCCATGCCACGGCCATGGCAGGGGCCAGAGAGGTCTGGCTGGGACTTCAGGTGCTCCCCGGAGAGGATTCAGGAGCTCAAGTCCTCTCTGCCCTGCTCTGGGGGCTCGCTGGGCAGTGAGTGGCTGGTCTGGTGTCCACTCTGTCCAGGCAGCTGCTGGTGGGGTGGCAAATCCTGCCCGGACAGGCCTCGAGGCTGCCCTGTGACCACAGGAGCTCTCGGTGCCCAGTCCCAGCTGAGGCTGCCCCTGCTCTGAGGGGGCTGCTCCGGCTCTGCTGCTGCTCAGTTGCTCTCCACCAGCTTGGCCAGTCCCTGCCGCAGCTCACTGAGCTCGAAGATCTTCACATCCATGATCTCGGCCACCTTGGTGACCTCGCTGTGCATCTTCTCCCTCTCGGCCAGGCTCTCTGCCAGGGTCTGCTCAGCCAGGTGAAGGCGCTGCTCCAGCTCAGCGTTCCGGGCCTCCAGCTCCTGCCAGGGACAGCCAGCACTGAGGGGGCTGCTCAGAGCCCCTGATCTCCCCCACGCAGCCCTGCTGCCACCCACACCCACCCCGTGTCCCCAGGGCTGAGGGATGTCCCCATCCTGAGCCACTGTGCTGTGTGTGAGCTCTGTCCCCAGCCCCGGCCCTGCCCGCCGTGTGAGGGTGTGGAACTGCAGCTCTCCCCACGTGGATCCTCTCCAGGCTGGTGGGGTTGGCTGTCTGGAGCTGCTCCTGCCATGAAAACCCAGGTGGGGCTCCAGAGCTCTGAGACAAGCAGGGGCAGTGTCCCAGAGAGGCACATCCTGCTCCAGCTGCGTCCCTGCCAGCCAGAGCTCTGCTCCAGCAGGAATTCAGGGATTCTGAGGGTGGAAGGTGACAGGACAGCCCAAGCTCTGCCACAGTCCCCCGTCAGGGGCTGCTGGAAGCGCTCAAGGAGAGAAAAGGAAGGCTGGGATTGCTGCTGGCTGCTCTCTGTGCCCTGTGCCACATCCCGGAGGGACACCGGGAGGGTGGCACAAGGCAGAGACACAGGCAAGGAGCTGCTCCCGGCATCCAGAGGTGTGGCAGCCCTCTGGCATTCCCTCTGTGGCTCCAAGGAGAAGTGGGGATGGATCTGGGAGCTGAGGTGTCCCAGCTGTGCCACCTTTACCTGCAGCTTCTGCAGCGTCTCCTCGCGCTCCCCCTCCGCCTCCCACCGGCCGCACTTCTGGCTCTTCAGCATCTGGATCTCCTGGGAGGGAAAGCCTCGTGTCAGAGCCACCCCTGTGCCAGCAGGAACAGCTCCCAGCTCCCAGCCGAGGCCTCTCCCCTCGCTCCAAGGAGCACAGACCCACAGGCAGCTCCGCGTTTTCACACCTCCCTTTCCAAGCTGTGTCTGCTGTACCAGGGTGAAAGCCCCCGCACAGCTCTGCCCAGCGTTCCTGCTCCAGGCCTGGGGAGCGGGCAGAGATCTCCTGTGAGCATCAGGAACCCCAAAACACCTCCCTCCTCTCTTCAATCCCTGCTCCGTGGCTCCATCCCCGCAGCAGGCCGGCAGCCAGCCCAGGGATGTGTAAATCAGAGAGATCCTCTCCGCGCCTCCCCTCCTCCACAGCCTCTGTAATTAAAACCCTGCTTTAAATCATTCATTCATTTAAATGCAGCGAAAGGGAGAAGCCATCGCCACGCCAGAGGCCAACTGCCACCGCAGACGGCTGAGAGGGGAAGGGGTAAGAGAGCTCTGCAGAGTCTGAGCCTCTCCACTCCAGGCCGGGCACATGGGAAGCACGTCCAGCACGTCCCAGCGCTTCCCTGTCCCTCAGCTTTGCTTCCTGGGGAGGGAATAACGAGGGCCCTGAGCTCAGAGCAGCTCTGCTGGCTGACAGGCTGCTGGTGATGGACAGGCTGGGGGGGTTGTCACAGCCTCACCTCATCTTTAGCCTTGATCAGCAGCTCCAGCTCCTCCAGGGTTTGGCTCAGCTCTTCCTTGTTGTTCTCGCTGGAGGAATCGTGAGCCCCCTGCGACTCCAGCTCTGCCACCTGCAAGGGGAGGCTCCCTCAGAGCTGCAGGAATTTCCTGGCTCCTCATCACCCACTGCTGTTCCCTGCCATGTTTTGGCTTCCCTGGAAACCCACCTGAGTTCACAGCAGCTCCCACTTGGGGCTGGAAGGAAAAAAAATCCTTCTGCTCTGCCTGGATCACACCCAGAAACACTTTGTGGTTAAAAAACCCAGTTTAGAGACTCTGTCTGTGCTTTCTCCAGGAGTTTTGCACTTCAGCACAGCTGAACTGGCTGACACCAAGCACCTGAGCCTCCAGCCCGAAGATCCAGCTCCATTTACACCTCTGGGCAGAGATTTCCCAGGAAAAGGGAGTTGCTGCAGCTCAGCTGGAAGGGTTTGCCCAAGCGTACTCCCCAGCCCTGAAACATTCAGCTCGGTGGCTTGGATTATTCATGAGGAGGATTCATTTTTAAAGCTCATCACAAGGGCTGCAGCAGCTTCTGCTGGGGCCAGGCTCCCACTGGGGCTGCTCTGAGCTCTGCAAACACCTCCAGTGACAAGGACCTCACCCAGACAGGGAGCAGAGCCTGGTGCTCCCAGGAGCAGGACAGCACTGGATCCACGTCCAGGGTGGCTGTGAGCTGTCAGGATCACGGGGTGGTGGCCAGAATCCACCAAAACGCTCTGATTTTGGGACAATAATTGACATGTTTCACCGAGTTACAGTTTCTTCTGGGATTCTGCCACGGCTCCAGCGTTGTCCTCCACCCGAGGCTCCCCAAATCCTCCTTCCCAGCTCTCAGCTGAGCGCAGGGGCAGCCCCAGAACCACCCCCAGGCAGCCACACCCCGAGGTCTCTGCTGCTGCTGCTGCTGCAGAGCAGAATCTGTTCCAGGCACCAGCACTGGGAATCAGCACCAGGCACCGGGAATCCTGAGGGATGGATGTTGACTGCACACCCTGGCCACACAACAGCCATCGAGTGCAAACAGCTGTTAATTGCTCCAAATCCCTGCTGCCTCTTAAATGAGCCATCTCCAAGTGAAATGGCTCCGTGCCTCCTTCTCCAAGGCTCCGGGGGCCTTTCCCAGCCAAACCCCAGCTGTCCTAAAAAGCCTTTTCCAGCGCTCCACGGCTCTGCCCTCCCAGCAAAGCCACCCGTGTGACTGTCACTCCCCTGCCCAGATCCACACAGTCGGGCTGTGACCTCCCTGCCGCTCTGGAGGTCAAAGATCCCGTTATTCCAAGGGAACAAGGGCTTGTTTGTGCTGCGCCACAAGGGTTTCATGATGTTGCAGCTCGGATCCGAGCTAATTATAGCAGCCAGAGCAATCTTCATCCTTCCTGTCAGCAGCCACAGATCGCCCTGATGCCTGGCTGGGGCAAACAGGCCTTAATCTTGCTGGAAGCTGGGAATTACTTCCAGAAAATCTGAAGGGAAGCTGAAATTCTGTGACTTTGCACTTTGGTTTCCTCCCTTTCCCCACAAGGACTCAGCACACGCTGCACAGAGGAGCTCCCCAATCCCACAACCTCATTCCTTGACAAGATTTCCCTGCCAGGCTTGTGCAGCACCCTGGATTTGCTGGATTTGATGGCAAAAGGGGGTCAAGGGCAGCATCTGGGCTGGGGTTTCGCCCCGAGCTCACCCGCTGGCGCAGCGTTTCCGTCTCCTCCTGATACGCCGTCAGCTGCTTCTTCCACTGGTCCACGTTGGCGTTGGCCTCGTGCAGAGCAGCCACCAGCTTGTTGTTGTTGTCCTGGAGGCTGAAGAACTCAGCTTCCCACTGCACCTCGCTCACGGAGCTGGGGGAGAGAGCAGGACAGGTTCAGGAGAGGGGTGGAGGCTTCTCCCCCCATTCCGAGTGCTCTTCTTCCACCGGTTTCTCTTCAACTTCCCAAATTCAAATGCTTCCTCCAGCTCTGAATCTCCCCCCTGTCCTTTATCCCCGGGTAATATTTGGCTTTCAAACTTGAAGCCGCACAAACCACACTGAGATTAATGGGGTGGGGGAGATCCAGGTACTCTAAAGGGGCTTTGCAAGGTGGGATTGTGAATCCATTTCAAAAATCCGTATTAGAGCAGAGTTTGCTTTGAATAAAGCCCAGACTCAGGAGAAAGTAGCAAAGGACACTTTGCTTTTGATTTAAAAATACTCTTAAGTGTTCAGCTGGGAGCTTGACAGGAGCCACAGGGCAGAATCCAGCCCCGAGTCTTTTGAAGAGACAAAGAGAGGAAGCAGCAGGGACTTTGCTGGAACCGTCAGGGGAATTAACACAGCCCTGGGCCAGCTGGAAACATGTGAACATCTCCTGGTATCACAAACTACTGGTCTGCAGATAACTGGCACCAACCCATCCCCGCTGCAGGCACAGAGCATCCTCCTTCCCACGCTGCCTGAGCAGCACATTTCCAAGCTGGAATAACTTCCTGCTGGGAAAGGGGGAAATGAGTCCAGTGGAGGGTTTGAGAAGCAGACACGGGGCATTACTCAGAGACCTAAAGGAGTGGAATTGCTCAGAATTATTTGGGATGACAAAGCCATGCACCAAATCCTGCCAGAGCAGAGAGTTTGGGAGTCAGAAGCATTCGTGGCAGCCTCACCCTTCCGAGAGCATCTTCTTCAGCCTCTCCTTCTCCGTCGTTATCTCCACATCAGCGCTCTGGCTCCGGAATAATTTATCCTCTCCCGGCCCATTGGAGCTGATGATGGGGCTGGGAAGTACCTGGGGGATGAAGGAGGGGTGGTCACCACCAGCAGTGAGGCCTGGACTGGCCCTGCGGCCACAAACCCAGCCTGGGTCCATGGGGTCAGTTCTCAGCGCCTGCACTCCTGGGACCAACCTGGATCCCTCCCAACTCAGGGAGAGCTGGGTCTGTCCACGTGACAGAGGTGACAAGAGGTGACAAATCCCCTCAGCCGTGGCACAGGGGTGGCTCTGGGAGCTCTCTCTTGGACAGGGAGGTTGGTGCTTTGCTCTGCCAGCAGTGCCACGTCCTCCCTGTCCCTGTCTCCATGCTGGGCTGGGGCAGTGATCCCAGTGCGGGAGGGGACAGATCCCAGTCCGGGAGGGGACAGATCCCAGTACAGGGGACACCAGATCCCAGTGCAGTGGCCTCACAGCTCGCAGCCATCCCTCCCTCCTGCCAGGACACAGGGAATTCTCTGGCCCTCAGCTCGCCCTGAGAAATGCCATCGGTGTCACAGCCTGTCACCCGAGTCCCGTGGCCAGGCCCAGACCTCAGCTGCTCAAAGTGGCCTTTTCAGGGGTTTGCTGAATTCCTCAGAGGATTTTCTTGCCGGTTCTCAGAGCAGTGGGAAGATTTAAACTCCAAGCACAGAGCTGCCAGGCCACCTGGGTTCGGTTCAGCTGGAATTCAGACACCAGGTGACATTCTCAGGGAGAAAAATCTCTGTCATTGCTCAGGGGACTCTGGCACCCATTTTGTGGGAGAAGAAACAGCCTCTGCCCCTACAGCTTATTCTTCTCCATGGCTCCTGTTCCTGCACACTTCAGAAACTGAGGCAGGAAGGGGCAGAAGTTCCTCCTGTGGTGTGAAGCTGGGAAGAGTTGAAGATGCTCCTCACTGTTGTGTCTCTTTCGTTCTCCACAGCGACACACCCTGGGACTGGGGCTGCTAAATGGGATGGGGATTGGCCCTAAAAGGTACCAGAGGACAGGGAAGAAATGCTATTCTGGGAATTCCCCAGCCCAGAAAATGTGAAGCAAGAGGAAAGTAGCGCAGATGCAGAAAATGAGGGAGGCCTGATTTAATTTCAGGAGACAGATCCGCTCTGTGCTCACTTGCAAACAGACACACAATCAATTATTCAGAGGTGAAACTCGTGTCTGGAGCTCTGCTGATGCACAGCCCAGGAATCAGCAGCTGGGACAGTGGCAGAAGGGCTGGTGGAGAGGGCAGGACTGCGGGACAAGCTGTGCCAGCCCACACGGCAGGGGACACCGCACGTGTCCCTGCCACTGGCCCTGCCCGTGTCCAGGCGCTCCCACTCGAGAGGAGCAGGCTGGGATGGGAACAGGGCTCAGATTCAGCACTGCTGAGTCGAGGCAGGGGAATGAGCAGAGCCTTGGGCCAGGTCCCTGAGCTGTGCGTGACCTCCCCATCCTCCTGTGCCAGGTGCCAGCGCAGCACAGGGGACAGGAGCGCGTCCTGCTGCGGCACCTGGGCAGCTCTGCCTGCTGCAAACAGGACAACAGGGAGAATCCCTGCTCCCAGCCAGGGCAGATGGCAGATGGAGGCTGCAGCTGGCAGATGGAGGCTGCAGCTGGCCAGGAATCTGTCTCCAAAAGACTCCAAAAACTTGGTTTCTCCAAGGAATAATCGACTCCCTTCTCTACCTGCCACCCATTAGGACAGGGCTTGGAGTGAGCCAAGATTCGGGCAGATTTCCCCCATTTCTGCACCCCACGTGACATTTCCAGCCTCTGCAGAGCCACCACCTCCCTCTTCTCCCTGCAGGCCAAGGTATTGTTCACACTCCCTCCTCCTCTGCTGCTGCCTTCCCATCTGTGCCCATCCCAGGGAACGCCGTGTCCTCCATCCCACTGCTCCCCTCCTGCTGCCAGGAGCTCTGGGGACGGCAGAGCCACCTCTGGAGCAAAACTCCTTGGGAGGGCACCTCCAGTCCCAGCACGGAGCTGCTTCTCCACGGGGAAGAGCAGCACAGAGCTCCCCACAGCTCCCATTCCGGTTTAGCTGCGCAGGGAGACTGCCAGTGGAATGATGTGGGAATGAGCTGGGATGGGCTCCAGCTTTCTGGCTGAGAAGAATCTCCTGCAGCCTCCGAAAAGGCAGGAAAAAACGACTGGAAATTACAAAGTTCACCAAACAAACAACAACAACAAAAAAATTCCAACCACAAGCACAACGAGGAACGCCCACACCCCCCACCCATGGCTTTGTGAGATATGAAATGGGTTTGACAGTTTAACTGGCAAAGAGGGAGGAGTGAGAACCTTCCCAGGAGCTCCTCTCAAGCACTAATTAATTAATTAATTTATTTTATGTGACCTCAGGGCCGCTGGTGTCACCAGAACTGGTCCAGCCTGGCTGGCAATAAAGCTCTGGGAGAGAATGGGATGAGAGCAAGAGGAGAGCACCACAGGGACCATTTTCTCCCCTTTTCCTCATCCCTCTTCCCTGTTGCCAAGCATTACCTGGTGGGATGTGATGTTCAGGGCAGGATTGGTCAGCTCTGTTTTATCCTGGGACTTCTCTCTGGCCAAACGAGCTGCTTCCTTCACTTCCTGGAATTTCTCTGCAAACTGGAGGGGAGAGGAAAAGTCACTGTGGGGCTGTGCTGAAATGTGGAACAAGCAGAGCTGGTGCCTGGCTTCCTCCTCTGTCTGGAGCTTCATTTAAAATGCTTTTTAATTTCTCTTAAAGAATAAAATTCAGGGAATAACCCCTGACTTTGGCACTCGGGGCTGCGGGTTCAGCTAAACAGCAAGGACGGAAACAGGGCCTGCAGACTCAGCTCCATTTGTGATGCCCAAAGCACTCTGCAAATGCCACTTTAAAGCTGTTTTTAGTATCTCTGCACCTCAAATTACACTTTAGCCGGGTGAGAGCAGCATTCCAGCAGCTCCCTAAGGATTTTCTGCAGAGACTGAGCTCCCCTGAGGGTTTTCAGAGGTCTCCCTGCGGCATTACCTGGGACAGGTGTTGCTCCGAGGCAAAGCCCAGCCCGTACACGGTGTTGGCTCTGCTGTCAGCCCACTGCCCAAATTTCTGGGATGTCTTTGTGAAGGTCATGTTGGGGGTGATGGTGCTGTTGATGATTGCCTGTGGAGAGAGGCAGCGCGAGTCAGGAAACCCCACCAGGCTGCTGCCCTGCTGTGGGACTGGTCAGGGAATCAGGGAATGCTTTGGGTTGGAAGGGACCTTAAAGATCATCTCAGTCCAACCTCCCGGATGTCACTCACTGGATCCCCATAATCCTTGAGAACTCTGGGAATTAGGGGTAGAAACCCCAGGCTTTTAATTTATAAAACAACAGTCCAGGTTTTTGGTGACCAAAAGTCCGACTACATGACACGAATGAATCTTAATCATCTTTTCTACTGAAAAAGGAAAAAAAAAAACCCCTCAGTACCACCAGCTTCCTTCACTGCTGGAAAAGATGATGAGAGACAGTTTGTCTCTGGGGCCTCAACAACTTTCTGATGTTCTCCATTTTCGTGGCAAGAACGGGAAGAATAAAAGGTTTAACCAGCACTCAGGACAAGCTATTACACAACCCTCTCTGCTGGGCAGGGGAGCAGCAAAATCAGCTGCCTGGAACACTCTCTGCCATCAGAGAGCTTCAGGAAGCAGCCAGGAAAATGCCCATCAGGAGCAGTTCAGGGAGAGTAAATCATCTTTTGTGGAGGTGACTTCAGCTCTGAGCCTCCCTCAGCCTCTTTCGGTTGTTTCACGGTGTCTGTGGGGCCGGGTTCAGCACAGGATAAAAGCTCTCAGGAAACTCTTCTGTGAGAGCAGAGTGGGGAAAGAAGGGGCAACATCAGACCCCGAGGCACCTTTTGATCATCAGTGTCACCCAACACACCTGAGCACGGGGGCAGGGATGTTTTACCTTCCACACCCTGCGGGAAGACACCAAAATGCCCGTGCTGAGAACTGCCTGATTTGACACCAAAACTGCCCACACCAGGGCAGGTTTGGGCTGGGAAAAGCTGCTTTTGTGGGGGAAGAGCTGCTTTTGTGGGGAAAGAGCTGCTTTTGTGGGGGAAGAGCTGCTTTTGTGGGGGAGAAGCTGCTGTGTGATGCCAGCAGGGCGTGTGCCCTACCTTGGTGCCCCCCACGCTGATGATCCTGTACACGCTGCGGGTGGCATCGTAGAAGTAGGAGACGGTCAGGGCATGTTTGCTGGCAGGGATCCAGTTCCTTTTGGTGGCCGGGTCGATCTGGAAAACGTGGGCCCTGGTGCTGAAGATTGGCTGCTCCCTGCAGGACAGGAAAACAGGGATGTCAGGGCAGGGGGAAGCTGAGGAAAGGGGGAAGTGCAGCGATTTCCTGCCGCTCGTGTCGCGCTCCTGCCGTTCCCCTTCCCTTTATCCCGGACACCGCTCCTGCTGCTCCCCTTCCCTGTGTTCTTCCCAAGTCCAAACCAGCCCCTCATGAGGCTCTGGGCAGGGAGGAGCAGCTCCCCACTGTCCCTGCTGGTGTCACCTCACACCCCTTTTGTCACGACCCAAGCTCTCCGGCATTCCTGTAAGTTGTTTTTCCAAGAGTTCTGGATTTCTCCCCCAGAGCCCTCCACATCCCTAGCACTCCCTAAATCCCAGCTTTACAAGCTGGGGAGAAGCTGGAATCATCCTTTGCTGATGCCTGAGCAAAGGAAAAGCCCGTGGCTGTTGGTGCCTCCCGTCTGTCCCCACCATCCCGGGTGGTGACAGCAGCTCTTGCTTCCCAGTGACCTTGCGCTTGGAAAATCCCCTTGGCACAAAAACTGAGGGAGTTTCACCCCAGGCACAGGTTTGTACCTTCCTCTAGAGCTCGTCCTCCCCTACATACTGGAGACAAGTCCTTGTACCCAAGGACAGGCAGAAAATTTCCAGGTAAAAAGCACAAAAAGGCCCCCAAAATCTCATTTTTGGGGCACAGCTGATGGTCCCTCACTGCACAGCCATTGGGGAAGGCTTATGATCAGGGTTTATATTATTTCTAGCCTGATTTGAAGCTTTCTTCCACCATCCCTCATCCCTGAGTGCTCAGCTCATGGCAGCTTCCCCAGGAATAAGATTTTAGGGCTGTTGTATTAATTGTTTTGTAGGATATCTGCAGGGTGGAGCTGTAGGGGAATGGAGGGATGGATGGATGGAGGGATGGATGGATGGATGGATGGATGGATGGATGGATGGATGGATGGATGGATGGATGGATGGAGGGATGCAGGAATTGAGCACAAAAAACTCCTTCCCCTCAGCTCTTCCTCCCCTGAGTCACGCCTGGGAAGCACATCCTGCAGCCAGGGCTCACATCCCAGGATTAAAGCAAGTCCCCCCATGAATTCAAGGAAACTCTTCACCTCCCAAACGTGCAGCTGCTGCAGGCAAGTCCTGAGCCCAGCACTGCTGGGATTTTGGAGCCAGGAATATCCGAGCTGAGCAGAGATGCTGCATCCCAGGGATCAGGATGTAACTGGAGCGTTCCAGGGGAAGGAAGGAAAGTTTTCCATGACACGACAGTCCAGCTGCACCGGGGCTCGGGGGATTCCTCTGACTCTGGTCAGACACACGGCACTCTTGGCCACACTCAGCACCCAAACCCAGTGAAATCTGATGTGCTGGAACACCCCTAACCCGCCCCCGGCAGCTGCAAGGCACAGGCACAATCCTGCTTTGTGGAGCTCCCCAAAATCCAGACTCCCGCATTTCCTTGCCGTTCCAAGCGCTCGCAGCTGCCACGAACAGCCTGTCCCATCAATCCGAATGCACCTGGTGCTTTCCAAAACCAGCCCCGAAACTTTGCAGGGAATATTTTATTTCCTTCCCACCTCCCAGTTCCCAGCCTGTTCCCAGGTGCCAGCCCTGACTCAGATCTCTTGTGACAGCACGAGGGTCTCCACGTCCTCTCTGCTTGGATTTCTGGAATGAGATGCAAATTTCCCAGGCTCCATTTTCACACGGATTATGACTTGTCTTTGACACACGGGAAAAACTGATGTTCCTGCCCCTAAACCCCCAAATGCTGGGCTCATTTTGGGAAGAACAGAGGCAGGACGTTACCGAGTTGTTGACATTTGTTAGTAAGGGCAGGAGGCTACAGGCCCGTGCAGTTAGTGGGTGTCCCCTCTCCAACAGCTCCTCCTCAGGGGTCTCTCAGCTGCTCTGAGGCTCCTTCCTGGTGCTGCCTCCACAGGGATTCATTCCCTAGTGATGGAAAAGTCCAGCTGTTATTCCCCAACACGACCAGGCACCTTTAGGGGCTCCATCTGCCCCGAATATTCACAGAGCTTCTCGTTTGCAATGATTTCTCATCACTGAACAAGGTTTTTTCCCCTGTCACGGGAGATAATTGAGTGAGCCGTGCAACTGGAGTGAATCCCTTTGGCAGCAGGCGCCGGCTGTTGGGAGAAGGCCACAGAGGAGCCTGGAAGGCTCCAGCGTTTCCAGTCATGCCCACGTGATGCTGCTGCCTGATGGAAAACCCTCCTGGGAGACCATTCTTTGGGCACAGCAGCTGTTCCTGGGCTCCTGTCCATCCAGGATCCTGTCCCTGTGTTCCTGTCCATCCACGGGGCTGTACCCAAAGCCCTAAATGGGATGAGGTGGTGCCAAGCTGGGTGTCCCCAGCGTGCTCTGCTTGGGGACAGCACGGAGATGTTTGTGGTCCTTTTGCGGCGCAGGGAAAAAAGACTTTTTCCAAGGGCCTGGAGTACCAGGACACAGGGAATGGCTTCCCACTGCCAGAGGGCAGGGTTAGATGGGATATTGGGATGGAATTCCTCCCTGCAAGGGTGGGGAGGCCCTGGCACAGGGTGCCCAGAGCAGCTGTGGCTGCCCCTGGATCCCTGGCAGTGTCCAAGGCCAGGCTGGAGCACCCTGGAACAGTGCAAGGCGTCCCTGCCCATGGCAGGGGGTGGGATGAGATGATTTTTAAGGTCCTTCTAACCCAAACCATTCTGGGATTCTATGAAAGTCCTTGTTTGTTCGCTTGTTGGGTTTTTAAATCCATCAGACGACACAAATGGCACCCAGCTCGCACCAGGATTTCATTGTGCAGCTCCTGGCTGTGCTGCAAACCTGCCTTTCAATACCCACTGGTCTGACAAGGTTAAAGCAAACTCCCCAAAACAAAAGCTCACAGGAGCCTCCGTGGTGGAGCACAACAAAAAGCAGCCAGAAAGAGCAGGCGGCAACGCAAACCCAGAGGGGAGAAAAGCCAGAAAGGCTGCAAATCTCAGGGCACGCCTCTGAGAACTCACAGCTGGGGCTTTACATGGAAAATGCCTCCACCTTCAGAATCCCAGAACAGTTTGGGTTGGAAGGACCGTAAAGCCCATCCAGTCCCACCCCTGGGACACCTCCCTCTTCCAGGTTGCTCCAGCCTGGTCTTGGACACTTCCAGGGATCCAGGGGCAGCTTCTCTGGGAATTCCATCCCAGCCCCTTCCCACCCTCACAGGGAAGAACTCTTCCACAACCTCCAATCTAAACCAACTCCGTCCGTTCAGCAGTCTGACCAAGCAGAGTGGCTCGGGCAGGTGAGGACACAGGGACAGGGCTGGATGTGCTGAGGGACACCCAGGAGGTGACAGCCAGAGCTGAGCTGCAGCAGGAGCTCTGCCTGAGGAGCACCCAGGCCAAGCTGCTGCCGTCCTGCTTCCCAAAACACTACAAAGCTTTTAAAAGCAGCCCTGGGATTCAAACTGTCGTGTTCTGTCTCCCGTTACAGCCCTCCCGTCCCCTGTGCTTTAAGTGCACACTGAATCCAGTCCCCGAAATGCTGACGCTTCTTTTCCTGCTCCCAGCCGGGAGTCCCCACAACAATTCGGCCCCAGCAGCGAAAAGGGCACGTGTAAATAAAACCACTTACATCCCCCCAGGGCTGGCCTTCGCAGATCATTAAGGAGAACCAAAGCAAATGACTGAAAGGACAAAGATCTGGCTGAGACACAGACGTGTTCAGCGAGTGCCTGATGGCAACTGGAAGGGATCCAGGTCTCATCCCTGCCAGCGTTCGCTCCCAGCGCAGGGGGGAAGGGCAAAATTCAATATCCCACGGCCCCTGAGAGCTCAAGAGTGACTTGTCCCGGTGGATATCCACTGAGACTCCGGCAGCAGCAACAGCAAGGAAAAGAAGGGATGATTTAATTCATTCCCCTGTTCCTAAAGGTGTTCTTCACCCGGCTCCAGGTGCTGCGTGAGCAAAGACCCAAACGCCTCCTCTCTGGCCTCTCCTCGCAGGGGAGCTGTGGGAAGGTCGCAGGGAGTGTTTGGGAAGGACACAGGGATCCGGGGGAGGGATCAATCGTTTCTGATTTGCTCCCTGCCCGGGGAGTGTGACTCAGTGGTCATCAGGAGAGGATGTAAAACTGCTCACCGCTCCCATTTCCACCTTGATTCTCACATGAGCTCCCTCCCCACGGCCTCCAAATTGATTTCTTCATAAATAGCTGCTTATTTCACCATTGCCACGAGAGCAAATCGTTATTTGTCCTCTTAATTTACGGTCTCAGCAGAGCAGCAATGGACTGAGCAGGGCAAAGGAGAGGGACCCGTCAGGTGGGGACACGGTGACACACGGCCAGGACCCTGGGGACAGCACCCCCTGTGCCAAGGAGGGACAGATGGCATCAGCTCGGGCCCTGCACCAGCACCATGTTTTGCCTAGAGGGGAATAGTGGGCACAAGAGGTGCCAGAGTCTGGAGAGGATAAAATCCAGCCCTGCCTGTGTAATGTGAACACAGATGTCACCCAGGATGTCCTTGAGTGTCCTGGCCCGAGGTGGGCTCTGCCCTCCCGTTCACAGGGGGATCTGCTCAGATAACCCAGAGACAATGGCAGGCCAGGGATGAGCCACCTCCATCCGGAGAGAACACCCCAAAGAGGGGCTGCAGCAGCTCCTGAGTGGGAGCAGGGGGTGGAGGAGCTTCTGCCCCAGGTGAGTCCCCAGATCTCTTCAAAAGGGAGGCAGAGAGAAGAAATCAGGGTTTTATTGTTTCCTATTGCTCCACAGCTTCCACCCCGGGGGTGGGGAGGGGTCTCCTGAGTGACAGCTGCCTTTGACTCATGCTTTGTCCTTGTTCTCCATTTTCTTGTGCAACCTGGAAGATTCTTCCCACTGAGCTCCACTCCTTTGTTGGCTCTCGGTCATTCTCACCCCTCAGCCCTGTCTGCGGCCTCTGACACGGTCGTTTAGTGACTGAGTCACTCACACAGCTTGCTCACCTGCCCCCACCCTCCGCTGCACAACCAGGGAGCAGAAACCTGAGCTTTGCTGTGCAGGGAGAAGCTTTTGGAGCCATCGCTTCTCAGATTTGTGTCAGTGTTTCCGTCCTGATTTCAGCTGTGTGACAACAGAGCAGGACTGAGACCTAGACACGAGTTTTCAGAGAGATCTGGTGGAGACCCAGAGAGATTTCAGGGAGCCCAAAGCACTCCAAAGGACACAAACAGTGAACAGATTTGGGATAAAGTCTTTCACTGCTTCTAAGGAATGTCCTGGCGAGGCTGAGCTCATTGACTACACCTGCCTTGGTGCTCCTGGCTGGGGTTCAGCCAAGGGCATCTCTACAAGTCCACGTGCTGCTCCCCGGCCTGCACCTCCTCTCACTCACTCACTGCAGCTTCTCTTTGCAGGGACATTCATTTCCCTGTCAGGGAAAGGCGCCTCCGTGCACTTGGATGCAGAGGATAATCACTTCAAACACTCTGCTCTGCGTGTTGGCACCGCCTGCGGTCCCCCTTTGCCTGAAAACCAGGAGCTGCCTTGCAAGAAATCACAAAGCAGCAGCTCAGCAGAGCTGTTTGTTCTCGGGGATCGGGGCAGAGCAAACTCAGCCGCGGGGCAGGGAAGGTGTTTGGTACCTCTGGGGCACAGACAGCTTTTGGCACCGTGCAGCCACAAGGAGCAAACCCCAAAAAAGAGGGGCTGTTCTGGTAAAGGCCCATTGCCAGCCCCAGGAGAAAAGGAGGATCTGATCCTTCTGGCTCTGCACAGCTCCCTGACAGGAGGAGGCAGCCAGGGGGGGATCAGGACAAGGGGGAATGGCCTCAAGCTGTGCCAGGGGAGAGTCAGCTTGGACATCAAGGTGGTTGGGCCTTGGAAGGGGCCCCATCCCTGGAGGTGTCCAAGGAATTCCTGGATGTGGCCCTCATTGCTCTGGGCTGGTGACAAGGTGGGGATTGGGCACAGCTTGGGCTCGATGATCCTGGAGCTCTTTTCCAACCTCAACCATCCCGTGATTCTGTGATCCCCCAGCTGCTGTGGTGGAGCTTCACTGCAACTCCCCCGAAGTCCTTTCCCCCTCCAGGTTTGGTTTCCTGGCTGGGTGTCCCCAGGGCAGTTTGTGCAAGCACAGGGGACGTGAGAGCATGTGAGCAGGACAGAAATGTGCCTCAGCCCTGGCAGCCGGCCCACGGCCACGCTGAGTCAGCTGAGAGCCCTGGCTGCGGCCGGGCCAGGCTCTCCCTCCTCTCCCCAGCCCAGCCCTGAGTGAGAAACCCCCCAGCAGCACCAGCCAGGGTGGTTTTGAGGAGGGGTTGGTCAGGGTGGGTTTCAGACAAAGTCCTGCATTCCAAAAGGCAGAACTGGAGCACAGAGAGGGCCTGAGAACCCAACCCCTCCTCCTCCTCCTCCAGGGCTGTCTGTCGTGGTTTCCTTTTATCTCCCCTCAGCAGCTTGAGGAGCTGCTGTCTGTCTGTCAGCGCTGCTGGGGGAAGTGGGGGCTAATGAGAGCCAATCCTCAGCTCCTTCCCTCTGCCCTTCTCCCCGAATTCCGACCACTCCGGAGCCTCTGGACTCTGTGGGTGCAGGGCGTGCCTGGACAGTCCCTGTCCTAGTCCTGTGCAGGGCCTGGAGCTGGGCTTTGGTGATCCTTGTGGGTCCCTTTCCATTCAGGACATTCCATGATTCCACCCCAGGGCACTGAACTGCAGAAGTACTTTGGGAACAAAGTTTGGGAGAGCGGATTCCCAGCCTTTTCAATCCTCTTCACTCTCATTCCGTGCTGCCCGTTGTGACCTTGGGGGAAACGCAGGGACGCTGCCAGAGCCCAGATGGGGCCGGAGGAGGCCAGAGCTGTCCCCCACAGCCGGGCAGGTGCAGTGCTGCAGCTCCAGGAATAGGATCCTGCTGGGGGCTGCTTTCCCTCCCGCCTGCCCCGATTCCCAGGAGATTCCCCGGCAGCGCTCAGCACAGGAATGAGGAGCAGCTGCCTCCCAGGCTGTGCAGATAAAGGGAACCCTGGCTGAGCCTTTGGATCAGCTCAGGGGACAGCCACGAGCAAGGTCAGGCACACACAGGGGATGGAGGGCATTTAAACACTCAGATTTTGTGTCTGAGTTGAGGAATTGCTTTTGATTTTGGGAAATCACCCCCCATCTATGGAGCATCTTGGCTGTTCCTGGGTGTTCCACGACACTCCATGATTCCTTTTCCTGGGACAACTCCTGCAGCAGCTCCTGCTTTGGGACACAAACACCACTGCTAGAAGTCTGTGCAGCAATTAAAAGTTAAAAAAAAAACCCAGCAGAGCCAGGCTGCAACTCAGGAATTCTTTACACATCCCAGCAAATATGTCCAGGAATAATGAGAATCAGAGGAGTGGAGATCCAAGAACATTGCTCCATGTGTCTAACACGCCATGCCTCTGCATTTCCACACAGGAGCACTTCCAGGCACACATCCCTGCTCAGCTTCCCTGGGAAAAGTCCCCCAGACCTGCTGCTATTTTTGCCCTGTCCTTGCCAGAGCTGCAGGAGCACAACTCTGTGACAAGGACAGCTCCAAGGGCCTGTGTGGCAGAGGGCAGCGCAGCTAAGAGTGGCTGAATGAATTCGGGATAAACTCTTTACTGCTCAATTAGAAGCCAGTAAATTGCACCTCCCTGTATTTATATTGGACAATCCAGCAGCACCTCCCTGTATTTATAATTTACAACACCAGCAGAAACGTGAGGACGTGGCCACCGAAGGCTCAGCTGGACGTAACTAAATTCACTTCCCTCAGGATCAGGTGTTATTTCCAACTGTCCCCTTCAATACCTACATTCCGTGGATACGATGAATCCACGGAGAACTCATCCTGGAAAACCAGAATATTACAAAGAAGTCTAACATGGAGGAATGAAAGCAGAATTCCTGCTTTAAAAAATAAGTTAACTAAAATCAGCTGCCTGAGTGTGCTTTTAATCTCTTTTGTAGCCAGAGTTATGGAAATGCTGCTGGAAGCTGCTCAATATCCCTGTGGGACCACCACACTTTAATCTCAGGAATTAAATGGAAATAAGGAATTTTGGGTGGAAATGTCTGGCTTAACAATGGTTTTGCTGCTCCACCAGTGTAATTACAGACTGACGCTGCATCCCAACACTTTCCATGGAGCTGGAAACCCTCGGAAGAAATCCCGTAGTTGCTGGGTGTGCCTGCAGGAGATCCAAGACGGATTCATCCACAAGTGCTAGTCCCGAGCTTTGGCCTTGTTAAACCTCTCCTGGCAGTTCTGGAAGTTTTACAGTAACTTTGCAGATCACAGGGAAAGTGACAGGAAAATAGGGACACTGTGATTTAACCTGGATCAGCACATCCTCTGCCAGCTTCAAAGGGTTTATGCCAGCCTCCCATTACTGTCGCTTTTGATTCCTCACTTCTACCTTTTCTGCTTCTCAAACCTGTGTTTGACTGATTGTTTTATCTAGGCAGTCCAAAAGGAAAATTTTAGAAAGGAAAACAAGTCCCCAGGAATGTTATTTATTTCTCTTGCCCTGCCAAATCCCACGTTTGGAGGGAATTATCCGGCAGGATTCCTCCGGATCCACGGGGCTTTCAAACAGCCCCAAAGACTCGATTGCACAAGAAACTCACAACGTGTCAGGTCCTAAAGTTACGTGATTGAGACTTAGAACTGGGACATAAATTACATACCAGACTAAGCTCCTATTTCCATGCCAAAATCCACTGCCACATCCATGCAGCATTATTTCACTCTTGGAAAATCTGAGGGGGATCATGAACTAAATCATCAGGGAATTTCCAGCAGCTCTTTATCCAGACAGAAATGCAAACAGGATCCATTTTACTGAATGCCAGAGTCACAACAAACCGAACAAAATCCTTCATTTTTAACTTCTGGAAAAGTTTGTGGACACAACCCCGGCTCCAGCCCTCCCAGTTTGGATTTCATACAACACACAGACCACCAGAGCCTTCCTTTGCACACAAGTTAATTTAAAGAAGTTGCAGCAACTTGCAATTCCCCACTTCCTTACCCCTAAAATAAAAGGCAAGGCTAAACTTTCAAGCTCGCAACGTGGAAAAAAAACGCCATTTAACCCCTTCATTTCTTTCGCCGTTGCCTTAAAAACAGCTCAGCGGCCATGGATAACAAAAGCAGAGCAAGAATAACAAACCGCCGGTCTCACCCCATCCCCGCCGGGTATCGCTTCTCTCCCGTCCTTCCTCCAGCTGCCTGCGATCCTCCCCGCGGCTTGATTTCTTTCTCCCCTTCCTCTTTCTTTCTGTCTTTCTCCGGATCCGGATGCTCTTTAAATTTCCTCCGGAATTTCACTTTGAAGCGTTGCTGCTCCGCGGGGCGAGCGGGGCAGGGCGGGACCGGCACCGGCACCGGGACCCCCGCGCAGCCCGGGGCGCTCCGGCTCTGCCCCGGCGCTTCTCCGGCTGCGGCTCCCAGGCTCCCTCCTTCCCTTCAGCACGGGAGGGAGCGGCAGGATGAAGGTGGTGCCTCTCCAAGCCTTTTTTTTTTTTTCCGAGACAAAGCGTCTCCCCGCGAGCTGCGCGTCCCCGCAGCCCCGGAGCGCCGCCGGCAGCCCGAGCTCTTTGTTCTGCGGCTCTGCCGGTCCCTACCCGCTCCCTCCCTGCTCCAGCCGCCCCATCCCGCTCACATTTCGCCGCTTCTTCTCCCGACTTTATTCCCGGCGCCGGGGCCGGCTCGGCGGCACCACCTGCCGGGCACAGCGGGGCTCGCTGGCACCGCGCTGGCACCGCGCTGGCACCGCGCTGGCATCGGTGGGCGCTGCCTGTCACCAACGCAGGGAATGGCTTCCCACTGCTGGATTGGGACATTGGGAAGGAATTCCTCGCTGGCAGCGTGGGGAGGCCCTGGCATGGAATTCGCAGAGCAGCTGTGGCTGCCCCTGGATCCGTGGAGGTGTCCCAGGCCACTTGGGACACTGGTGGAAGGTGTCCCTGCCCATGGAACTGGATGGGCTTTGAGGTCCTTCCCAAGCAAGACTATTCCACGATTCCAGGAAACCACATTCTGTAGCCGTAGTCCAGACTCAGGGATAGGCCGCTCTTTGTTGTTCCCTCCTTGATGAAGCCACTTACACGAGTGGGAAATTAATAATAAACCATGACTACGTGGTTAGGAGATGGCAAAATGCCCCGGGAGAAGGGAGGCTGCGAGGGCCTGGAAGTGGAGGGGATCATTCTCCATCATCCCCTCAGGAGGTGCCACTGTGGCCAGAGGAGCTGATGCCACCCTCGGCTGCCACCAGTTGGCAGGAGCAAATCTTTTGTCTCTCTGGAACCTTCTGCACCCCAAAATCCTCTAATCCTTGGAATTCTCTGTGCCCTGGAACCCTCTGTTCCCCAACACCCTCTAAACCATGGAATCCTTTGCCCCCCAGAACCCTCTGTTCCCCAAACCCCTCTAACCCCTGGATGGAATCCAGAATTCCATGCCGGCAGCACAAACAAGAGTGATAACACGAGTGACGATAACACCACTGCTCACACTCAGCTTCCAGCCTCTTCCCCGCTCCCTGTTTTGTGAGCCAGGGGTCATCCCTGGTCTCCAGTGTCCCCTCCGGTGCTGCCCCCATGTTTGGGGTGCTGCAGTGTGACCCCAAAGTGTGAGGTGACGCTCTGTGTGACACCAGGGCAGCAGATGCCAGCACAGAGGAGTTTTGGCACCGCCAGAGCTGCTGAGCTGTGGGGAAGGGTTGTGTTTTCTTGGTTTCTTGGTGGCCACACTCAGAAAAATCCTGGCAGGAGCATCCTCACAAGCCCCATGTCCTCTGTCCTTCCTGCAGCGTGGCCACCAATGACAAAAGGACTCCAGCTGCACCACAAACCCCACTGAAAGTAGGGCACAGTATCTTTCACATCGACCTGTTAACTTATCCCAACTTCGCTCAGGAGCTTTAATTATTTGACACACTTAAATTGGGGTAATTGGATCAGCAGGAACTGAACTAAAAGCGAGGAGCTGGCAGCCTTGTGAGGATTTTCTGAAATGGGGTTTGAGATTCCATCTGCACTTCCTGCTGCCGTGGGAAAGGAGCGAGCGTCCCCAAAGAGGAGCAGGGCAATTTCCAGCGCTTGCCAGGCTGGTTACCAGCAGCTGCATTAATTTCCAGGTAGTTTGCCTGTAGGGAGCGGGAATCTGGGTAAAGGAATCCTATAAGGATCCAGACTCCATCCCAAAGGGTGAGTGAGGCAAGAGGAGCTCGGAGCTGGGTGCTGCAGTGCTGATGAAAGCGCTGAACCTCAGCCAGCAGCTCCTGTGCCAGCAGCTCCCGATTTCCAGACATCCAGTGGATAAAATTCCGTTGTCCACACAGTGGCTGCACCTTCCTGGAAAAGCTGATTGTTCCCACTTTTACATCCCTCCATGGAAAACGCAAACATTGCTGTGAGTTACAGACCCAATAATCCACGAATTTGCTTCCTGAAATTCAACACCTGGCTGAGAATCAGGGAATTTGGAGGATCCTGGTGAGGCAGGAGGGATCCACAGGGATCAAGGGCAGCCCCTCACCTTCTTCCTGTGATATTTGCAGATAAAACACGAGAACCTGAGGTTATGAAGTGGAACAGAGAATTGTTTGATCCTGGGAGGAAAAGGAAAACTAAAAGAGGCTCTGATCTCGTGAAAGGTTGGACTCCGTGATGCTGGAGGTCTTTTCCAACCTAAATTCTGGGAGTTTTGTAAAGAAAAGCGAATCCATTGATGTTTTCAGGGGGGAAAAGCATCCTGGTTTCCAAACAATCCTGTTTAACCTGGAAGCAGCTGTCTTGCCACAGCTGGTACAGACTTCCACGTGGAAAAATCCATTTCCAGGCAGGTTTCTCCTTTTACAGATATGAGAAAAGTGGGGGGAAATGAGATGTTTGTGCCTAGAAAAGCATCAACATTGTCGTTTATCCACACCTGGCAAGAGACCATGAGGCAGCAGAGCCTCTATTTGTCCTGGGATTTTTCCTGACCAAGAACTCAGGGTATTTCCCAAACAAGAAAAGGGAACATTCATTTGAAAATGAAGAGAAAAATGGCTCAGAAAAACTGCTGAACTTTCAGCTTTCCTCCTCTCACAGAAGATCTGAAGTGTGGCCACACCTCAGGAACAAATCCAGAGTTTTTCCGTTGATTCATGGCATTTCTGGACAGAGGGAGATGTGAAAAAGGTCACTTTGGGGAAGGAAACGTGTGGGAAGTTGTTTTGAGAGTAAATAAAGGGAAAGGAGAAGAAACCAGGGAAAACAGAGGCTGTACCAAAGCAGCAGATCTGACACCGATGCTGCTCTGGCCAGTGACAAGAAATTTCACCTCCCCTGCAAAACCAGGATAGCAGCAGCCTCTGGGGGCACTGGGAGACTTAATTAGTTGCTTTAAACAGAAAGTCTGAAGGTGAAAGCACTAAGTGCTGAGTATTATTAGCTGCTGAAGGATTAATTTCTGTAATTGGGCAAGCCCAGCGTTACATAAAAGTGGATCAGTGTCCATTTTGGAAAGAAATTTGTACTCGTGGTTTGAGCATGTGTAAGAAAAAAAGGCACCCAGAGAAGGAATTTTGCTTTTAAAAGCAGCAGCTGGTGACACATCTCGGTGGTTTTTTGAGTTTTTTCTGCTCTAGGAATAGATGAATGATCCTTGCAGAAGTTCCAAACCAACAAGAAAAAAGAGGATGAGAGGAAATCCAGCCTTAAATCAAGATCTTCCCTTTGGCTGCTGCCTCCTCAGGAGCTGGGACTGCAAATCCTCATCTCCCACCTCATTATCCTGGGGCAGCAATAACATTTGTTTCTGCTTTTCTCGGGCAGAGGGGATCCCTGTGAGGAGGAATTCCTTCCCTTTGGAAAAAAAATTCCATCCTCACATTAAATATCGCTCTTCCTCCGGCAGATTCCTCGTCCTGGAGTCTGCTCCCATTAAACTTCCAGAGGAAAACATTCCAGGTGCACTTTGTTCCCCAGGGCAAAGAGATTTTCTCCCGTTATTTTCTGAAATGATGATTTTTCTCAAGTAAGAAAACCGAGGATTTAAACTTACAGAACCAAGTCAATTCAAATAAATCGAAAATTTAATTCAACCTTGACAAGGTAAAGGGGGTAAAGACAAAAAAAAAAAAAAAAGCCATTCCTAGGGGGGACTCTCTGGCTTTATTCCCACAGAATGATCACGGCACGGAGAGTTTGAAGACTTCAGGTTTTAAGCTAATTTTGCCTCACGTGCAAACAAACAAGCAAACAAACAAATTAATTAATGAATTTGCCTTTGTGTGCCTCAGCTGCTGGACTGGTGACTGACAACACTTAGATGTCTGCACCTAATTAAGGCTAAATTAGGCAAGACTAAAGACAAGTCTGACTTTAAAGGGGAGGTAAGAGAGACAGCTTGTGTCACAAATAAAGCAATTTACCTGGTGGAGTCACAACATGAGGAGTACCTGATCACACACCTGCAATTCCGCATTAAAATAATTAATTTCTCCATCCCATCGGAATAATAAATGTCATTTTTAGTGGCTGTTAACAAAAAAGCCCCTTGTTATAAAGTGTACTGTTAAAAATATGTCACGCAGCCTAAAGCAGTGACAGATTTAATAGGATATTTCACATACTGTGTGATTTCTGCACTGTGGCTGTGGGAGGGGCACCAACAACTCCCAAAAATTATTATTTATTTATCTATTAGGTCATATTTATCCACCCCTTGGGAGTGAGAGTTTCGTTTTCAGAGTTTTTATTCCGATTCGGATTGAGAGGGTTAAAAGCATGAAGCAGTTCCAGAGAAAACCCCGTTTTCCCCCAATAAAACGATGGGAGTTTCTCTCCTAATTTTTAACCAACATAAAAAGGATTTTCAGGTATATTCTGACACACGGAAAAAAAAGAGGTTTTGTGCTTCTGTTTTAAACAAATAGACGGTGGAAGGAGAATTATGAGGCGTGATGTAAAAACCGAAAAGAACAACCTCAAACAATCCCTGAATTTGCAAATATTCTTCTGTCAACTCTCCTTTGATATGGAAAGTTTCTAAAGGGAGTCTTTTAATGTCCAACGAGCCAAACACACTTAATCTACCCTGGCTGGAAATATTAATAGTTCTGAATGCAAAAACTTCAAACAAAGCTGATGAATCCTTTTCCTTTTTTTGAAGTCTCAGGGGGAAAAAAAAACCCAACCAAACCTGTGGAACAAAACACATCAAAATGTGCAGTAGTTTTTCCTAAAATAAAAGCATTACCTGTTCCTAGAAGCGGGGCACGGTTGGTTTGTTTATTTAACGACTCTTGATTGCTGCAATCCTGGTTTTTGAGCCTCTCTCCAACCTGCTCCCAGCTGGATTTACAGAATTATCCGTTAGAGGGGGATCTCTGACAAACTGCAAAACTTCAGGCGAGGCAGAAGGAGTTTGGTATCCAACCCTCCAGGCAAAGAAATCGATGCTTTAGAAATAAAACGTAACAAATACGGGTTAGAATTGCTTTTGTGTTTCCCCAAGGGATATAAAAAAGGTGCATTTCCTGATGAATATTCACTTATTTCCTCTTATCCACAGGTATCTCTTTGCTGATTATAACACAAATTATTTAACACAAGTATTATAATACAAACTATTTATCAATGTAAGTTTGATATTAGTAAAACACGAGCAAATTATTTGCTACCAAACAAACAAACGAAAAAAAGGATAATCCAGAGGCTGGGTTTAATTAGAACAATTAAATTCATATTTACAGCACCAGGATCTTTCCTGAAAAAGATACCTCCCACTAAAAATACTCCTCTGTTGCTATGAGGAAAATAAAACAAAGACATTCCTAAGAGAGTATTAAATGTGATTTTGCTGAAAATGAAGAAACCATCTCTGGAAGTGTCCAAGGCCAGGCTGGAGCAACCTGGGATGGTGGAAGGTGTCAGGAATTCCCCTTAGAGCTACAAAACCCACCAGAATCCAGGGCCTCGCCTGTGGAATTGTGACTAAACTGAATCTTGAAACTTGCATTTGGAGGTGGTTTTGGTTGGTCCTTAACTGAAGACTTTGGCCCAGGAGCCAAAACCACTTCATTTCAGATGATGTTTCCTCACAAATATGTTTTGATATTTATCATTTTTATACTGAAGCTGTAAGAAAAGCAAACGCGCGTTAAAACACGCAGAGGGAGAGGCTGAAAGCCTTTTAAAAGCCTTTTGGCGTGTTAATACTCACGCGAGAAGCCTTTCCGCGCTCGTTAACGAGGTTTATTAACGCGTGTAATCCCGAATTTCGGAATTTCGGGAATTTTGGGCAACAATTCCCAACCCGCCCCTCAGAACGTTCCCCCCCCAACATGGCGGCGNNCCCCCCAACAGGGCGGCGCCGGCTGAGGGGAGGGGGGGGGGGGGCGGCCGCGGGCACGCGACGGACGTGCACGTGGTGTCGGCACGTGACAGGAGAGCACGTGGTGTCGGGCACGTGATAGATGAGCACGTGGTGTCGGCACGTGACAGGGGAGCACGTGGCGTCGCTCGCCGGGGCACGCGGGCGCCGCCCCGCGGACACGGAGAGCGCGGGGAGGGCACCGGGACCGGGACCGGGACCCCGGCCCCAGAGGACAAAAAGGGACCCCAGACAGGGCCAGGGACGATTTCCAAGGGCCCGGAGTGCCAGGACACAGGGGATGGGTTTGATGGGATTTGGGAAGGAATTCCTCCCTGTGAGGCTGGGGAGGGGCTGGGCTGGATTTCCCGGAGAAGCCGTGGCCGCCCCATCCCTGGAAGTGTCCCAGGCCAGGCTGGAGTCTCCTGGGATGGTGGAAAGCGTCCCCGGATGGGTTTCAAGGCCCATTCCACCCCACCCCATTCCCTGACTCCAGGAAGCTGAAGAAAACACCAGAATTTCTCAAACAGCAGTAACTTTATTGCCCACAGAGAATGCAAACAGTTTCCAGCCTTGCTGCAGTCCAGCAAGTCTCCTACTTAACAAGGTTCACAAAAGAAAAAAAAAAACCAACCCCAAAACTTTTATTTATTTCAGAAGGACCCTGTTGTTCTTTTGAGCACGTTCTCATTTCCAGGTGTTTTGTTACTGCTCAAATCTACAGTCTGGTTGTGATTGGCCACTCAGATACGAGATATGCAGGATTAAAAAGGTGATACAGGACTTTCAGGCAGTAATTCTTTTAGTTGGAAAATGTACCTGTTGTAGGGCAGAAAACAATCCCAAAGGACAAATGGTTGAGTTTCTGAGTGCAGACTTTGTTTGGGCACCATTGAACTTGAAAGCAGAGTGGGATATCAATAGAAAAAAAAAATACTGTACACTGATTTTGAGAAGTAACAGCACAGACTAAACCTTCACACTAAGGACGCTGTAGTGTCTTCTAAAAAAGAAATTAAAAAAAAAAACAAAAAACAAAAAAACCCCACCCCAAAATAAATAGGAAAAATTTACTTCACACCAAAGAAAAGCTTTGAAGGCTAAAAAAAAAAAAACAAAAAATGAAAACATCTCCATGAGTCCAACACAATTACTGCAAATACTGAATTACTGACTGTAGGTTTTCGGGCACCTCCCCCAAAATGGGGATCTCCTCATTTCTCTCCAACAAGGAGAGAGAGCAAATGTCCCTTTCTTCTAGGGCCTTCCATAGCATCAATTTTTTTCAAGGAAAAGGAGGAGAAAAGCGTGGCCAGGGCTCTGGGAAGCTTTTTCCTGGCTGGCAGTGCCACAGCAAAGCCAGGGGTTCTCCCTTCATCCCTGGATTGGGAGGGTAAAGGTTGAACAAGGGTTCAATTTCAGCTCCCTAAAATTTCCCCCTCCCCCTCACCTCCTGCCTAAAAAACCAAAAAAACAACAACAACAACAACAAAAAAAAAGAATTGGGATTTAAAGGCATCAGGAAACTACACAGGGGACGGCAAAGAGGAAAGTTTTGCTGTTTTAAGCAAGGAAATCAGAGACAAAACTCATTGCTGGGACACGGGGGGAGAGGGGGAGCTCTGGGGCACAGCCATGCCCTGGGGGCGGGTTGAACGCACCAAAAAACACGTGGGGAAGGAAAATGGGCAGCGCTTCAGTGGGGTCTCAAAAGAGACAGTCAGCAGCACGGAACAGAGGGAGCTGCCTTCCCTCAGGCAGCCCCAAATCCTGCTGGACAGGGCGCTGCGGGATCCCCGCTGCACCGCTCAGTGCCGAGGGAAAACCGAAGATGCATATCTCTTACCAATGGCCAAACTCACAAGCAAAGAAAACATCACTGAAACCAGGAATCGTCCAGCTCTACATTTATTGCAGCTATCCAGAGATTTAACAACGCTACCAAAGGTTTACTTACACTAAAAGGGGCGGGAGGAGGGGGGAGGGAAGCGTTCGGTTTGTTCTCGGAACGTAAAGCCATTGCCACTAGCTCAGCACTGCTGCATCTGCACGGGACAGAAAGGAGCAAATTCTCTACGGGATTAATGGCAAAACCCAACCAAAAGACAGCAGACACACCACTGGAGTGAGTTAAAATGGTCACTGAAGCTTGCAGTCTTCATGGAAGAGAGCCTGGAACTAAAAGAACAGAAAAAAAAGAAAAAAAAAAAAAAAAAAAAAAAAAAAAAAAAAAAAAAGAAGCTTTTAAACCTCCAGCAGGGCAAAGCGGCCAACAAGTGTTTCATGTTTACAAATATTGGCAAATTTGGCAGAGCTGCCTGCAAAAGGCAGGTCCAAAATCACATCTGGGCGAGGTCAGAGTGGGCAAAGGAATTTCAGCACCAGCACTGCTGCGAGTGAAAGTCCGGCCAGGCTCCGGCCAGCCAGGACAGGGTGTGCCCAGTGGTCACTTTTACCCTCAAGGCAGCATTAAAACTCGAAATTAAACTAAAACTCTGAATTGAACCATTTTCCTGGATCAGCAGCGCTCTCCTCCGAGCCTGGGGAGCAGCAAATGCACCCCAAAAGGTGCCTGGTGAAGTCAGGGTTAAACCAGAGCTGCTGTGGCCCGAGAGGGGATTTAAATCCAGCCTGAAATTCCACTTTTGTCACGCAGAATCCTTCCAGAATTTAATGGGAAAGAAGAAGGGGAATTGGGCAAGGAAATAAAAATTGTGAACAGCAACACTGGGAAGCTTCAAAGAAAAGCCAAACCCGGCTGGGGGATAAATCAGAGGCCAGCACTGGTTCCAGTTATCCCAGTCCAGGCTGGGACTGGGAGAGCTCATGGAAGGGCTCAGGTTTTCCTGATTAAACACAGGAGAGAAAGGGGGGCAGCAAAAAACACCCCAAAAACGGACTTAAACGGCTCAGCACCCCTGCCAAGCACTGGGATTGATGCTCTTCCCGTGCTCCAAAACCTTTAAGGATTGCAACACTTCCAAGGAATTTGAGAAATGTCCCCAATGTCCCAAATCTGCCACCGAAATTTGTATTTATGGCCTCGGTGCTTCAGCTCCTTGCACTGTGAAGGGGAAGACACACCTGATACCCACGGAAAACCGGAATATTTTCCTGGACCTGCCATTTTTGGGGTTACTGAGGGATTTTTGTGCCTGAAGGCAGCTCAAACTGAGTGAGGAGGAAATTACCCAATGCCAGGATTTTGTTTCCAAAGATGGCAAAGGAAAAAAAAAAAACAACAACTTTGCATTCATGAACTAAAGTGGCTGCTACAAGCAAGGAAAATTCGTTGCTATGGATTGAAAACAGTTTTTAATGGAGGGAAGAGCTTGATTTTGCTCTTTGAGCAGCAGGCAGGGGCAAGTTGGTAACTCAAGAACAATTTTCTTGCAGAGTTTTTGGCTGCTGGTCAGCAAAAACTTTAAAAAGATCTCCAGTGAAGCAGGTTTGGAACATCCAAGTGAAGACTTGGGGCTGGCTTTGGACTGGAAATGGTGGAGGAAGCACTAAAAAGCGCAATATTTAAATCCTGTCCCCCTCAGCAAGTCAGGAAAAGATGAATGATCAGACCTTGGGTGTTAATTTTGGTACCACTTTGAAATCTTCCACGTCTTCAGAGCTGCTTCCCCAAGCAGGAAACGCTTTTTGTTCATTAATCCAGGCTTCTCTTTCAGTAAATTCTGCCATATTCCCTTAAAAGCACAAGTTTTTTGTCTTATGCCTTGGGGTTGTTCACTCAGAGAACTTCTGCAAAGCAAATATTTGATAGGAATTATTCTCTGAACTGGTGATCCACTTCCAGCCGAATTCCAAGCGTTCTCTTCATCTGCAGGAACAGGAATTGCCTCTGCCCATGGGGAAGGAAAGGAATCCCTCAAGAATTGCTTGGAGAAGAGCAAGAAATAAAAGAAAAAGCACCCTCGAAGATGAATTATTTGTCCTTTGCAACCAAAAACCTTCGGAGCTGAGGTTGTCAGGGAAGAGTTTGGTGCTGCCAGCCTGGGATGAGCTCAGCTGTTCATCCTACAAGACTCCAAAATAAACACAGTGGTGGAGGCTGAGAATTGGTGGATGGAGGGAAGGAAAAACTGCAGGAGGAGATTGGAAGATCTACCCCGACAGCAAAACAGATCTTAAAATCTGAACTGCCGTGCCAAAGGTGGGAACTGGAGAAGATTCTTGGCTGGAGAAAGGACCAGAACCAGGCAAAGCGCGGCTTCCAGGTCACGCATTCCATGTTTTTGGTGAGCAATCCCATCCCAAAAGAGATGTGGCCAAAGAGACAGAGGGGAACAGGCACTTCTGACACCAAGAGCAGCTGTTTGTTCCTCAGAAGATGAGACCCCGCACCACACAGGGCCAGCAGGAAGCTTGGCAAGCAAACCAAACCCAAAACCGGCGTCCGCTACAAGAGACCCGAGCGCTCTTCGCGCTGCCGCAGCTCCCCCCACAGCAGCTGTGCACGTGCCAGCCTCTGTTTGTCAAACCTAGAAAGAAGATTCGGGCTCACTCGGCACCTCCAGGCACCTCGGGGCACCTCTGGATTCCCAGAAACCAGAAAAAAATGGGTGGCAACAGCAAATGAATCGCTTGGAGAAGGAAGGTTTTCAGCGTGGGGTTTAACTTTCGAGCCTGCCGTGGCACCTACCTATTTACTCGCTCTTTTCTGCCTGTACATTTGTATCATTCTCTGACGGAAAACATCGAATGCATCTTCTTTATTCTCTTCCCCTGCAACACCCAAGCCCTCCCCTGCAGAGGTTGCACCCCTAGGGAGCAAAATTTGAGAGTTAGAACACTCCGAGATGCCAAAAAAAAACCCCCGCAGCTTTTCCAACACAGGCACAGCTCAGGTGCAATTTGTGCTCCATTCTGCACAAATTCGGTGCCTGGCACAGGAAATTGTTTAAAACAATCCCCCACCTCCCACTCCAAGTGCAAATTCCCAGCAGGAAAAGGGGATTTTGTGGATAAAATCAGGTGGCAGAGCAAATTCTGGTATCAGTTTTAACTTTAGGCTTGGTCCTCTGCTGAAAAGATGGCCCAAAAAAAGCCTTGATTTTGGTATTTCGGAAATTAAGAGGCTTTGAGGAGCGAGCAGGAAACACCACAGAACTGTGGATAAAAGGGAGTTTTGTGAAGAGAATAACCAATTATTCCAATTAATAACCAATCAATCATTTAATAAACCAATTAAAATGAGCAGGAACTGCCCCAAGGGCGTGAAGAGAGCACAGAAATCCCTGGAGAAGGAGAATTTCTGTGAGTGTGGACTGGGAAGTTGTGTGGGCTCAGGGGGAAATTATGAAATAAATAAGATTTCTGCTCCTTTTTCAGGCAGGGGGATGAAGGAATCCATGAGGAATTATTATCCATGAGGAATTATTATCCATTCTCCATGCTGGACTCTGGATACAGCAGCTTTAAATGACAAAATAAACGGGTTTTTTTTCTTTAAAAAAGCGCATTTTAAAGACAAAACTTACCTGGTGGCAGCAGCACTCACCTCTTCCCATGTGCAATTAAACCACAAAATCAGAGGGGAAAAAATCAAATTATTGCCTAAACTTGCAACATTCCTGAATTTTCCTGGTAATTTTTGTGTTGGATGGAGCCACGGGGAGATCCTGGGGATAATCCTGCGGGATCAAAACCCTGCCAGGGTGGAATTGGAGCATCCCAAATGTTTCCAGCTGCCCTTACATACACTTGGACAGGTTCTCGGATGCCTCTGCCCCGCGTGCCTAGGCCGTGGCCCTCCTGCCAGCCCATCTTCTGCAGCATCTGGAACCCCACGTTCCTGGGGGTCAGTCTCTTGTGGGAAAATTCCAAATCTTTTGGTTTCTATGGAAAAAAGCAGGGGAAAAAAGCAGGAAAAAAAACAAAGGGCGGTTGTTAGGCGGGGAGGTGATTTATTAAAAATGGCTCAAATCCACCCCCAGCCAGCCTTAAATGGAGTTTTGTTTGGATTTCTGGCTATTGAGAAGTATTTTCTTCTACAGAAAAAAGCCATTCAGAGGGTAATCCCCTCAAAAATTCTTTCAAAAAATATTCCTTTTAAAAAAATGCTTTAAAAAAAGGAAATTCCTTTAACAAAATACTCCTTTAAAAATAATTACTTAAAAAAACCCCCTTTAATAAAAGGAAATTCCTTTAACAAAATATTCCTTTAAAAATAATTACTTAAAAAAAAACCCTTTAATAAAAGGAAATTCATTTAACAAAATATTCCTTTAAAAATAATTACTTAAAAAAAACCCCTTTAATAAAAGGAAATTCCTTTAACAAAATATTCCTTTAAAAATAATTACTTAAAAAAAACCCCTTTAATAAAAGGAAATTCCTTTAACAAAATATTCCTTTAAAAATAATTACTTTTAAAAAATCCTTAAAAAAAAGGAAATTCCTTTAAAAAATACTCAATTTCAGCTCCTCAAACTGTTTAACTACATTGTTAAAATAGCAAATAACACCCCTTTGTACTTTATATAGTTATTTTTTTTCAAATAATAAATATTGAGTGATTTGCTGACTCAATCCCTGTCACAAACACAAAAAGCAGTTAAATAAAACCTCACCAGTTTTGGAAAATCACAACATTGTTTTCCAAGCAGCAAAGCACCCAATTCTTTATTTTTTAAATAGAAAATTAATACCCAGCTTTGCGATAATAACAAAAAAGGTTTAATTTTGACACAGGTGGTTAAAATCTAAAAAAATAAAGTTTAGAGGAGCCACAGCTTTAGTCCAGATTTTTTCCAGGACAAAGTTTCTCATTTTCAGTTTGGTTTTGTGGCAGGAACACAAATTTTTTACCTTTTTTTTCTTTGTGACAGGGCAGCCCCGGGGTCTGTCATAAGCAATCCTGACAGGTTCATGCACTGCAAGGCAAATCAAAGACAAAATTCAGCTGGAAAGCAAAATTATTTTAGTAAAGAACTCCAAAACACAGCCAAAAAAACCTCCAAAAAGTGCATTTCAAGCCTAACTCAATGCCTGGACCTAAAACAGAACCAATAAGAAAAATCAGACCAAGAAGAAAGATCAGAATTTTAAAAAATGAAATATATGCTCAGAGAATATTGAAAGACGTTTGATACAAACTTTGCTGTTAGCCCACAACACAAATTATTTATTCAGCTTCTCCTTTGCCACTTTAAAAATTTAAAGCGAATTTTCTGTCCAGTTTTGTATTAAACGCAATTTTTTTTAAGCAACAACCAGCAACAAAGCACCTTAAAAAAAAAAAATCAGGATTTTCATCCAAATTCTCTTTTGTTTGGATATAAAACTGAAATATTGCCATGCCCACTGACCTTTGGGTTCTTCTATGAGGCAGATCCTTTTGGAAGCAGGGATCATCCCAACTTTCAGGGACTTGCTGCTGATTCGTTTGCGGGGGAATCGGGCGCCGGGGGCCGGGGGCGGTGCCTGTGTCGACAGATTTGGTACAGCACCATCAGAGGGGCTGGAAAGCTGCATTTCACCTCCTGACATTTCCTCTCCTGCTCTGGAAACCAGCTCTTCCTCTAGGTTTGCCACACTTCTACCTGCTGGCACGTCCTCCTCTTCCCCCTCCGTTTCTTCCAGAGGTTGGGAGGTTTCCTCCTCAAACTCAGCTTCCTCCTCGTTGTCTTCTTCCTCTTCTTCTTCTTCCTCCTCCTCCTCCTCTTCCTCTTCTGACATCTCCAGGGTTCTCTCTGCAGCTTTAGCACTTTCTCCAGCCTCAGCTGCCTCAGCACTGAAGTTGATGGAGGGGCACAACTCATAAACTTTCATTCTGTAGAACTTGAAAGCGGAGCTGTTTTGATCCTGGAGAAACCTGAGCCAACGAAAACCCAAAAAATCCAGGGAAAATAAGGTCAGGAAGAGATTTTCTTCAGCTGGAACGATGCAAGATGTTAGAAATAAATCTCTGGTTGATTTTAGAGTGGTCACTCCAGGTGTGTTTGGGGAGAACTGGAGGATTCCCTTCCTACAAACAGCAATTTCCCCCCTAAGCTGATGTTCAGCAGCACTTCCCAAACTCTGCTGGGAAGAGTTAATTCAGTGTAATCATCTTGAAAATTCACTGTTTCAGGATTCAGGCTGATTGTTAGGATCAAAAAGAAATCAATCTATGCATTTGGGAGAAGTGGGGGTTTTTTTCTGAGCTATTTCAGATATTCACCATTAATGGAGGTGCTGAAGACACCGGGGAGAATTGCCCCAAATCCTCTGTTCCTGAACACACTAAAAACAGAGATCTCAGCAAGAAAAATGAAAGGAAAAGGAAGCAGTTTGGTGTTTGTGATCGGTTTCCAGAGGAAGGTGCAGGTACTCACCAGAGGTCGGGGTTATCTGCACTGTTGTCTATGCTGAACTGCTCGATTTCTGGTCCTACCTGAGCCACAAACTTGGCGAGTTTCTCTGCAGTTTCCATGGTTTTGGCATCCACTGCAAGGAACAAAACGTTCTGTTAGCTTCACCCAGAGCCTGGAAAGGTCAGTGCAAGCTGGGAACTAGCCACTAAACAAATACGTAATAAAAGAAATGATGGGTAGGATTCCCAGCAGAAATTCTTTTCACGGATAATCGGATCGCAGGAGAAATTTTTTCCTTTAAAATTTCAAATCTAACCCCGAATCCTCACTCACCATCAGGAAACTGAGAGGCCAGTGGGAAAAGCTCTGGTGATGCTGATAAATCCTCAGGATCTGCTCTTCCCTCTGCTGGCACAGAAACCTCGGAGCTGGTGGCACCTTGGGAGGCCGAGGTGGCGTCGAGGGCAGGGCTCTGCTGGGACAGGCTGGAATCTGGCAGGGAAATCTTTGCCTGGATTGAACCTGGAAGATGTTTGTCTTGGTGCTTCAGCACTGTCCCAGCTGACAGCACAGTCTGGGTGCCTGTGGTTGCTCTCCTCACCTTCCTCGCCCTGGTGCCACGGGGTGGGAGAATTCCAAGTTTTTTCCTCTTGAAAAGCCTCCTTTTAATGCTGGCGACTTTCCTGGCGTAGAGCATGGCCCGGAGGGACTCTGGGGCAGCTCCCTCCCCACCCACGGTCCTTCTCTGCACCTCTGACAGCCTCAGCCTGTAATATTTGTACTCCAGACTGTCCTCGTCAGACAGGAACCTGAGGAACACAGAAATCAAAGGAGAACTCAGCCGAAAATCTTAATTTTTCAAGCCAGGAAATCGCAGCGATCCAGCTTTTTTTTCTTTTTTTTCCAGGTGTTTAGCGTGAGGCTGAGCAGGTTTTTCTGGGAATAACAAGTCTAGAGCAGCAAGGAAAGTGTGCCAAGCAAATAAATAATGGAGGGGTTTGACAGAAATCGTTTGGGTAATTAATCAGCTCACACATGAAGAGGTGCTGTCATAGACTGGAGATGTCTCAGCTTCCCTTTTCCAAGGTTTTTCGTGGAACTCTAAATCCTGTTCCCTTGCTGGATGTCTCCATCACCTGCATTTGCTCCTAAATGCAAATTGCTTTTAACACCTCGGATTTGGATCGACAAAGAGCCATTATTGGCACATCAAAAGGAACGGGATCTCCTCCCCACAACACAAACACCAGGATCATTTCCAGGGATAGCAGGATAATTAGCTCCAGGAAAACATTCTCAAAAAAAAAAAAAA
>VZTI01000917.1:307586-322685 GCA_013397865.1 Struthidea cinerea
TTGGCCGCGCCGGCCCCGGGCTGCGGCACCGCGCGGGAGGCCCGGCCCGCACTGCCCGGGCCGGCGGCGGGAGGGTGCGGGCTGCGCTCCCTGCCTGCCCTGCCTGCGCTGCCTTCTTCCCTGCTTGTTTTCCCTGCCTTCTTCCCTGTCCCCTCTGCCTTCCCTGTCTGCTTTCCCTACCTGTTTTCCCTGTTTCTTTGCCTGTTTTCCCTGCCTTTCCAGCTTCTGTTTTCCCCTCTTTTCCCGCCTGCCCTGCTCTCTCCTTGCCACCCCCTCTGACCCTGCCCTGCCACCTTTCCAGCCTGTCCCACTGCCCCCTTTCCTGCCCTGCCATCCCCGGTGTCTCCCGGTGTCTGTGCCGGGCACATCAGGCTCCTGTTCCCTTCCCGGTCCAAGCGGGGCTCAGCCAAATGCGCGGCTCCAGATGCGAGATGTGATTTTTGTCTTGTTTGTTTGAATCGGTGAGAAGCTGAAAGTAAGGCACAGCGGTGTTTCTGTGCTGAGGGACAGATCCCGGGGGCGCAGAAGGTGTTGAACGCAGATCTCTCCGTGTCTCCTGCATCTCCCACCTCAGCAGAAACAAAAACTTGCAGAGCAGGGGTGAATTCCGTGCTTTGCCCTCAAAGGTGGGAATGGAAGGAGCCTCTTGGCTTGGCTTTGAGCTGTAACGTGAACAGACAGATGGAAAACGCTGGAAATGCCTGTGCAGGGTCAATAAAGGCTGTCCCACCTTCCCTGCCGTGTGTGAACGTGGAACTGGCTGTTCCAGCTGAGCAGTTGGTGCTGCTGACCTTAAACCTGGGCTCCCCTCGAGGCTGGAGGCGTCGGGGATGTGTTTGTGTGTGTGCTGATATTGTTTTTTTCCCTGCTGGCTGATGATTTGGAGCAGGTTTGGAAGCTGCTGTCACTTTGCTTTGGGTTCTCCTGCATCACATTTAGTGCTGCGTGTGGAGGTTTGGCTGCTCCTCCCGTGTTTTTCTGTGGTTTAGGTGGATTTTGGAGTGTTTCGAAAACATCCTGGGTTTTAAGGGACTCCGGGTTGGAGCAGAGGAGAAAAAACAGCTGAGAAAGGAGAAGCTGCAGTGAGGGTTGGTTTAATCACACCAACAACTTGTGGGTGAAGGGATTTAAAAATAATCGTGGCACTGAGTGGCTGAAACACCGGGGCTGGATTCCAGGCCCCTCTGAGCATCTTTACAGAGCTCTGGATACTCAACGTTTATTTTTGTGTCCCCCTGCGAGTCCAAATGATTGTTTAGGGCCACAGATGCTGAGGAAAGGGGGGGACTGGGGCTGTCCTGGGTGTTGGATTTCAGCAGGAATCCTCTGGCCCCGGTGGCTGCTCCAGACAAGAGAATTTGGGGCCTTGGCACCCCCGGGAGCTGCAAGAATTTCACTTTGCTTGACCTGCAGCTGCTGCCCTGCCTTGCACAGGTTCCAGGTGGGTTTGGTGTGTCAAACTTGGCTTCAGGAGGTTGCTTAAAACTCAAACCACAGCCCTGAGTGTGTGATGGGCTTGGTACAGGTCAGACAGGTTTGCTAGTAGAAAAAAAAAAACCTCAAAAACCAGGGATAATTTGGTTTTGAGTCACTTTGCTGCTACTTGGAGGAAGATTCGTTCAGGTTTGTCTCTTTTCGGTGTGAAGATGATAGACCAGTTCTTCACTCTGCAGTGCTGCCTGGGTTTTCCAGGTGGTACAGAAGGATTCCTGGCAAAGGAAATCCTTGGGAAAGGATGTTCTGTTTAGCCTTGAGTGGAAGGGTGAACTGCAATGCAAACAGCTCCCTCAAGGTCGCCAAATAAATGAGGGTTGGAGGAGTTCTCTGCTTTGGTTGTGCTTTAAATCCACCTCTCGTTGTTGCTGCACGGTCAGAGAGGAAGCTCTGGGTGCTCTGTTGGTGCTGTAAGGCCTGACTTACCAGAAAACAATGAAATTTAGTGGAAATCTGCAGCGCTCTGGCCCAGCAGAGGCGATGGTTAACTGTAAACCCTCCCAGAATTAATGCAGAGGGAGCAGTGGGGCGGGCAAGGCTCCAGGCAGGGTGGAAAGCGTTGCCCTGGGGAAGTGGCACTTCCTTGGCACACTTGGGGCTCGTTCTGCTTCCCCGTGGAAGGCTGGAATTCTTCCTTTTCCTTCTCTCTTTCTTTTTTTCAGAGGCAGTTTAAACTGCTGAGGCGGGGGGGTTTAGAGCAGGAATTGTAATTACTCATTATGTGCTGAAGCAGTTCCTGGCAAAGTTGTGTTGACTGAGGGCTGCTTCTATTCCAAATAATCCCATGGAAAAAAAAAATCCCTCTGTGCTGGGATTTGTCACTTTGGGGACCTCCTGTGTGGCTTTGGTGACATCCAGGTCAGTGCATGCAGGACCTGCTGATGGGGAAAGCGTGAATTTGTAATATTTTATTGCCATTTCTTCAGGATATTTCCTCGGAGAAACAACTCTTGAGCTCGGGGAGGGGTTGTGGAGTAGTTTTTCCTTCTCCTGAAGGGGAAAGCATGAATTTATAATATTTTATTGCTATTTCTTTAGGATATTTCCTCGGAGAAACAACTCTTGAGCTCGGGGAGGGGTTGTGGAGTAGTTTTTCCTTCTCCTGAAGGACGGGAATTGTTCCCTGGCGCGTGGAGAGGCCCCTGCTCGAGGAGCTGTGCCCTCCCTGAGATAAAGCTGCTTTCTGTCTTGCAGATAAGAGCTGGTCTTCGGTTTGTGGCCGTGGCCAGCACAGCTGAGGTGTTCCCAGCACAGCAGCTGAAGAATGGAGCTCTGTTTTCCCTTGCCAAGATTCCCTCTGTTCCTTCCCAGCTCCCTCCAGCGCGCTCGGAATAATCAGCTGCCTCCGGGAGCTGAGCTGTGGGCTTTAACCATTTCCCAGTGGCCCTAATTCAGGGCAAAGCCTCTAAAACCACGCCAGGAATTGGGATTTTTAGCCTCAGTTTTATTGGGAGGCCCGAGTTCCATCAGGGAGGGAGGCAGGAACAGCTTTTATTTGTATGCGACAGCGAAGGGCATAACATCTTAAACTCTTCCAGATATTGTAATTTAGGGATTCTTTTAGGCAATGATTCCTTCAAATAGTCCTAAGGCTTCCTGGCCAGGCCTTGGAGGGGAAAAGAGCCCTGGGCTGTTCCCAGCCGGTGGTTTGGGGTCGGATCTGTGCGCAGCAAGGTGGATGTGACTGGGCAGAGCCGGGGCCGCGGGGTTGATTTTTAACAGCTTAATCAAACTGGAAGGCAGGGAGGGACCTCAGGGGGAGAGTTCATCCCGTTCTGAGCATTCCAGCCCTTTTTTCCCGTGATTTCCCGTGATATTCCGGGCTGCTGTTGCTCCGAGGCTGCGGTAATCTCAGCTCTTAGCACATCTCCCCCTGTGTCAGCCTCGATTGCTCAGCTGAGCAGTGGCGATCGAAGGGAACCGAACTGAGCAACTTCCCCGGGTGCTGGGGCACCTCACCTGCCCCGAAGGGTGGGAAAATTCCTGCGGGAGCTTCCCGGGGTTTTGTTCCTTCCTAATTTCATTCAGTCAGTGCTGTTAATGACATTATAAAGGCCAGGGAGGGAGGAGAGTTGAGTGGAGCTGGTGAGTGTGAGCAGAGCTGTAAAAGGGATTTTACCCGAGTTAAATTGGAATTGTGGCTTCATCCACCTCTGGTGTCAGTGGAATTTTCTTGGTGTAATTCCCGATTATGGAATTAAAGAGTCCTTTAAGTTTCTCTCTCCATCTTTTCTCAGATGAAATTCCTTCTGTTTATCTTTGAATACACTGAATTTTGTGGGCGTCAGGTCCCAGCTTTGCCATTCCCTGTCCGGGCCGTTCCTGGGCTCCTCCAAACTATTCTTCATAATTCCTGCTGGGGTTGTCCAGGGAAAAAAAGCCAATATTTCTCAGCAAATAGGGGCTGTTTGCTTTGCAGTTTGTCTGTCCCTGCTGGGGACAGCAGAGTGGGACTTCTTTCAGAACTCCCAGGGGTTTGGGACAGGTCTGAATTGCACAGAACATCCATGATTCCTGGAAAAGGTGAATTTTTCAGGTGGGAAAAGACCTTTAGGATCAAGTCCAGGTCGCCAAGTGCCACATCCCCGCTGCTGTTGAATCCCCCCAGGAATGGGTACTCCACCACTGCCCTCCCAAGCTTTTCCATGCAGAAATGTTCCCTAAAATCCAACCTAAACCTCCCCTGGCACAACCTGAGGCTGTTCCCTCTTGTCCTGTCCCTTGTTCCCTGGAATCCTGGAATGGTTTGGGTTGGAAAGGCCTTAAAAATCCTCCAATTCCACCCTTTCCCCCACATTTCAGATCTCTTCTTCCTGCTGGAATTTGCTGTTGGTCTGCCCTGGGAAAGCAGAGCTGGCAAGATACAAAAACAAAGAGGAATTTCAGGCAGGTTGTGAGGCCAAACTTTTCCATAAAATGGAATTTGGAATTGTGGAATTGCTGGATAATCCCCCAAACCTTCAGCATCGTTTTTAATTATTTTAATTTTGCTTTGTTATTAATTACTCCCATCCCAGTTAGTGTTTATTTCTTATTTGAGATGCTGCTCCCTGGAACTCATTGGCCCTTCTGCTGAACGATGAATTATTTTAAGATAATTTCAGCTGTGCCAGGGAAGGAGCTTCCCTGTTTTCCCAGCTTGGAGAATAATCTTTAATCTTTTAAAACATGAGTTCCATGTTACTCATCAACCCTTAACTCCCAAACTCGCCTTTTCCAGCGATTTTTCCCTCTTTATTCCTCAGGGAATGCTTTGCTCTGCAGCCCTGAGGAGTTCAGGATCCAGATGTGTGGCAGGGACTTGTGTAACTCCTGTAAAAATAACCCAGGAGTGGGTTAGGAAAAAAAAAACACATTTAATCCCCAGCTTTTTTTTGGTTGTTTTTTTTTTTTTTCTGGCTTTGTAAACACAAGGAATGACCGTGTGGGGAGAGATCCAAAATACAGGGATTTAACAGAAATATCCAGCTGCTCCTCGTGGCTTTTGCTGGGTTACTGAATAAGTGAGTCAGGTTGATGGAGATGCAAAATAATGGCTGGTTTTTAATGGCCAAACTGGAAATTGGTGCTCAATTTTAAAATAACCTTTGTTGTCTGTGGCTCCAGTGTGAATTATTGGTCAAAATAACCCCCTGACATCAGAATCCAGCCCGAGCCCAAAATAAAATCCAGCTTTGAGGCGGGCAAAGGGGAATAAAAATAATAAATAAGTGCTATTTTTACATTTGAGCCTCGGCGTGTTCAGGGCAGATTTGATGTGTAAAACTGAGCATATAAACAGGTGTTTGTAGGCTCAGGGCAGCGGGCACTAAAAATAAAAAAGGAATGTGTCTGGATAGGATAAAAGGGAATATTGTGGAGTAAATGAATCTCATCTTTATGCAAAAATAAGTCCAGCCTTAATAAAAATCACTTTAATTTGGCAAATTTCCTCCCAGGCTTCTCTTTCTCAACAGTCTTTCAAAATTATGTTTTGAGAGAAAGTTGCATTTTGCATTGCTGAGCCCTTTAGCACGATTTCTATTTTTGGGGGGGAAAGGAGGGTTATTTTTGGCAGAGATAAATCTGATATTGTGACCTACATTCCTTTATTCCGAGCAGGGGAGGGATGATATCTCCACCTGCGATTTCCTTCACGCTTCGGCTGGAAGGAGAGGGAATTTTACAGTGCATTTTTCCAGGCCTGTGAGATAAGGAGGAATGAGGAGGGAAGGAAATGACTGCAGGTAGTAATTAGAAATAATTAACTGTGTTCTTCAAGTGCAGAATAATTATGGATCGTCTCTGCTCTTGATCCTCGTGGGAGTTTTTGTTCGCTTGCTCTGACGTGAGGGAACTTTCCTGGTGGTGCTGTTCAGGTCCTGTCAGGTGTTACATCCCACGAAAACCTGGAGTGATCCCTCCCTGAGCTTCCAAAACACCCTCAGGAGCTGGGAATCCGTGGATTTGTGTCTTCCCAAAGCTCTGGGAAGTGAGGAGAAGCTTTGGCATGACCGAACTGGGGCCTTGAGGGCCTGAAGGAGGCAACAAAAAAGATGGAGAGAGGCGATTTCCAAGGGCCTGGAGTGCCAGGACAAGGGGGAATGGCTTCAGACTGACACAGGGCAGGGGTAGATGGGATACTGGGAAGGAATTTTTGGCTGTGTGAAGGAATTTGGGATGGAATCCCCAGAGAAGCTGTGGCCGCCCCATCCCTGGAAGTGCCCAAGGCCGGGTTGGAGCGACCTGGGGATGGTGGAAGGTGTGGGGTGGGATGAGATGATCCTAAAAGTTCTTCCCAACCCAAACCATCCCGGAATTCTGTGACCATTAAAGGTCCCCAGGTGTGTTTGTCCCCCTCTGGAGCGAGGATGAGGCTCCTCCATCCCAAATTGGTCACGCCCGAGTTCAGCCGAGGCTGAGCCGTCTGCGCTTTGTGTTCAAAATCTGCTGCGAGCCAGGCCTGGGAAATGAGGGCTGGCACTAATTTATGAGGGGAAAAAAAATAGGTCAGCAAGTCTGAAAGGTGCTGACAAGCATAAAGCACCTGAGATTGTTAAAAAAGGGGGGAAAAAAGAGGCTGGGAATGAGGCTTTTTTTTCCAAGTGAAGCAAAATGTTGTGCCCGAGGTTCCGCAGGCATCAGAGGGAGCGGGAGGGAAGGAGCTGCTGGAGGCAAGAGCTGCCCAAATTCAGGAATTCTCTTTTCCTAACAGCACGTTCCTTGAGAGGAACCTTCCAAAACGGGGCTGTTGGAGCAGCGCTGTGGCTCGGAAAAGTGATTTCTGTCGCTGCACAGCCCCTTTGTGAGCAGCTCCAGGGCCACCTCCCGCTGCCACCTCGGGGTTTTCACGGCGGCAATTCCGGTTCTGAACGTTCCAGGCTGAAAAAGCTGCAGCGTGAAAGGCAGAAGTATGAGAAAGAGCTAAAAAAAAGTGAATTGTTCCGTTGAAGTAGAATTATTTCTTCACCCGCGCGCTGCAGCCAAGGTCAGGCCGACCTTTCCTCGCGTGGGGTGGGTTTGGGACATCTCAGAGCAGGAAAAACCTGCGCAAACCATCCCCGTTCCACCACCCCGGGAGGAAAGGGAGTCCTGCAACCACCAGATCAAATCCCAGAATGGCCTTCGTGGCACGTGTGAGGCACTGGATCCCTCTCTTCCCAAAAATAACCTCCACTTGCTCATGGCAGGCCTTGGGGACTCGCTCCTGGGACTATTTTTTCCCCCTTTTCCAGAGGGTTTTAAATTTCCGCCTTCCTTCTCCAGTATCTCGTTGCTCGGCAGGCCCAAGGAGCCACCAAAATCCTCACTGGGAGAGGGCAGGGCAGGATCTGCTGCTTTTCCCTGGAAATGATGGATATTTTGGTGTTTTATTGCAGCCGAGTTCCTTGTGGGGTGAGAAAGGGGGATAGGAATGGCACAGTTTTTATCTGGCACCAAAGTACCCCCCCCCAAAAATGCATTTACACCTTGAAGGGAGGAAATGGCACCAGGATCCTGGAAATGCCCTTTTTCTGGGAATTGGGAGAGGGTTTTCCTACAGAAACCAGCCCTGGGGGTGGGTCGCTCCCCCTCCCTGTGCTTTATCACCTGGGTGTTTCCAACTTTTGACCCTTTTTCCTTCGGTTTCGGGTTCCATTTAGGAGCTGTAGCTCTTCTGCCCCCGTGGAAGCGTGACTGGTATGGATAATGGTGTGAGAGAATGTCCAGTGGAATTCCAGAGGGATGTGGAGCCCGTCACGGCCCGAATTCCGGCAGAGGTGAGAGCAGGAGCTGGGCTGGGAATCCGAAGCAGGTCCAGGGAGGGAATTCTGCCCTGCTCAGGTGAGATCCCACCTGGAATTCTGCATCCAGAAGGACGTGGAGATGTTGGAGCAAGTCCAGAGGAGGCGCCAGGATGATCAGAGGGATGGAGCAGCTCTGCTGTGGGGAAAGGGCTGGGAAAAATTGGGATTGTCCAGCCTGGAAAAGCTCCAGGGTGACCTAATTGTGACCTTCCAGTGCCTGAAGGAGCCACGAGAAACGTGGAGAGAGACTTTGGACAAGGGATGGAGGGACAGGGCACAGGGAATGGATTCAAACTGCCAGAGGGGGCAGGGATGGATGGGATATCGGGAAGGAATTCCTCCCTGTGAGGGTGGGGAGGGGCTGGGATGGAATTCCCAGAGAAGCTGCGGCTGCCTCATCCCTTGGAAGTGTCCCAGGCCAGGCTGGAGCAACCTGGGATGGTGGAAGGTGTCCCTGCCCTTGGAATGGGAGGAGTTTTAAGTCCTTCCAACCCAAACCAGTCTGGGGTTTGAGCTCTGGGCTCCTCAAAGCCGCAGTGCTTGCGTAATCCATGGAATGTGCCCCTCTGAAACGTTCCCCTCCCCTTGGGAAGAGGCTGGGCATTCCCAGCTGACAGGCAGGGCAATTCCCTGCCCAGGGTCGAGTGGCAGAGCTGCACTAGGGCCCCCAAGTCCATGTTTCCCTGCTCCTGGACTCGTTGGAATCTCTGGAAAAGGAGGTGATGCCGAACCTTGCCCTGGTTTAGCCCAAATCCAGGGCTGAAGTTCACCTTTGCTTGGCTGCACAGCTTGGGAGGGGGAGTTGAGCTGATCCAGGGGGTTTTGGCCATAAACATTAACTTTGGAGTTGGGAAACGTCCTGAAAACAAGGGAAATGTGAACTCCTCTCGTCCACAAAGTGTCAAAAGTTCACGCGTCAAGCCTGGACTTGTCCTCACTCCAGAACCTCCACGGGGTTGGATTTTGTGGCATTTATTTGCTCTCTGTGGGAGAAAAATGCTGATTTTATAAATCTGAGCGGTGGCAGGAGTGCCAAGAACAAAATCCCTCCCATTCCACCCATCAGAGGGGGAAAACTGCCTGGTTTTACCCTCGGGAGCTTGGGAATGATGTGGGGATAGGGCTTGGGTGCTTCTCTTCCAGAAACTTCCCTTCTGTCCGTGCCTAAATCGTGGAGGAGGGAGAAAAAAGAGAAATAATAGGGAGAAAACAGCACATGCAAGAGGAATTCTTGGAATTTTGCCTCATGATCCGACCAGGAATTCACTGTGCTAGAAACTTAGCGAAACGTTTTAACCCAAATCCTGGCCACGGGGTGAAAGGCGCAGCAAAGGGGAAATATTATTCCTTGTGGGATTGACTTTGTCCCACTTATCCTATACTTTTTCCAGGATAACCAGGAGAAGAAGAAAGTGCTGAACTCCCTGATGTCCGGGGCTCTGGCTGGGGCTGTGGCTAAAACTGCAGTGGCTCCTCTGGACAGGACAAAAATCATGTTCCAAGGTGAGTCCCGCGGGCTTTTCCCAAATTGTTTCTACTTTGAGCTTCTGATCTGCTCACCCAGCTCGTTTCCCGGGAGTGCGAGGAGATGTGGAGACACTGGGAAGAGGGAATTGGGCTGTGGGAGTTCCCTGCTGAAGGCTGGATGCCCAAATTGTGTCAACTCTCCCCCAAACTGGGAGGCAAAAGGCACTGGAGCTGCTGCCCCCCTGGATTTGTGTCCTCTGGAACCCCTAAATCGTAACAGAAGAGGAAATTCCTCTGACTGGAGTAGAGAATTTCCACGTGTTTAGCAGGATTTGGGGATTTTGGGGTCTGTGGCAGTGCAGGGGCTGTCAGCTCCAGCAGTTATCCCAAAGGGAGCAGCACAGGCCTTCAATTCCGTGGACGTTGGGGAAAGCCAGGAATGTTAAATCTGGTGATGTCCCAGATTAACTGAACCGGGCTCCATCTAATCCTTGGCTGACATTTAATTTAGAACTGATTTTCATTCTGGGCAGAGCAAGGAGCTTTGGGATTGCTGGCATATGGATCAGGGAGTCCAGGGAGCCAAAGAAATCCTGGGCTGGGATTGCCACTGGGGCCTGAATTTTTGGGTTTTCCCACCAAAAACACAAACCCGGGTTCATCTCGGGGTGGAAATATCGGGAGCAGGGATGAGAGGGAAGCCACAGAGCTGGGGTGAGCCAGCAGCTGACCGAGGGAGTCACCTGGAATTTGGACAGGCCACATTCCTAAAAACACCTGCTTGGTTTGGCCCATCCAAGTGGCTGGAAAGGATGGGATTAAAACGTTCCAATCGGAGCAATTTCTTGGGATCTCATGGATTTTTTGGGGTTCTTGCTGTCTTAAAGGGTTTTATTCCCTGTCTTGTGAAGAAGGAAAACACCTCTGGATCACCAAAGTGATCCCTTGACTTAAAAACTGGGGAATGGGGCTTGGAGCAACCTGGGATAGGGGAAAACGTCCCTGGCAGAGGGGTGGAACTGGATGAGTTTTCCCAACCCAAACCATCCCCCGATTCGATAAATTTCCCTGTGGCAGAGGGAGAAAACCTTTTAAAGGGATAAAACCGCCTCAATAACCAGCGACAGTGGTTTCATTCCTCTAAAAAATAAAAAAATTGGAAATAAAAGCCTTGAATTGCACCGAGGAGCAGCAGCGGGGTAAACGGATTTGCATGGGATTGTTGGATACACTCGAGAGGCTCCCCGGGTCTCAGATGAGCGAGGAGGAAGCTGCAGCAGCCCCTTAATTGGAGCCACGTTTCATTAGGGGTTTCCAGCCAGGGTTTTCCCTTCCCCGCTGCAGAGCGGAGCTGCCAAACAAATCCTGCTTCCCGAGGCCTCGTGGATTCCACGGATAAGGAGGTGCTGTCACTTTGGATGGATGCGAGGGAAGGGGGGGAAAAAAACCAGGGAGTTCATTTGAGTGTTGCTCGGATGGAGCCGCTCTTGCGTGGAGCTTCGCTCGCTCCTCGCTGGATTCTGGAATTAGGCTGGGATCTGGGCATGGAAATGCTCTGGAAAATAAGTGAACGCTGCAGTTTTGATGTTTTTTCCTTAATTAATTTTTTTTTTATTTATTCATTTATTCCACGCAAACCGAATTTTCCTAACAGGCAGTGGGGGGGAAAAAAAAATGGACTTTTGTGCTAAATTATGGGAGCATTTACCAGTGGAAAGCCTTTATGATAAAGAATCTCTGTTTCCTCTTGCATTCATTCTTTTCCTGCTATTTTTATCCCTTCAGCCAAAACACCTGTGGGGTTTATTTAGGGATTCATGGATCAGATATTTCTTTTTATGTCTTGCAAGCCCTAATGTTCATTTTTTTTTTTTTCTTTTTAGTGTCTTCAAAAAGATTTTCTGCCAAGGTGAGGTGATGTCTGTCTGCTGTTGCCCTGAAGTGTTTGATTAATCTTTTGTTGGCCTGTATTTCACTTTTTTGGGGATTTATCAGCAGCATTCCGTGAAAACGCAGAGGGAAAGGCTGGGAATGGTGTTGTTAATTGTAGGATTAATTAGGGCAGTGATTGCTGGGGGGGTTCAAACTCCAGGTTGTACCTGTGATGTGACAATAAATGTGACATCACTCGGGGCTTTGGTTTTTGGGACCTTTTTTAGTGATTTTGGGACCTTTCCTTGTGGTTTTGGGACCATTCCTTGTGATTTTGGGACCATTTCTAGTGCTCGCTTGCTTCCGCCAACCACACAGGAGTCATCCCAGCATTTATAGGGAATTAAATCTGGGAGCTGATCCCTCTCCTGGCTCTCTGAGTGGGTTTTTCCCCGTGCACTGCAGCCTTTCCACGTGTGCCCTGCCCACGCGTGTGCGATCTAAACGTTCCCGCCCGGCCCCGAGGAGATGAATTTGGGTTTGGGAAGGGGTTTTGTGCCAACTCTGCCTTCCCTCAGCGGGAGAAGGAGGCAGGCTGGGATCGAAACCTTCTCCCTGCCCTTGGCTTTCACGTGGATGCGCTGGAGCCTCCCCGCAGGATCCAGGATGGCCCCGTCGGGACAAGGGGGATTTTGGGAGGGCTTCAGCTGTGGGGTCGGCTCCTTCCTCTGCGTCCCCGTTTTCCCCGCGTCCCCGCCTGACCCTTGCCCGGTTCCCCGCAGGGAGCTGACGGGCTGCTTTGTCCCCGCAGGAAGCGTACAAGCTGATTTATCACACCTACCTCAGCGAGGGCTTCTGGAGCCTCTGGAGGGGGAATTCCGCCACCATGGTCCGGGTGATCCCCTACGCCGCCATCCAGTTCTGCGCCCACGAGGAGTACAAGCAGATCCTGGGGAATTACTACGGATTCCAGGGAAAGTAAGAGGCGGCAGGGCTGGGGATCCTGCTGGGATCCTTGGATCCTGGAGGGTGGAGCAGAGGCTGTGAGGGGGGAAGCTGTGAGGGAGAAGCTCTGAGGGGAAGGCTCCAAGATGGAAGCCGTGAGGGGGAAGCTTTACCTGGAAGCTGTGAGGGGGAAGCTCCGAGGTGGAAGCTGTGAGGGGGAAGCTTTACCTGGAAGCTCCATGGGGGAAGCTGTGAGGGGGAAGCTCTGAGGTGGAAGCTCCAAGGGGAAGCTGTGAGGGAGAATCTCTAAGGGGAAGGCTCCAAGATGGAAGCCGTGAGCGGGAAGCTTTACCTGGAAGCTCCAAGGGAAAGCTGTGAGGGAGAATCTCTAAGGGGAAGGCTCCAAGATGGAAGCCATGAGGGGGAAGCTTTACCTGGAAGCTGTGAGGGGGAAGCTCCGAGGTGGAAGCTCCAAGGGGAAGCTGTGAGGGGGAAGCTTCAAGATGGAAGCTGTGAGGGGGAAGCTGTGAGGGGGAAGCTCCAAGATGGAAGCTCCAGGGTGGAAGCTCTGAGGGGGCCTCTCCGAGTGCCAGCCCCTCTTGGGATGGGGTTTGAGAGGCCAAGGGAAGGGCAGATTTGGTGAGGACACAACCCTGTCATGTCCAGGCGTGGGCAAGAAGTGGCCTGGACGTGGAACGAGCAATTCCCAGCACTGGGAATGGGCAGGCGGAACAAAGAGCAGGAGAAGCAGCAGGCTCCAGCCGAGCCCTGAGCCTCTTCTCCCCATGGGTTTTCCCTGTGGGATGGCTGGGAAAGAAAGCCCAGCAGGCAGGGCAGAGCTGTTCCCAGCAGCCGGGTGGGATTTGCAGCCGCAGGTGACGCTTGGTCTCTTCTCTCCCCTCACTCCAGGGCGCTGACGCCTTTCCCTCGCTTCATTGCCGGCTCCCTGGCTGGCACCACGGCTGCCATGGTCACCTACCCGCTGGACATGGTCCGTGCCCGCATGGCTGTCACGCCCAAGGAGATGTAAGTGCCTCATGCACAAATTTTTTGGGGGTTTTTATAAGGTCCCGTGGCTTTATTCCCATTTTCTGGGTCATTTCTTGCTGGGAGGTTTTGGTGGAATAAAGCCCTGGGGTCTGAGCAGTGATTCAGTGAGCAGAGTGGTGGGTGTGGGAGGAGATGGATACTGGGAGACCAGTTTAGGAGGCCGGCTGGATCCGGGAAGATCCAAGAGACAGCGCAGCAGGGCAGCGGGAGAGCTGCTCCCTTGGGCGAAATCCCCTCTGAGCTGCCTGAGGAGCTCAGAGCCGAATTAATTAACAGTTAATCCGTCAGGAAAGCCCTGCTGGGAATATCCCGGCCGCTCACCAGCGCAGGCCCGCTCTCCCCGTTGTCCCCACGGCAGGTACAGCAGCATTGTCCACGTCTTCATCCGGATATCCCGGGAGGAGGGGCTGAAAACCTTGTACAGGGGCTTCACGCCGACCATCCTGGGGGTCATCCCCTACGCCGGCCTCAGCTTCTTCACCTACGAGACGCTGAAGAAAGTCCACGCGGGTAAATCCGGGGGAAACGCTGCGGGTTTTGGGGCCGGCTCCAGGGCTTTGGAGGGAGGGGTCCGAGGGCTTTTCCTCGGGAAAAGAAAAGCTCTGGAGTCTGTCCGGCTCGGGAGGATGGGCAAAGAAAGCTGCAGGAAGGCTGTGCCTGTCCTGGAGAGGAGCAAGGTGGGATTCCCAGGTGGAGAAGGAGTTGGTCACGCACCAGGTTGGGAGCAAAACCTGGGGAGAGAAACCTCGGGAGTTGTACCTGTGATGGGTCAGTAAATGGGACATCTCTCAGGGCTTGGTTTTTTGGGACCTTTTCTAGTGATTTTGTGACATTTCCTTGTGGTTTAGGGACCATATCTAGTGATTTTGGGACCATATCTAGTGATTTTGGGGATCATATCTAATGATTTTGGGGATCATATCTAGTGATTTTGGGATCATATCTAGTGATTTTGGGGACTTTTCTTGTGATTTGGGGACCTTTAGAGATTTGGGGACCATTTCTAGTGATTTTGGGATATCTAGTGATTTTGGGGACCTTTTCTTGTGATTTGGGGACCTTTAGTGATTTGGGGACATTTCCTTGTGATTTTGGGGACCTTTTCTTGTGATTTTGGGACATTTCCTTGTCGTTTGGGGACCTTTAGTGATTTTGGGGACCATTTCTAGTGATTTTGGGATGATATCTAGTGGTTTTGGGGACCTTTTCTTGTGATTTTGGGACATTTCCTTGTCGTTTGGGGACCTTTAGTGATTTGGGGACATTTCCTTGTGATTTGGGGACATTTCCTTGTGATTTGGGGACCTTTTCTAGTGATTTTGGGACCATTTCTAATGATTTTGCTCGGGAGTGCAACTAGGGACCAAAACCTCGGGACCAAAACCTGGGGAACAAAACCCTCGCGAGCACAACCTCTGGCACAAAACCTCCGCCTCTCCGCCCGCTCACCCTTAATTCTGTGCGAGCTCCGAGGAGTTCCCACCTCTGTGCCCCTCTCTCTGTCCCGCAGAGCACAGCGGGAAGGCGCAGCCCTCGCCCCCGGAGCGGCTGCTGTTCGGGGCGTGCGCCGGCCTCATCGGGCAGTCGGCCTCGTACCCGCTGGACGTGGTGCGGCGCCGCATGCAGACGGCCGGCGTGCTGGGCCACACCTACAGCTCCATCCTGCTCACCATGCAGGAGATCGTCAGGGAGGAGGGACTCGTCCGGGGCCTCTACAAAGGGCTCAGCATGAACTGGGTCAAGGGCCCCATCGCCGTGGGGATCAGCTTCACCACCTTCGACCTGACGCAGATCCTGCTCCGGAAGCTGCAGCAAGGCCCCGGCCTGGAGAGGTAGTGGCTTCGTGGCCACGTGTAGAAAGAGCAATTAATTCCCTGGCCTCCCACGTGCTCCTGCAGCTGAGAACTCGCCCATCTTGTTGGGTTGTTTTTTTTTTTTCCTTTTTTTCCTGGCTTTTTTTTTTTTTTTTTTTTTTTTTTTTTTTTTTTTTGGTTGCCGCTCCACA
>VZTI01000919.1:0-29561 GCA_013397865.1 Struthidea cinerea
CCATATCCCCTATCATGCACCAGTGGCTGGGAAAGTGGAATGGTGCAATGGCCTGCTCAAAACCACCTTGAAGGCACTGGGTGGGGGAACTTGAAAAAACTGGGAGATGCATTTAGCTAAGGCCACATGGTTGGTGAACACCTGAGGCTCCACCAACTAGGCAGGGCCTGCCCAATCCGAACCCCTGCATATAGCAGATGGAGACAAAGTTGCAGCAGTGCATATCAGGGGACTCTTGGGAAAATCTGTTTGGATTCCTCCTGCATCGAGTAAAGACAAACCCATCCATGGGGCTGTCTTTGCTCAGGGGCCAGGTTGCACATGGTGGGTAATGCAGAAGGATGGAGAGACATATTGTGTACTGCAGGGAGATTGATGGTAGGTGAGAACCGCTTGTAATGTTGGAATGCCTATATATGTTTTTTGAATGTTGCTGCCACTGTTTGTATATAGTTATGTGTATATGTATAAATATGTGTGTTTAAAGTTGAAATGTATTAATTTGGGCATTGAGCAGATGGTATGGAATAAGGGGTGGAAAATTTTATGTCTCGGTTTTGGAGACAAAACTTCAGGAGGAAACACTCTGGAATGAGTGTCTCCTCTGAAGGGGAAAGGGCCTCCTCTTTTCCTCCACCAATAAGACAAGTGGGTCACAGCAAGTGAAAGTGGAAAAAAACAGACTGTTTATTAACAAACAAAACAGGGTAGAACAGGAAAAAAAAAAACAAAACAACAAAACCTCAAAATACAACAAATGCCCGGAGAGGGAACAGACTCATGGGCTCGGACCAGCTGAGGCCACCCCGCGGGCCTGCTGGGGCCACCCCCTGCAGGTCCCCCGGACCAGCGAGGAGGGAAGGGAGGCAGTGGAGCAAGGGAAGGGAAGAAGAACAAGGAAAACCAACAGAACCTTTTTCCAGCTAGCTGGAACACAACAGAAACCAAAAAAAACCCAGCACAGCACTCCCGGTGCACTCCCTGCTGAGCCCCGCTGAGACCCTTGGAGCCCCCAGCCACTGGGCCGAGCTGTTCAGTGTTCAACCAACCTGCACCTGGGTCCCATGGCCCCACCCCCGGGTCCATCTTAAAGGCACGGTGTCCTTGGGCATTAAGCAGGTGGTTAAGGAATAAAGCGGCTTCATAACATCACCCCAGGACAGGTGTGGTCACCAGATTGGAGGAAAGGGATGCCACCCAGAGGCACCTGGACAGGCTTGAGAGGTGGGACCTTGCAAACCTCACGGAGTTCAACACGGCTGAGTTCAAGAGGCTGCACCTGGGTTGGGGCAATCAGAAGCAGAAATACAGGATGGATGGAGAATGGATTGAGAGCAGACCCGCTGGGAAGGACTTGGGGTTGTTGGCGGATGAGGGGCTGGGCATGACCTGGCAATGTGCCCTTGCAGTCCAGGAAGCCAATAGTATCCTGGGCTGCATCCAAAGCAGCGTGGGCAGTAGGTCGAGGGAGGGGTTTCTCCCCCATTACTCTGCTCTCATGAAACCCCCTTGAGTACTGGATCCAGCTCTGGGACCCCCAGCATAAGAAGGACATGAACCTGTTAGAATAAGTCCAGAAGAGGGCCATGAGGATGATCGGAAGGATGGAGCACACTCTGGAAACACTGAACAAATAGGCAAACACAACTGCTGAGCAGGTAAATTGAGGCAATTGTGTAGGATAAAAAAATTTCCATATGTAATTTTACTGATGCTGACACTTCTGGAATAGAAGAATTTATCCAATTATGTCATTATCTTCAAATGGGCATTTTTAGGGTATTATTCACCTCATCTCAAATGTACGAAGCACACTGTGAATCACACATGAAAAGGAGCCCGCACTATTACAAGAGCTTAGTGTGACTACTTGCAGGGAGCCATCTGGGTTGTATTTTAAGTGAGAGCAATCCCACCCCCTCTGTCTTGTTTTGGAGTGTGTGGTCCACACTGACTGTTCGTCACTGAAGAGTGTTCATGAAAGAATGATTAGAAAGCAAACGAGATGATGTTACCGTGCAGCACTCAAAGCACTGTTTCACTTACCAAAGAGCAACACAAGGCGGGGGAAATAACCATTTGAATGTAGCAAGAACAATCAATGAAACTGTAATGGCTGGAAGACACACTTAGATAAGAAATAAGGTGCATATTTTTGCCTACAAGGATGACTTACTATAGGGGAAATGCATAGACATTGTCAGTATCTGGGCTTTTTTCACTGACATTGCATGGCTTGAGGTATTTTAAGATCTTTCCACTTCAAACAAAATTTAATTCAAAGATGTTTTAGAAGTCTCCTTCTGATAGGAGATTGTTAGATTTAAGAAAAACTCTTTCTGATATTATATTTCCTTAAATTTTGAATCCACCTATAAAACAAATGTAAATATTACAAAATTATTCAATAATACCAGAAGACAAGTGAGGAAAATCTCAAACAAAAGACCTGTTTTCACAAGTCATTATCTATCATGAGTACCTAATACAGTGAGTTTCTAGACTCAGCATCAAGCACCACCACCAAGAACTGTGCAAGTGAGAGACGGTTTGTTCAGCTTCTGAGATGTGAATGTAGTATTAAAGTAGCTTTTACCTACATCAGGTGTCATAATATATAGGGATACCATCACAGAATAAGCAACTGTTGGGAAACAGAATTTGACTTCAGAGACCAGCCGTGAGTCATGAGTTTGTGTACTGAAAATACTCTTGCATAATACAGTGAAGTTGAACATGTTTCTTTAGTAAAATTTTAATGCTGCAAAATAGCAGAATTAATAAAAACCCCTGAATCACAATAACTCATAGTCCTGTTTTAGAGTTTATACTACAGTTTACCAAAATTATTTGAGATGCCCAAAGTATTCCCCATTTTTCTTCAAGACATTGTGGCTTTCCAAGCCCTAGAATACATTCTCCCTAATTAGATAGCTATCCAAAGGTCACATGAAATTTGTAGGATTTGGATAATCAGTCTCTTTAAAGCTGGCTGGTAGTTTCATGGACATAAAGCAATGTTCAGAGAAAGCAGAGGAATCCCATCCTCTTCAAGGTGCAGGGGATTACAGCTAGGAGGGGATTTACCAGGGGACTACAGCTAAGAGGGCTATGACCTCTCCATTAGCGAGCACAGAATAACACAAACATGGTACAGCATGAGGAGGGAGCCGTCCAACGACACAGCCCCCTCCTGGCTCCCTCATCATTCCTGTGGCAATGATACAAAAAAAATCACGTTTCAGGCAGAAAATGAGCCATGGGTTTGGATAGCATTGATTATTTAGTGTATTAGCAGAGGGCAGAGTTTACATGCAGTATCAATTAGAAAATACTTGGCAATGAAAACAAGGCCAAAGGCCTTTCTGTTTTATGGCCAAATCCTGCTCACTTTCCTCATATGAGTAGCTCTAATGAAGTCAGCTTGAGCTCAATGATTTCACTCCAATCCTTAAATCTCTTACAAGTTGAAGATAAAATTTGAAAGTATTTTAAAGGGAAACTTTTAACCTCCGCCCCTAGTTACAATTTTGGCTGCTTCCTTTATCATCCTCTTCTCAGATCATCTCTGCCCAAAAGTTCTAAAAAAATCCTCCAGATATTTTCTTCTTATTCTTTTTCTTTAAATACTATAATTTGTATTTATTTCCCTTAATTCTGTTACAGGTTTCTTAGAAATTCAATGTCATAGTGATCAGAACTGCTCTTTGAACTTTCCCACAATGTTGCAGGATTCAGAAATACTGAAGGCAGTCTCAGATTTTGTGTTAAAAGGTATATTTCAGCCCCCTTTCAGTAGGTTGAGCTGTGCCAGCAAAGGCAGTGGTTTGTCAGAGAACTTTTCTAGGGTAAGAACGGTCTGGAGTGGAAAAGATGAACTGTGTGATGTGCCTTTGGTGCACGGTGTTACTGGAAGGGTGCAAGTACTCCTTCACTAGCAAGGACCTTTACACAAGGTTGTAATGGTTCAGGGCACATTTGTTCTTTGTCAGCCTTGTAACTGACCAGCTCTCTGAGCACCCCGGGTGTGAATCCCCACAGTGGGGCAGTGCCTGTCCCTGCCCCTGGGTGAGGGCAGTTCTCCTGCTGCTATTCTGCTGCTGCTTCTCTTTGTGCAGTCAGAAAAGTGTCACTTATCATCAAATCATAGAATGGTTTGGGTTGAAAAGGACTTTCAAGATCATCTAGTTCCAACCTCTCTTGCTGTGGCCAGGGCAATGTCCACTAGACCAGGTTGCTCAAAGCCGTGCCCAACCTAGCCTTGAGCACCTGTAGGGATGGGGCATCCACAGCTTCTCTGGGCAACTTGTTCCAGTGCCTCACCACTTTCACAGTAAATAATTTCTTTTTAATATCTAATCTAAACTTTCCCTCTTTCAATTTGAAGCCATTCCCCCTTGTCCTACCACTGCAGGTCCTTGTAAATAGTCCTTCTCCAGCTCTCCTGTAGGTTCATTACAGGTATGGGAAGGTGCTCTAAGGTCTGCCTAAAGCCTTCTCTTCTCCAGGCTAAACAACCCCAATTCTCTCAGCCTGTCATCATAGGAGAGGTGTTTCATCCCTCTAAACATCTTCATGACCCTCCTCTGCACTCACTCCAACAGGTCGTGTCCTTATCTCTTGTACCATTGTTCACTTTTACGAAGGAAAGAAGAGACCAGAGGTAATAACAATGTTGTTTCTTCTCCTTACTCCAAGTTAGCAAAAGTTTGTCAATGGCTCTGATTGCTTATATTAATCAAAAATAGCAGTACAAATTTCACCTTTAAGTTTGCAACTGATTCAAATTACTTTGACTGTATTAATTATCAGGAATTCCTAATCGATGTTTGGTGATCCTGTATGCTGCCCTGTATTTGAATAAGAGAAGATTAATATCTAACTAGGACCTTTTCTTTTTTTAGAAAGACAATTAAATTATGACAAACTATTTCATTGTCACAAACAATTGACCATTTTCTTGTAGAGAAGTAAATTACTTGGAAAATGTTACAGACTTAACACCTTCCTAATTATTGTGTAACAGTTCTCTGTGATTTCTAAAATTCTTCACACAAGCTTTTGGATTTAGGGAGGAGAGAGCAGTGGGACAAATTATTTTGTTGAGGTAATGTAGGAGAAAAAAAAATCTGATTAAGTCTCGTACCATGCATTTGTGTTTTGTGTTTTCTGTTATATACAAAGATTTTGCAAACCTTCACTTGGGATTTGGCTATTAAATTCTGTGTGGTAAAGAAAGTAATATGTCACTAGAAGACTAAATATAGCAAAAAAAGATTCAAACATCCCTTTTATTTCCATTGAAAAAATAATTCATTAAGTCTGAAGTATTTTTGAAAAATAATTAAGCTGAAATACTGGTTTTCGTTGGGCATGTTTCTTGCTCTAAATAAATTAGAAAAAAATAGTTAACCCATACCAGAATTTCAAGGTTTCTTGCAGTTGGGTTGCTTGCTTGAACTATGGGAGAAAAAAATCCAGATTTTATAGAATAAGGACCTAAATAATCTGTGTGCCCTGAAATAGTGTTTTTGGAGAAATAGAACTTTTTCATTTTGGGTTTGTTGTTTTTCTTTTTTTTTAATCCTGCTTTCCTTCTGTATCAGAAATAATACACTGCCAAATCATTGCCATTTTGGGGGATATGGGCTGTTTCCCAGCTTTCCTAGCAGCCTGATCTGTCATCACAGTAACTGAGATCATATTAATCTCAAAAGTACATGTCTGGCTCTAAAGACTCTCTGTAAAGTATCTCCCCCAAAAACCTCTAGTGGCTTCCCAGCTCCTAAAAATTTGGATCTTGGCACTGCTGTTTCTGAGGCCTATCTATCAGCTGGATACTGACCCAAAAGAGAACTCTCAAACACAATCCTCTACCCAGAGACACGAAACAGAAGTTCATGCTCCATGGTAATTTTTCTTCTAAGCATTCCATGTAGTGGCAGGTGTTGTCTATCTTATTTTACATGCCAGAAAAGCACCAGGGAGTTACAGTTTGAGTTGCAATGCTACCAAGATGTCTGAAGTCTTTGCACCTCTGGAACAAAGAAATAAGTCTCATCTGTTTTGTCTTATCAGCTCCTTCTAACACATCACCATCTGAATAAAAATACTTTGTCAAATATTGTACATGTAGGTAGCATGGGCTGTACATGTTTGGTTATTTCTTTTTATCTCATAGCTGATAGGTAGGCTTAAACATATTTCTTAAACATGTTTTTTTACAGCTTTAGAAATTTAAATGCTGCGAAATCTGTCTGTTGTTCTTGCAGTCTGTAAACTCTTAAAAGTTATCGGTTGTTACATATTGGCTTAAAACAACCTTGAGCCTTTTCATCGCATCAATAAAAGCATTTCCAACATGACAACAAAGTAATTCTTTGGACAAAACTCCATTTTGTTGCATATATCTGTTATGCGTCCCAAAAATTCATTTAAGCATTTGTTCCTCCTCATTTGCTTAAAATGGCTTCTCTTCAAGGAGACCAAGAAGAAAGTTAGGTACCAAAATAATTTAAGTCTGAATGTTCTTTATGTTACTTCCACTCTGGAGCCCAGTCTCCAGCCCAGTCAAGACTAGACTGCTTCATGCTGCTGCATTTAGTGCATCCTGATTATTCAAATCTGAGTAATTAGCTGCAGTAATCATCAGCCCTTACAGATCCATTAAAATGGTATAAATCTGGAATAAATCTCTATAAATTTAAAAAGTCTGGGCCTGAAGTTTTATGGTTGAGATAAAAATAAAGTTCATAATTTTATGCATTTTTCATGTTTGTTTCCCATCTCATCAGTGTTGAACTGTGTTAATGCTGATGTAAAAAATCCAACATGCCCTAATATATATTTCTGATAGGTACAGATTTACACTCTGTATGAGCGTGTGTGTGTGTGCGGTCATTTCCTTGGTTTTTTGAAAGGGTGGGGTTGTTAGATTTGGTATGAATTTATTTTTCTTCTGCAGTACATGTTATTTTGGACACTTCTATTTTAGAATTGAAAATCCTTACAAAAGGGAATCAAACACATTCTAATAAAAGCAAAAATATTCAGGAAAATAGAAGGGAGAAATGTGCTTTAAGCCATGGCAATTTTTTTTTTTTTGGTTTTGATATATTTGGTTTCAGGGCTATCTTCATAGAAAAGACTAAATACTCTAAGTCTCCTTCTTATGTCTCTTCATTGACCCTAATTGTGAGTGAATGAGCCCCAGGGACACTGGGAATAACAATAACAGTTAGGGGAGAGAGAACAGAAAAAGGAAATATTGTTTCACAGGTGTTGAAAAAATCTGAGCCTGAGGCTAGCTCACATACATTCTCAAAAGAAAGGGAATCCCACAGTGAATCACCCAGATTCTCACAGTACTAAAGAATATAGAACTGGAACCAGGGAATATCTGGGGAAGAATCCAATTTTCAACGTAAAATATTGGTTTGAATCAGCTATAGGGGTTGGTTTGAATAATGCATTTAATTTTGACCAGCATGTGGATTCTGTTGCAGAAACGTCATTGTTCCTTTTTATGCGTGTGGATTAAAGCACAGCTTTATTTCGGCGCCTGCAGGTACCTGTTAAGCTGTTTGTGCTCTGTGGGCTTGGTCACACTGTGCATGTGCTGGGCGTGGCAGTCAGTCTGTCTCACTGCTGCACATCAGTACAGGCAATGCAATCATGTGGCTGCAGTGTTAGACCACCTCCAAATGCTTCCTCTTGGGGAGAAGAGGTTACCACACCAGATGTTCATCCAGAGCGAGCAGCAGCTGATTGTGACACCAAGGAGTAAAGGCAGGTTTGTGGGAACGTGAAGGATGCACTACCTCAGACACCAGTTGAACACATACTTCCAGAGTGGCAGCTGTAGCCAGAGCCTGGCTACGTATTGGTTGTGCCCTCTGGCATGAGTGCACAGCCTAATAAGCAGTGAACATGTGCAAGTTCTGGTTTCATTTCTGCTCCCTCTCCTCTTACTCCTGAGGGAGGGCAGAAAGGAAATAGAGGAGAGGGAGGAAAAAGCCACAACACATATCTTCTGCAGCTTTCCCAGCAGCAGCAGGCAGCCAATGAGCCCTGCATTGCCCCAGGTGATGCTCTAGAACTACATTTTTCTCAGTAATCCCAATATGCAATGCTACTGGCTTGGGAAGTGTGGCTGGACAGCTGCCTGGCTAGGGAAGGGGTCATCTCCCTGTACTCAGCACTGGTAAGTGTGCACCTTGAATGTTGTGTTCAGTTTTGGGCCCCTCATTACTACTTTATCTCATTAGCTGATGAAGGGTCTGGAGCACAAATCTAATGGTAAGCAGCTGTGTTTAGCCTGGAGACCTTATTGCTGTCTACAACTACCTGAAAGGAGGCTGTAGCCAGGTGGGTGTTGGTCTCCTCTCAGGAAGCAAGCAATAAGACAAAAGGAAATGGCCCCTATTGCATCAGGGGAGATTTAGACTGGGCATTGCGAAAAATTTCTTCACTGACAGGATTGTCAAGAATTGGAATAGGCTGCCCACGGAAGGGTTCCTCTGGAAGTACTTAAAAGTTGTGTAGAGGTGGTACTTAGGGACATGGTTTAGTGGTGGACTTGGCAGTGTCAGATTTACAGTGGGACTCGATTATCTTAAAGGTCTCTTCTAACCTGAGCAATTCTGTGACCCCATATTAGTACTCACAGCACAGAAACAGTGGACCCATACTGAAGGAGATCATCCATACTGAAGGAGATCATCCTGTCTGAGGGTCACGGGGCTCTTCCCTGGATGAGATCAGCTTTTGGCTTTCACAGCTGAGGCTTGGTTGCACTTTTATGTTTACTGCTTCTCTCACTGACTTCTTCCAATGCTAAGGAAGGCCAGTGCCAAGGTGGCAGCAGACAATCTGGGCTCAGACCTGAGCATCAATTCAACAGTCTAAAACAAATGAAGAACACGTGTTTCAAGTCCAACTGGGCATCACAATTAATGTTACTATTTCTCTTCCTAGATTTTGATTAAAGTAGTAACTTTTTCCCTTCTGACTTTTGTAGTTTTAGATTCAGAGCTTTTGTATTCTCTTCTGTTCTATATGTTTTAAGTTTGAAACAAAAATCGATCACTTCACTGCTATTTTGATTCTGTTAGCTCTCAGGGAGATCATCTCTACCTCTCTTTCTTAAATCAGACCAAACTGGAAGCAGCTTGTTATTCAGTGACTCAGTTTTGCTGTATTCTTTTCCAATGTTCCAAGTGTAGCTTTTTGCTTTGGGTATGTCATAAAATGTATATGTAAAACATGGAAAGAATATCTCCTTTTAAAACAATACAGTGTACTGCAGTTAATTAAATCAATGTCAGCTTTCCAACTGCATGAACTGAGCTGACCTGTATCAAATGAATTAGAGCAGCAGCCCTTGTGATGGACTTTGGCATGTTGTCATTGATTTGTTTCCCTGTGGTCTTTCTAAACCTTTAGGGAGGTTTATGGGAGGTATTTCAGAAAAATCAGTGAACCCATCAATATGAGACAGAGTAAGTATAGTAAAAATAGTGTTTAGGTTAGGAATACCAGCTGATTTATTTAATAAATCAAAGAAATGATCTAACTCAGTTGCCTCCAGCATTTATCCTTCAGACATCATATATCCTTCTCTTGTCTAATTTAATTTTTCTCCTTGTTTCTATTTGACAGAAATATGAAATTTATAACTGAATACCTAGGTGGGGAAAGCTGAAATTCAAATGTATAGCACACAACATGATCCTCTCTATGGAAAACAGATAAGGAGTTGGCAATATCTAACATTTGGGTAATGGTATTCTTGGCAGCTAGAGGATTTTACAGAATTAGAGGGACTTCTACCAACCTTCCCATCCCTAATGCACTGGGTCAGTGTCAAATTCTGATAGTCTTAATCCACTCTGGTCTGGCACACTGCTCCTTCAGTACACAGGAGCTGCAGGCAGGTAGAAGATAGGTACTCTTGAAAATGACAGTAGTAATTCCTGGCATTACCCTCAGGGATACATGGTCCATGAAATAATGGGGGAGAGATGCCTTCAGGATTTCTCCAATTTATGCATCACCTGGTGTTCTCCCTTTGGAGATTTTCCATGTGCATATATCACTCACAAAAGAAACTGTTTCTGGCCTCTGTAATTCCAGAAACTTTTAAATGTTCCTAGATGTTTGTGTAAGAAACCTCTGAGCACATTACCAAGCCTGAGAAACTACTAAAGCAAAATGGGCGCCAGAGAACAAGAGGACTCTGGAAAGCATTGAGGGTTTTAAAATGACATGATCATAATTACTCTGAAGTCTGCATGTTTTCATTCCTTTAATTGGAAGGTGATCCCTGTTAGTGAGACTGACTCCACATTTTCAGATTGTTTGGCTATAAGCTAGGAGAGATGGCGGTGTGTTATTGTTACGGCTAATTCTGCCGATGTATCGGAATAGTGGACAGAAATACATGGAAATGGCATTGCCAAGTTTCAAATAAATGATCAAGGCAATTTCTTCTCTTAACATGCTTACTTGGATGACCCATTTGAACTGTTCCCTGCAAGTGAGCTGTAGTGTCAAGCAACCATGACCTTTTCTGAGAGTGGTGGGAATTAAAGGAAATCACTCAGCTGTTTGGTGTTTGGAAATTCATAGTGCATTCTCTACACTGTGATAGTATTATAATGTAATTTAATATTATTTAATACCTTATAGAAAAAGAAATAAAGCTTAATTCAAAATTAACTATTCTGTTCCCCAAGCAGGAGATAGCTGGATTAATATTATCCACCATTACACTGTTCCTAGGAGATACCTTCTCTCCAGATACAAAGATCCTGGGTTTCCAAGCAGATTAAGTTTTTTTTAATCTGGATAGGACACAGTATTAATCTGTGTAGTGGATCTTCAGCTCAACATCAACAATATCCAGGAAGTTTGAACTAGCTTTCTGGACACTACATACTAAGTCTGCAAGAAAACCTTTGGCAATTTCAGACCCAAAATTCACCTTACTTTTTTATTAAATCAGAAAATATCATCTACAGTTACATTATCTGGATCAGGTTCTAAAGTCCAAATGATTATGAAAAAGCTTCCTTTATAATGAATGAAAATGATATCTAAATGCTTGTTCAAGATGCTATGGACATTTTGGTGACATCAAAACCAGCAAGCATATTATCACTTGGAGCATTTTATTCCAAGAATAAAATGAATGACATCAGCATTTCTGGCTGGCATGACACTGATGGTTAGCTGTTTCACAAAGTTCAGAGTTCCATCATACAGTTCAAATAGTGAGTGAGATCTGCAGAGCATTTTATTGTCAAGCAGTGGAGACACCCTCACCACTCTACAGGCAAATCTGTTCAAGACTTAGCCATTTCCTCAGTGTCTGCCTCCCTGCAACGCTGGGGAGCTTAGACCCAGCACTGCGTTGGCTACAGCAGGGGGAGCTTGCACCATGGACACGATCCTAGAAAAAGTAGTCAAAAGGACAATTGCCTATGTCCCATAACAGATCTGTAGCAGATATATCAACAGATGGGGCACTAAGGGCATGGCAAAACTGGCAAAAAAAGTTTTACTAAACCTTTGGTTATACTGTCGCTATCTAGCATGAAATGGTTAAACTCTGACACTGATACGCTCGTCTCATACGTTAAGGAGGCATAGAAAGAACATTACATTACTCTCTGAAATATCACAGCTGTGTTTATTTAGATTTATTTATGTGAACTTTATTTAGAAGTGCATTTCTTCAATTTTTATGAACTTACTTAATAAGCTTTTTGCCTTCATCAGACATCTCATCGGAAGACTGAGCTCATGGGATACCATATACCAAACAACTTCTTATTTCTCAAAACACTTTCAGCTGCTAGCAGGGTAGCTCTACATACTGACACACAAAAAATGCATTGCCATTTTCAGGGTTTAAGGTCATAATAGCAGTCTCCATAGCTGCATGTACACTGTTCAGAAGATGTGTTTGAGATTGCTGTAGCTTGCCTGCAGCAGGACTCACTGCAAATGCTGCATTCACTTCTTCCCAGCACATGCTTCATAGTCTGCTACCACCCACTGCTCTTGGACAGTTCTGGCCTCTCTGTAGTAAGAAACTGCAGTCATTGAATACCTCTGAGTGTTTGCTTACCTAAGCAAACCCTTTTCCTGTGAGTGGCCCTAGTAATCTGTGCACTGAGGAAAACAACTCACTCATTCTAACACCTCCTACCATTTTGTGATTTCCTCTGGTTTCCTCCAAGCACTTCTGTTTTCTCATATGGTACACTCAACACAGATTAATCCTCTTTACCAACCTTCAAATGTCTTCTATCTCACATGCTGTCAATGAGCAGTCCCTCCAGAGGGAAATTCCTGTTAAATATCCTTCTGAGTAAGTAGCTGAGTGTGATCATGTTCCACAGGAAACTATGGGGAAAATATTGGATCTGGGACCTGAATTCCTGATCTGAGTAGGTCTTCTAAGTTATCCAGGTGGTTGAAAGGTATTTATTTTCCCTTTTGCTTTCCTGAGTATCTGCAGGGTACAAGAATACAAATCCCACTATTAGTTAATGCCCCAGGGGTACCATATAGTCTTTCATCAAGAAAGGATAGCTGGTGTATGACTTCTGTGAATTGAACTGGAGGCTTTATAGTGCTTCTTGTAGTTCGTACTGCTTGGATAACTGTGCTGAGAAAAGATTCTTTGGTGCAGGCATATAAAAGTGTGCTTAATCCAGGCATTCATTTAGGCCTTAGAACTGTGTAAAAAAATAAATTGATAACTCTTGACATTTAAAACTAGAATATCCCTCGATGTATGGAGACTGTGTCTTTTTCATCAGGGTTATCCACAAAGATTAGAAGATGAGCTTTTAAACTTTGATTGCTGTTGTTTCTGCTGCCAATAAAGCAAAATCCCAGGAAGAACATAAATTAAAATAAATTGAAAAAGAGTAATTTGAATCTGTAGCAAAAAGATTCAATCAGAACAGGGGGACAACTCCACTTTTTATGTTAAATTGTTCTGTACATTGTAACATTGGTATGCAAAAAAAGAGTTATGATGAGTCATAGGAATGATTCATTCAGTCCCAGTTCTGGCTACAAGAAAATGTGGATAGCATGTATTTTAGTGTCAGCAGTAGTTTGGATAACAGAATACTTGATTTAAAAAAGAGTGATATAGAAACAAGGGGAGAAGACAGCTGCAGTGCCAATATATTATGTCAGTTTTAGTTGAGTTTTCTAAGAAAGTGATATATGTGGTCATGTATCCTGTACCTCTCAGCCTTCTTCTGATCCCTCTTGTTCAGTAATCAGTGGTAAATAAAAACTTCTTCATGTCTTTTTGACTGGAAATACTTTAATGTTTTTCATCTGACAAAGGAAAATGCTTATATTGAAAAAATATACTTACTTGAAAAACAGAGATAAAATATGAAGAATAACCACAGAAACACAGGAACAGAAGAAAATAGGGCAAGATGTGCCCTTTGCAATTGCATGCAAGCACATTTAATTACACCAAAAGAAACCACCCCGACAGCTCCCAAGCAGAGAAATCCCTATGGCCCTGTGTTATTCTATTTTCATTTTAAAAGAACAGGGAAGAGCAGAAGCCTCTGAAACTTGTGCAATGAGCTTTTTGAAACAGAGTATAACGCACCTCTTAAATTTCCTTCAAATTCTGCCTTACACATGAGAAAGTAGACATTAGTTGAATTAAATTAAGGACCTGGATTTGTACAGTTTTGAGGAGGTGGGTATAAACTGGACATATTAATTTATAGGAGACAGAAAAATCATTGCTGTCTGCTACAGACCTCAGTTCATATTTTATATTAAAATACTGGAATTTTCTCCCTAGCATGTGTTAGAGCTGCCAGAAGATGATGAGGTCTCTGACAAGGTCTTCGGTTGAGGTTAAGCTGACTGCAAGGCATGTGGAGAGCTACTGGCTATGAAATGAGACATCGCTGACCAGGACAGATAACTGTGGGAAGCTGGCCAAAGCTACAGAGTGCTGTGACTTTTCCTGGATTTCACATCTGTATAAAGGGTTTATGTGAAAAATGACCACATTTCACAAACAATTGAAGAGGAGTGTCAAGTACCTTCTCAGGGCCAGTCGCTTGCAAGGCCAGCAGTACCTGGGACGTAATATCACTTATGCCATATAAAGCATTCAACCTGGGATATTTTATGATTCCATGATGCTCAAACACAGGAAATACTCTTTAAACATAAGAAAAAATTATTTTTCCCATGAGGGAGATTAGACACTGGAACAGGTTGCCCCAATAGGTTGTGGATTTTCTGTCCTTGAAATTCAAAATCCATCCAGATGCAGTCCTGGGCAGCCTGGCCTGGCTGACCCCACTCTTAGGCTGTTGGACCAGATCATCTCCAGAGGTGCCACACAACCTCAGTGGTTCTGTGGTTCTGTGGTTCTGTGGAAGGATTCTGAGCTGATTTGACACTTGTGTACCTGCCCAGCTGACCTGCATGTTTAATCTTTATAAATGTCAGCTCACTTGGCTCACACTTGGATGATGTATCATTTTAATGTAGTCTGAACATACATGAGGATATGTTTTCACTCATTAAAACTGCCATAAATACAGTTTGAAAAATCCAGTATTTTCAACTGGATGGAGCAATTTTTAGTCAAGGGTACTGGAATGTTTATTATTGCACAAATATTTCTACGTCAGATATAGGTTTGCCATATTTCTGAATTTTTCCTTTTCATGTGACATATCAGGTGCAAGTATATTTGGGAAATTTTTATGTAAGCCCTTGGAAGGCCTCAGAGAAGACCTTCAGTCACTGTAAAAGCAAGGAATCAGTTGCACCTGTAGTTTTCAGCTACGAACAGTACCCACTAGTTTTCTTCTCTTACTTCATGAAGTATTTAATGTTTTCAGAGTTTTTGTGTTCATTGGATATATTTTCTTCTTCTGATGTCTGAGCAGAGTAAGGCCATATAATCTTTTCACCTTTTTGTACTTTCTGGCTCACTTTGGAATAGTTTTCAATATGAGTTACTATAACCTGTGAGTTAGGTTAGAGGTGGGCTATGAAAAGGTTGGGGGCTACACTGACATGTATAAGAGTAATGCAGATGACATTGGGGTTACACAGAATTATCTGCGGTGGCACTAGGTTCTTTTCTTTCTAGGCAAATGAGTGAGGCCTAGGATAAATGTCTTCTGTCCTGTTTTCCTTTTGGTGATATTTGGTTGGAAGCTGATGGCCTCAGGGAATAGAATTTTGGATGGTGAGAGCTTTCCAGGTGAATCTGGGAATGTGAGAGATACTAGGTCCTAATTCCTGAACAGTTCCTGGGATTTGAATTCTTTTTAGACCAAGCTTGGCCTTATCACTTTTTTAAAGAAAGCTGAATTGGTCATTGTAAAGCAATGCAGAACTAAGTTCAGTGATGGATTAAATGTTTGAGGAGCATCAGAATAGTTTGCTTTAGCGGGGGCATGTTGAAGTGCCTGATTTATCTTAACATATTCATTTGTTGAAGTTTAAGAATGGCAGTGGCAATTGAATTAGTTGTAGCACAGCCTCTGCAACTGTAGACAATTAATCTTTCTTGCAGTATTTAGAGTGACAATAATCTGTCTGGATAGCTAATTCTCTATCTTCCCACACAAAATCAATTCTGCATTAAATGGAGATAAATAAAATATTTTTAACTGTTAGTAGGAATTTTGGGAAAGTATGCTGAAGATAAGGTTATTGTGTTATTCTCCTCTTCAGACTAGGATAGCACCAGTATTTTGAATCTGTGTGAGTTAAAATGTGTCCCTGGAGCCAGCTGGGTGTTCGTTGTGAGAAGCACATTGGATTACAATAGTCACATTTTGAAATAAAGAGATACAACATGGCCACTGTGGGAAGTTATATCAAGTCTGTGACCATTTCATGGCAGCAGCTTTTATTAGCAGAATCACTGTGATCTCAGCATCTTCAGCTCAACTACAAAGAGCTGGGAACTAGGAGGAAGCTATAACTGCAGTCTGCAATTGGCTGGTCTTACACCAGTCTTCTCTTTCGTAATAGTGAATCTTTTGATATCAGCTCCCTCTCAGGCCTTTTTGCTCCCTTCAACCCACTCTAACTTATAATTTGGCACTTACCCTTTTTTTCTGACATTTTTATTAGTGTTGGAGAAATTCTACCTATTTTTAAGTTGAAGATGAAAGCAACTGATCTAAAAATCTCCACTGACTTCTTTATGTAGCTCTTACAAGATGCTGCTCAAGGTAAGGATTGAATCTGCTGACTCTCATGTAAGTACAGCACTGTCTATTACTGTAGGTGCCAAATGGCACAAATGGCACAAATCACCACTGTGGTCTTAAATCTGATAAAAATGCTCCGTAAGAGACAGCTACAGTCAAACAGACAATCAAATCCCTCACTAGAGAACAATCAGGAAACCTCACAGGGGCTTGGCATGCACATCAGATGTTACAGTTTTTACATCGAATTTCCTGTTCTCTCCAACACCTCCTGTGAATCCAGTGATTGCCCAGAGAGGTGGTGGAGTCGCTGTCCCTGGAGCTGTTCAAGAAATGGCTGGATGTGGCACTTAGGGCCGTGATCTAATTTACAAGGTGGTGATCGGTCAAAGATTGGACTTGATGATCTTGGAGGTCTTTTCCAAATGAAATGATTATGTGTTTTTGTGATTTTAACTTTTATGAGTTTATGAAGAAACCCCTACCTGAAATTCTGTGAACATCTACAGAAGTAAGCCATTTTAAGCTGCTGTAGATGACAAAGTTCCACTACAGCAATAAGGCTAACGTGACATTTTGACATCTGAACACTCTACATACTTAGACAGTGCCATGCCAAATATGCCTCTGGTAGTGACAATTCAGAATTCAAATTAAGTAAGTATATGTTCTTGATTTAGGGAACTGGTTCAGAGAAGCTGTAGCTCTATTTTTTGCCATCCACCCCTATGTCAAGAATGTGCCTGTGACACTGAGACAGCTCTATCAGAAAGCTACCTCCAAAAAGACAAGGTCCACCATCAGTGACAAGCAAAAAGACAGTGGAAAAGGGATATAAACTTCTTTATTAAGTCTGAGAATCCTGTTTTTAAACTGTATAGTCTTCCTCATGTGGCATAAACTTGGATGTACTCTTCAAACGCAGTGATAGAAATATTTGTCCAGACTGCTCAGAAGGCAGTTATCTTACTGTCCTTGCTGGCCAATGCTACAGCTTTTCTTAAGGCCAAATAACAGAGTATTTATTGAAAAGTTGAGGACCTAAGCAGCTTTACAAGGGGGCCAAGATGAAGATGGTGCTTGTGATTTATTAGCTGAAACCAACATACGAACCAGCGTAACAAAGAATGTAGCATGTAACTATCTTAAGACAAGTATTGCATTCATTTGCCATCACCAGACAATGACCTGGGTAGCTGACACCACTGTTTCAGTTACTAAGATTTACAAGTTTTAATAGAGTTCACACATAGTATGTGTCAGATAAAAAGCCTGGCAAAATGGTAATTGTGTGTTATTTTTGGCTGGAATACTGTCCTGTGTGTAAGGCACAGGACTGGGACTGAGGCATTGTATTAACTTTCATTCTCTCTTCTGCTCACCAAATTAGTTAAAGGCAGATTATTTACTCTCCTTGGGCTTGTTTCCTCATTTGTGACATAAGAAAAATTATACTAATACTATCAGGAGTGACAGGAGGTTAAACTAACACTGCTGAACAAGATTGAATTGCAGTATGTAAATACAAAATATTACTATCATTCCACAAACAGAAAATCTTCTGGGTTATGAAATATTTTTGCATTTTCCTCTCTCTTACAACCTGCCAACTTCATGACATTGTGAGAGTTCTAAGGTCAAGCTATACTCCTTTACTCCCCAGTGATGAGGAGCTCAATGGACAAGGGCTGGAACTGAATGGATCATCATTTTAGGATCTTTTAAGAACATTTATGGAAAAAGCCATTTCTAGAAATCCAAAGAATTTTGGAAAAAAAAAATCCCAGCATCCTAGAAATAGTCTACTGATATAAAGTAAATTAAAAGTCTTAATTTAAAAAAATTACGTTTTTTAATGTAGTGATTCAGATGCAACCCCCCTGCTCAGAAATTCTCTAGAGCTGTGCGTTATAGCAAGGAAAAAATCAGTCTGTACTTGCTCTGTTTCCTTATAATGCTCATTCCTTGAGCATTTTCCATGTTGATCTCTGTTAAAAAGTGGGCTTGTTGAAGCTAAAAGACCTCCTTGATTCTGGAAAGGGAAGCATAAAAACATATGAAAACTTAATTTGGGAGTTAACCCATAAAAAATTAATTAGCTAGTCGTAGGTTTAAAGTGAAGAATCTGGAATAGCCACTAGAGGTGTTCAGGTAGATGGCATATGCTCCCAGCATGTAAGTACATGAAACTTGACTGCTTAACTCGTGGTGCTATCCCGTACCAGAAACAGGTATTAGATCAGCTGGATCCTTGGTCTGACCCAGTGCAGGAGTTATATTATCCTTATGGCCTGAAGGTAAACCTGGTTTTATTGCTGATGTTCATCTGTCCCAAACTGATGCTTTACCTTTACAAAAGAAAGAGAATTCCTGTCTTTATCTCTTCAGGAATGTGTATTAAACTTTAAGGTACTACCTGCTCTTAGAGTTTTTTCTCCTGATTCGGGAAGAAACTGAACGAATTTGACCTACAGTTAATTGATGACTTGTGGGAGCTGCCTGTGTCAATGCAAGTCACATGAAGTAAAGCCCCAGCGACAAAAGACAGAAAGAAGAGCTTAACCCAAATGTATCTGGAGGCATGAGACAGACCAGCTACCACTCACCTTGTTGTTTGGGAATTTTAGTAGCCACAGTCCTACTCTCTGGCCTGGAGAAAGCTGGTGTGGATGTCAGTTTTTCCCTGTGTAAGCCTGCCCTGGTCAGCCACCCTTTGCATGGCATCACGGCCGTATCCACCTTCCCCCCGGGACAGTCTGTGCCTGGGGTGTTCACCCAGGGTGAATCTATTAGATATTTGACCACCAGGTGGCATAAAAACTATGGAAAATATCACAGAGGTGCTGCAGATATTATGAAACTGTTACCTCCTTCTAAGAATATTCAAATACTTTGTGATCCTAGCTATCAGCTTTGAATATTATTTTTTCAAAAGTAGCTAATAGCTTTTAAAATTCTTTAATTTGCAATGTGTCCCATAAGGAAGAGTCCATATGGGACACAAATTACTTAGCTTTTTTAATCACATTGTGTCATATTCTTATTCATGCTTTCTTCATGTCAAAACCAAATAACTTCATGGATAGAAAGGAAGAGGTTATGTTATATTGATTTGCATAGAAACACAAGCAACCATTCTAAGTAAGTTTAAAATCAACTATTATCCATTGTTGAAAACACATCTTATGAAACTGTCTCTAAGCTGTAATATAACTTCCAACGTAACAATAGAAATTTGTTCTATTGTAATGAAATCAGTTCCTATGTTCTTATTACAGGAAAAGAAAATTACTTTTTGGCACAGTAGAAAGGCAAAGTAAGTGTTCAGATGTGTTATTGGCAAGAAAACAGAGGGCCTGAGGTGGCAGACATAAATGCTGCAATGAAGATAAAGATTTTACTACAGTGAGATTCTTGATAGAATTCCATGTACGTTTTTGGGATCTTTCCCACCTTGCTTTTGTGGGTGGGATGTAAGTATTGAATACGAATTCCCACAATGACATACATATAGTAGTCCATACTCCATTATATTCTTTCTGCAAATTTCCTTAACTTTTGCTCTTATTCCTTCTGCTTTCTTTTTTTCATTTTTTGATCCCCTCCTCTGCACTTCTGGAAGTCCCCTAAGCTCCCATTTCATTATTTTGACTATAGTTTTAAATTATGCCATGAGAAGTCAGAACTTTTCTTTTTAATCAGCTTTTCTACCTTGACTTTCATGACTTATTTTCTCTTCTCTGCTTTTGAGCTTCCATTCTTTTCATGCTCTTGTCCTGACACTCTGGCTATTCCTGTAGTATCTCATTTGGAGCCCTCTATTTTCCCAGCCTCTTTAACACTGTTTTCCTTGAATTTCTGTTTTAAGTTCCTTTCTCCTTTGTTTTCCAATATTAATTCTTTATTTATTTTAGACTCCTCTGTCATTTCTGCTACAAGTTGTTTAATCTATTCAACTTCTGTCTTGGCCTCATATTTCTGTATAACCAACAACTGAATTTCTCACCTCCCCCTTTGTTCTTTGTCACCATTAAGAATTTGTAACAGATTAGTTTAATCCATCCATCATTCATGTCTGATACACTGCTGGATTAATGTAGAAAATGTAGTATGAAAACTGCCTGCGGCTTTGTAAGTGGAATGAACTGTTTTGAGGATGGCACCTTCAGTCAAGACCAATAGCAGAGAAGAATATGATATATGGTTAAAGGTTTAAAATAGAAACTCTTCCTAAGGTGAAGTTAATCCAAATAAAGATAAAAAGACATCCTGGGTAATATATATTGTCCATTTCCCACTTTCAGGAAAATCCATTTGTAGACTTTTCTGTCTGCAAGAACCAAAATAATTGTTCTGAAGGCATGGAGGTCTCAGAGAGCATGTGGTTCCTGCGAGACTCAAAAAGATTTAATGGCATCTCAGAGGCTTGTGAAGTGGCAAAGGTGCCTCGCAGCAGTGACCATATCTCTACTTTCCTTGCTTCCAATGCTGCATAGGATGGGGCATGCAAGGGAGATGTGGTTCTTGCTGGTGCTCTCTAATAAAGTCCAGGTGGAGATCCTTGAACTCAATCTGCAAGCACAAGATTAGGCATGTTAAATAGACCTTCTCTTCTGATGTGTTTCTCCCAGTAAGAGTTTTTTTACTCAGGTATTGGAGTTCTGTACTGATAGGAAAATTTTAGGTAGACAGAAAATTGAAACGAGCTTTAGCCTCTAAGAAGAGATGGTAAAGAACGTAGCTGTCTAGAACTGCTCAAAAGATAGGGTTGTAACAAGTCCCAGTATAGGTGTACAGTGGACTCAGGGGTACTGATCAGTTTCCATTGACAAGAACAACACTTTAACTGCCCTAAGAGATAAAGCACCACTGTTTTACATGCCTCTCACACAAAAATAGCAGGAGCTATTTTTTTTCCCATCAGCTAACAAGACTATATTAGTTTGTTCCACAGGGTGCCTTCTCTTTCCATGGCCTATCTGATGCCAGAGGCCAATGTTGGGCTTCTCACTTTCACCTGGGTTCTATTGGCAAAGTCACATCATTTGCTGTTAACATTGCAAAGCACCGCATACTCCTAGGACACTGTAGAAGTACTAATGTTGATTCATCAAGTGTCTGGAAACACACTCAGAAGTGATTCTTCTCTTTGTTTGCTTATTCTTTTTATTTTATTAGACCTTTGGGATCAATAAAAGCAAATGCTTAGTCAGAGCTAAGCACACAAAAAAAATTACAATCATTTCTTTCATATTCTAGGTGATGGAAAACCTCAGTGGGCAACTTGGGCACACTAAAGGGACTAGCATCAGTTAAAATAGATCTTGTAAGACCTCAATACAATGTGCAGTCACATTTACATTACTCATGGATAACATTTTCCTCATGTCTCTATATGTCACAGCATAAACAAGGGTGTATGGAAGTATTGCATTAGATAATCAACCCTTCATGTTTCGTGTTCTCAGCACTAAAAATACAAAAGAAATGGGAATTGCAATCTGTACAGTGTTGCAAGTAGTTTGCCATATCGTATTACTATAGTGTCCAGCACAGTTCTCCTCAGCTGATGGCAACAGTAGCATTACAAATGAGCTCATCCTGGAAGCCTTAGGTCTGGTGTTGTGAGAAGCAGACAGCCTTTGTTAGCTCTACATAAGCCAGCACTGACACTAGAAGCTGTGAAAGTGTGTCAGGGCGATGTTCACTCCACAGGCATAAACTCAAAGACAGGTTTAATATCCTCAGAGCAGACCTGCATTGATGCACATGCATCACTTAGAAAGTCTGAACTGCTCCACAGTGAGTAGGTAAAGGGATAGCACTGCTTGCTACTGGCTCAGGTACCTTCTATTCTAGGGCATTCAAAGACTCCAAAGTGTTGTCCTTCATATTTGCTTCTGCCATCTTTTATGCTAAGCCCGAATCTTTTACCCTACTCTAACCCCAAACATATTATTAGACAATCTGGCCTTTTACTATTCCTGTTTTACAACTTTAAATACCTACCATTCACATTATAAAGCAGTTAAAGGCATTTTAAAAGTAGTTTGGTCAGTTATGTTTTCTCCTTGGAAACAGGACCCCTCTTCAGTTTTTGTCAGCTTTTTGTCTGCCTGTGTGATACATCTGGTAAAAGAAAGGCCAGAATTTCTTAACAACTATTGTCTCTTGGATCTTAACAGTGAAGAAAACGAGATATTTAAAGAGTTTTGAAGATAATTACTTCTTAGTACCTATTTTTCCTTTATGCACAAGTCAATGTTCAGCACAAAAAAATTTAACCATATTTTACATTTTTCTGTGCATCTCTCACAAAGCCATTCAACTGAGTGGTGAACTAGATGATGTAATACAATTTTGAGGTTACAGCTTTGTGTAACCAGTGGACACCTGCCATCTGAGCAGCTGTAACTTACTGTTTCCTCTTCCAGGTTTGTCTGTGGGCAGCTCACACCTTGAGACAGCTTAAGGTGCTGCCTGCACCTCACAGGGATGGGTGTTTTGCAGCAATGATCTCTTTGCCGAAAAGGCTCCTCAAAACTAGATATAGCAACAACTTTGAGAACAGTGCCTGTTGTTAGTGATGGATGAAACAGAGATCAGAGGGGTAATCAGAGAATTATCTTCATTAAACTCCCTTCTGCCCACTAAGACGGACGACATGAACTTCTCAAAATTGATATCCCTGCTTACTGTAGATTTTCCCTTCTGGAAGGAAATTAGACAAATAAGATTTGTATTTTGTCCTTTGCATCTTTGTTTCAGCTTTTGATGGTCTATTTTACTCTTATAGCTACTTTTCCCTTCACTCAAATTCATTTTGGAATAGGTCCTACACTTCAATGGCATGCTGTTTCTTTCCAGACTGTTAATAGTGTCCATCTAATTTCCAAGGAACTATTCTTTCCATAGTTTCTAGCGGCAGATATTTTTATAGTATAAGGAGCTTTGCTTTCACCAACCCTTAGAAATAAATTCTTCTGATTACCTTATATACCAAGGTTTGAAACAAGCTGTGTCAGTTACTTTGCTTCACATGAATATGTATCTACAGTGCAATTAGAAATGTTAAAATTCAGTTCTGGAGAAAAAAAACATCCTAAACTGCTTTTCTAATCTAAGCTTTTTTGGAAAAGCTCATAAAGCTTTTAATAAAGAAAAAACTGAAGTGCCGAGTTCTAAACATTTTTATTAAGAATATAATACGGACTGGAATTCAAGTAGACAAAGAAATATTTTTCCCAGTATAATGCGAAAAATATTTTGGACATATTTTAAGCAGTCATACAGTCACATATGACTGTAATACCAGAAGGGATTTTTATCATCAGTCAGTTCAACTGTGATGTAGAACTTTTCACAGTATGTGCATAAAAGTATTTTTTTCTTTGACCTACCAGTCTTTTAGCCAGAGCTTTTCACACATAATTCATTTTTTCTCAAACATGACCCTCCAGTACTTAAATACACAGTAGTGAAAACTCTCTCATCCAGTCAATGAACAGTAGGTTTATTCTAACAGCTGCTGTTGAACATCCTTCCTACCTGCTCATGGGGAAAAACCCTACTATTATCAATGTCAGTCATCAGTAATTCACTGGTCATTCTTTTTTTTCTTTCCCTCTTTTTACTTTCTTTTTCTCACATTTGCTTTCTTTCAGAGGCTGTTATTTTAACTGAAGAAACTCCTGCATGTGATAGTCAGCTTGCATCATCATTGGGCTAAGAAAACTTTTTGTCTCAGACTCATGAAAGCAATGCACCACCCTGCCCTTGTCCAAAGAAGCTCCATCGGCAATACCTCTCCTTGCCTCCTCAGGGTCGCATAAGTGACCCCAGAGCTGCAGCAAGAGCTGTTCCTCAAGGGCAGACTTCCGTGGCTGGTTAGAGGAGTCCAGGCTGGCTGCACTGCTGTTACAGTACACACCTGACAGACACCCCATGTGGTGCAGGGAAGTGGCTGCACGTTCAGAATCATGTGCACAAAAGACTTGGGCGTGGAAAAAGATGATATCTGTCACGTCTCTTGAGATTACTTTTGTGCAGTAGATAAGAAATATGGGAGGATAATCACTGAATGACAGAATGACGTGTTCTAGGACGGGAGGAATTACTCTGTAGAAATGCTTTTTTGTCTTTCTATTAAGTGTCATTGATGAAGTTGAACTACATGTCTTTCTTTTAGATGTTAAAATTAAAGAAAAAAAATGACATCAAAATATGTCATCTTTCCAGTAGAGAAGGTAAACAAAAAATTATATATTATAAGAAAATATCCCTTACTCTCCAGCTGGAAGGAGCAGATTATTTAACTGTAAGAGATTTTTAATTTTTGCAGTATAATCAGCATTTGAATAGAATTCATTGCTTTCGAAACCTGGAAGCAAAATATCAGAATATGAAAAAAATGTTGTTAAATAATATGTGTAAAGCAGCATTACCTGAGGAAAAGCAAATAGTCAACAGAATTTGCCCTTAGAGGCATGTATGCTTCACAAAATATCTGTCTACCTGATGAGAAAATATCTTCATAACTTTCAAGTTACAAAATCTTGCAGTATCACTTTTCAATACAAAACACTGAAATTAACCCATTTTACAGTTCTTCTAAAGTTTCTCAGCTGTATTTTGTCCTTGTAGCTGAGACTCTCTCAACAATTTCTGTAGTTTATTATTAACAGGTCTCTCAGCATGTAATCTTTTAATGGCCAGCTTTTTCTTAAGACTGTGGTTAAGCATGATAGAAGCAGAATTCAGTTGCTATAATGCAAAGAAACTTACAAAAATTATTTTTTGAGCAGTCTGGTAATCACATGAAAGAAAAAGAGAAGGTTTGTTTGGCTGGTACAAAGAGGAGGAATGTACAGCTCCCACGCCTGCCTTCGGTAATTGATGAAGTGGGTCAGTGACATTTTACAGGGATGCGATTGAATTGGACCCTTGAGGATAAATAGCACATAAACTTCTTCCGCCAGCTCTTTGGTAAGTTAATATTGGCAATTCCAATTTAACACTTATGAATGAAGGTATTGCAGGCTAAGTGAAATTAAGGAACAGCCACTGCTATTGTTTCAGCCAGTGCTCTTCCCTGCAAGCACTATTTAATCCAATGAAAACCAGAGACCTCATTTGTCAAAGAAATACATCTGACTGGGCTGGTTCTGGGGAGAGGGGAGTGTTCTGGAAGAATTTAGAATTGCTGTATAACTAAAAATGCAGAATTTTAGCAGAAGTGTCTGTCACTAGCCCATCTGGGAAATATTCTTGTTGATTTCTTGGTGAGGTGGTATATTGAATGGTTGTAAGTTTTCAGGTGCATGTCAGTGTTAACAAATTCTATTAATAATTTACAGTAAAAGGAAATATTTTATTAATGCCATCTGAAATCAATGCACAAAATTAAAATGAAGCATTCCCAATTGCATAACTAAGCTATGGGACATGGTTGGAGAAAACAGGTATTTAATTTTTAGAATACATTGTTCATTTATTTTTAAGCATTTCATTTAGGCATAACGGAAATTCTTTCATGCTGTCATAATGAATATTTAATCTCTTCAGTGTCACATATAACTTTTATATAAACACACATAATTAGCTTTTAGCTTCAACTGAATGAATCTGAAGCTTACTGACAAATCTTCATGAGTGTGTACGAGTAAATTGGGCTTTGTTGGTGGAATTGGCAGTGCTGAACTAAACAGAGACAGGGCTTAAGCTCGGTTGCTGGTCACGTGGGTATCTGCAGTGTTTAGTGCTAGTGCACTACTTGGTACAATTTTGTTCTGTTGCAGGCATCGTTTTCCCAGAGTGATTTGGCTCAGCCTGTCGGTAGCCTGGGGCTGTTCCTGGGGGATGTATGAACAGTGCCACCCTCCTGTGGGGGAGACGAGGTTTTAGCCATGTGGATGCAAGTCATTCCATGTCACTTGTCCTCAGGGTCAGAGAACCCATTCTATTAGCAGAGGTGGAGACCTACCCCTGAAAGGCCTCTCAGAGCTGCAGATTCATTTGCAGGGATGGCTATACACCTGTGGCATGCCATGAACCAGAGGGAAGCTCTGTGGATCTCTGCTGATGGATGTCACAGTGCAGCTGTTGTCCCTAAAATTCGTTAAAGAAATGCTGTAAGGTTTAATGCAAAGCTTTGGGGACATAAGAGCAATTGCTGTAAAATAACTCGGGCAAAACTACTATTGAATTTGAGAGAACTTTTTCCACAGTAAGGTTTGGGGATAAACTCTGTTGCCATGGGAAATGTAAAGCCTAAAGTGTGGGGAATGCGGTGTCCTCACAAATAACTGAATATCCGCCTACTTTTCCTGCAGCAAACCACTGTGCTTGGTGTGAATACTGGGGCCCATGTGGACCACTCCTCTGGAAATATAAGGGCTTGAAGGTAATGATGGATTTTCCAGGGCAGGGAAGGGAGAACAGTCCCAGCATATACCTTATAGGCAAGGCATATGCTCAGTGTCACACTCAGATCTGCTGTCACCACCGTGGCTGCATCCAGCCCAGGGAGCTTGTGCCTTTCCTGCACATATGGTTAGAGCCGAGTCCCAGGAGCTCATAATCATGGGATGTATACTTTTTTAAAGGGGTGAATAGTTTTGCTGGGAAACAATTTAATCAGCCTGATGAAAACATTCCTGTCTGGAAAGCTTAAAACGATAATGAAACTGAAACTGTAAGACCACTTGTGAAAAATGTTTTGTTTCTGTGGCTGTTTGAAAATGTAATAAATGTGAAAGAATCCTATTATATTTTAAATTCACTGTGTGGGAGCAGACCCAGCTACCTAAGCCTCCTACCTGTGAGCATCTGGTATCACGCTTTATGTGATAGACATATTAATTCAATCTAGTTGGGAATTTAGGAAAATTACCGTGGGCTTTTTCAATTGAAAAAGGCTCATTCCACACTCACCCATGCTTTGCAGATGCTAATCCATTTCCAGAAAGCTTACAGCCTAGAGATTTTCTGAATTCAGCATAAGAGAAGGAGTGGGTAAAGAAAGTCCTCTACCAGTGCTTGTTGGTGGTATTGGAAGTATAAAAGGATGCATTACCTTATGGGACTACAGCTTCTTCTTTTTTCCCTTTTGAAGAACTTGCCTGGCACTCTGTCATAAAATGAAAAATAACATCCGAACCGTTGGGTTTTGTGTGAAAAAAATCCTGGGATCACAGCCAGGTTGAAAAGAATCTTTGTAATCCTGCTTTAGGAATGAGAGTCCTGCCCGATACCACTACTTCATCAGTCATCTATCTTGGATGCTTGGCAGGGGCAGGAAAGAAGGGCTGAAGGCAGCTGTTCAGTAGTTTACCTACCTAAAAGAACAAATACTCTATAAAGAAACCCTCTCAAATTTTCACTTTTCCCCTTAAATTATTAAGTTCTATGGAATCCTGCACAATAGGCCTTGCCAGAACTATATTGAAATCAATATTTATTTAATTTTAAAGGGCATTTGGATTTTAAGAGTGGGGCACTATGGGCATGTATTTAAAAACATTATGCACACGAAGTTATGAAACCTAAATTTTCCTTGGCATAGTTGATTACTATTAGGCAAAGAAATACCTTTGGGAGTACCTGAAACGCCCCTGTTGTAATTGCTGACAGAGGTGCTCGCAGTGCCTTTGACAGCCCTTTCAGATGGTTTTCCCAGTAAGGCTGATGGCAATATGCTCACCAAGCTCCACAGTGCATTTGAATGGAGACAATACCTTGATTGCTGCTAGGTGTGTTATCCAGCATTAAACTCTGCAACCTTTAAGGAAAGGCTTTCATATCTATGAAGTAGCCCATACAGAATTTCAGGTAAGACTGGAATTGTAGTCTGGCCAACAATATCTAGTATGGGGAGAAAATGGATATCACTTCTTCTTTTATTTCCAGTAGCCTTGTAGTGACAATTACTGTGCTTGAAAATCTTACACTATTATGTATTTTATAAGCAAGGCGTAATGTGGCGGTGCACTTTCTCCCTTGTATTTTGTTTGTTCCAGTTTATTATATTGTCAATCAGTTTGTTATCCCTCCTCCCCTTTAAGTATTGTATCCGCCCTGCTTTGGTTGTCAATCTTTAATGTACACCACCCTTTTCTCCTCCCCCTTCTGGAAAGGTCCTTTCCCCTCGGTATCCCATTGGTTCCTTTGACTTTCTCCCCGCCTTAGGTTTCCCCTATTGGTTGATTGTATGTAACCCCGCCTATGATTCCTCCCCTTTTCCTTCCCTATTGGCCCTGAGATTGTTACCTCCCCTTGTCCAACCCCCCTTTAAAAAGCTGAATAACCCCCTTTTCCAAGGCTCTTGGTCCCTGGTACCCCTGAGAAAAATAAACTTTCTTGGACACCATACCGAGGCCCTTCCTTCCTCCTTGCTTCCACCTTCACACACAGACCATCTTGCATCTAGAGAGCATTGCCCCGCACGGCAGGACCTGGCACACCTGGGTCCCAGGACGGCCACTAACCCGTCGCTGTGGGCAACTGGGCAGCCCTAGCAGCGACAGTGTAACTACTGTTTAAAACTTAAGTTAGGAAATCCTACTTCAAATACATTTACTCATATTTTTAGAAGTTTTGGGGTGCACAAGTAAAACAAGTTCAGACAGGGCTGCCTGACAGCAGGAATACAGAATAGATGATTTCTTGGGGTCATTTTCAGACTATATTTTCTATGAATGTATGATTTCATAAAGTTATCCATGTGCCTCTTTCCTTCAACTCTACCACCAGATTTAGATGGAATGAGACTATCAAGATAGGTAAATATAAGAATTGTAGGACTAAATGCCTGTAAAACATCAGTGAGTCCCCAAGGAATGCAGCAGAGGTGAATATTTGAACGGTTATTCTAACTGATGGCAAGATGACAGCAAGTCATGCTTTAATAAATACATAACAGCAAATTAATATGCTACAACTTCAAAATCCTAACAAGAAGTTGGAGTCTGTGTGCTTGTGAAATGTAACAGTAATTGTTCCCTATTGTATATGTGAGCACACTGTACTGCATTACCTGTTGTGTGTCCTTTAAATGATGAATGTGTTTGTCCTTCACGATCTCATGAACACAATGATTTGTTTACTTGTGTCCTCTTTCACTGCTAATCCATATTAAAAAGTTTAACCTAGTAAACAAAACAAAATCCAATCAAACAAAGAGGTAATAAGTGTCTAGAAGCCTGAAGCTCGGCTGCCTAACTAGACTGCTTATCCCAACAAATTCCCAATGGGGCAACTCTTTCTTAAAAGGTTATAGCACATGCAAAAAAACCCCATGTTGCAGTGGCCTAGCCCACC